>OZ001662.1:10530701-11130701 GCA_963924145.1 Pyrausta purpuralis | reverse complement strand
GAGCCCAGCCTATGACGTGTTATTCCTTTTAATGAACAGCATTGATACTACCTTTAGAAGAAATAATTACAACACGCTCTTGTCAACCTACTACAAGGCGTTAGAACGCTGCCTACTAGCCTACGGGTTAGATTCTAACCTTTTATATTCAAAACAAAACTTTAATGATGATCTGAAACTAGTATTCCTAATTTGTTTTAGTATAACAGTTTTTTCATTCGCCTTATGGCTGGGTTTGAACAAATTAGCATCACTATTAGATTCTGTGAACAGTAGCAGTAATAAAGTAACCGATACGGAAAATCTAGAGTTGTTTAAGGAGCTAATTGGAAATATTATAACAGATTTCCAACATTTTGGGGTGATTTATTAATGTAAGGGATTTCATTGTAGACATAGGCCTGTTTTATTAGCAGCTTTTTTTTCTTTACTGTTATGTGTGTCTTTAATTATTGTTTTTTCACTTTCTGAAATTTTATGTTTTGAAATATAAGTAGGTATAGCTTTTTCAAATTCCTAGTTATTGTTTTTGTTTTTGTGTTTGACTTCTAATTAAAGAAAGTCTTTCTACAATTTTATTAATGTTATCTTTTAGTTTTCAGTTTTGGCGATCGTTGATTGAATCCTAAAATACATAATTGGTTGTCCCCTTGGTGTTTGACTACGATTTAAATAAATGTTATATCATTTCTTTATTGATGTCTTTATCGCGTATTGCGATAAGTATAGTCAACAAAAACTATTCCCAAACTGGATTATAATACGCATGAATGTATTTTTTCGCAGGTATAATTACAAAAGACAGTGAATCAAAATTTTTTTTCCCTTAATTTGCCGGTGTATTCGAATTACGGTCAAAAGGACACGATGCGACGTCACCGTCAGTAAAAGTCAGAAGTGCGAAGAAAGCTATTCATTCACGACGAGGACAAACATCACTGGGGTCCTAATCCGTCCTATTGAACCAGTTTTATAAGTGTGTTAATAAATAAACAAATCTTGAATTCATTTCATACACTTAATACTTACGTTAACAAATTAAAAAAAAACATCGCATAACCGAACACGTGTTTGCGTGACCAAACCATCAGCAGACTAAATATTCATAGAATTCTAACGCATTTTATGTCACTCCGGAAAAGGTTATAACGAAATAATAATCCAATTTGCGATCTTCGCCATTTCATTTTGCACATTTTATTTTCCATTCCATAGGTTTCCAATGAGATTTTGGATAGGGATGTGTCAGATATCCTGTAAGTGTTGATGCTTTACAATATAACTGAGTTCCCCTTTGTTTTTCCTGGAGAACAACCGCCACCAGGACACAAACTGCCATAGCCAACGTGGAAGTTTCCCAAAGACTCCGCAGGTGGGTAGCTAATATGTTCAGGTGGGGTTTTTCTGAGGGGACCGACCTTTCCTGCTTCCGATGCTACGCTACACATGACATGGCTAACCTTCTGTCTTAACCTGTCTGCTCTGATTACTGTTCTTTGAAAGATCTCATGTGTGCAAATGTCAAGCTAATCAGCTTCGCCAATTACTAGGCACAAAAACCAATTGACACGCTAAGAAGAAGAATATAACAGAAAAAGTACCTTATGACCAGATAGAGACAACACCGATAGTCCCGATTGTCGCAATATTATATTTTCATATTATGAGCTATCTATTAAATAAAATAATGAATAAGAGAGGCAATAACGTAAATTCATTCTCCTACCCGAACACCGTGAATCCTTAGCTACACCAGCTCCTTCTGCAGCAATACCTAAACAGGTTATCGTACATATTTTAACACTGATTGGGTTCTGTACACAAAGGGTAAAAACGAGACCCTTACAAAGACTTCGCTGTTTGTCCATACGACTGTCTGTCACCAGGTTGTATCTCTAGAACTACGTTTTTAGTTGAATTTATCACAAAAATTTGTGATTTTGTTGCCGTTATAACAACCAATCTAAGAACAAAATAAAATGGTTTTAACACTCACAGTGTCATATTTAATAATCTATACTAATACTAATATACTAATAATATTATAAAGCTGAAGAGTTTGTTTGTTTGTATGTTTGTTTGTTTGTTTGTTTGTTTGAACGCGCTAATCTCAGAAACTACTGGCCCGATTTGAAAAATTATTTTTATGTTAGATAGTCCATTTATCGAGGAAGGCTTTAGGCTATATAACATAAAGATACGACTGACAAGACCACAGCAGCAATGAAAAATGTTGCGAAAACGGGAGAAAGATATTCCTTTTGTGAGCTTCCGCTGCGTACGCTGCGAAAACCGCTTAAGTTACACAAAAATCATGTATGACAGGATTGTTCAGCATTAAGAGTTCTATAATAAAGTCCGCGACAGCATATGTCTATCTTTTATGGTTGACTTACTACAACCTTTTTTATGTTAATAAATTTGTAAAAAAATAATGCATTATTTTTAGAGGTGTATTATACACACAGGTATTTATTCTTTTAAAATATAAATACATTTATCATCACGAGCATTTCATTTAGAACAAAGTTGCCCTTTATATCATTTAAATTCAATAAATATCTTAGGAGCTAACACAGTTTTAACATAACTCCGCACCAAAATAGTGTTCGCAGCTTAAGTACGACGTGCGCTTGCGCTAATCTATACTAATATTATAAAGTTGAAGAGTTTGTTTGTTTGTTTGTATGTTTGTTTGTTTGTTTGTTTGTTTGAACGCGCTAATCTCAGAAACTACTGGCCCGATTTGAAAAATTATTTTTATGTTAGATAGTCCATTTATCGAGGAAGGCTTTAGGCTATATAACATAAAGATACGACTCACAAGACCACAGCAGCAATGAAAAATGTTGCGAAAACGGGAGAAAGATATTCCTTTTGAGAGCTTTCGCTGCCTACGCTGCGAAAACCGCTAAAGTTACACAAAAATCATGTATGACAAGATTGTTCAGCATTAAGAGTTCTATAATAAAGTCCGCAACAACATAAGTCTATCTTTTATGGTTGACTTACTACAACCTTTTTTATGTTAATAAATTTGTAAAAAAATAATGCATCATTTTTAGAGGTGTATTATACACACAGGTATTTATTCTTATCAAAATAATTACATTCATCATCACGAGTATTTCATTTAGAACAAAGTTGCCCTTTATATCATTTAATTCCAATAAATATCTTAGGAGCTATCACAGTTTTAACATAACTCCGCACCAAAATAATGTTCGCAGCTTAAGTACAACGTGCGCTTGCGCTAATTATATTATAAAGCTGAAGAGTTTGTTGGTTTGAACGCGCTTATCTCAGGAACTGCTGAACCGATTTGAAAAAATTTTTCTGTGTTAGATAGTTTATTTATTGAGAAAGGCTTTAGGATATAAAACATCACGCTGCGACGGGAGAGGAGGGAGCAAACTCAAAACGCGCGGACGAAGTCGCGGGGGACCGCTAGTAATATTATAAAGGTGAAGAGTTTGTTTGTTTGAACGCGCTTATCTCAGGAACTGCTGGACCGATTTGAAAAAATATTTCTGTTTTGGATAGCTTATTTATCGAGAAAGGTTTTAGGGTATAAAACATCACGCTGTGACGGGAGGGGAGGACGGGGGGAGCAAACTCAAAACGCGCGGACGAAGTCGCGGGGGACCGCTAGTCATAAAGATGAAATAAGAAACCAAAAATTTTTTATCGGAGGAGCGTTTGGCCCGGTTAGCCAGAAAGTTGCCGGTTCGTGTCCCGCCCGTGCGCAAATTTTTGGTTTCTTATTTCATCGTTATGATTATAAAATAAATATTTACAACAAAAAATTTTTTTGCGAGTTTTTGCTTTAAATTTAAAAATGGCTACAGGTAGACACTTATTCTAAACATGCACTTTTAAAATATTAATGTATGTCGTTTTCCTAGTCAATGGTACGGAATCCTTTGTACGCGAGGCCGACTAGAACTTGGCAGGATTTTATTTGTACCTCCCACCAATATGTTAAGTATTGTCTGCGACTTTTTTGCTCTGTCTAGAGTATTCTCTCTCTATTAAAACCTGGCACATACATATTTGCTGGAATTAAGATTTATCTACATTCAACAACTCGATACACAATCAAACATGGCACAACACTAATTTTGCTACAATGCCGGTCCGGGGAATCGCCGCGATGTGGATTGTTCATATTCACTTTACATACTATTTAAATCTGGCACCCTTCTCAATGATACGGTTATTAATTAATTGACCGGCTTAGCATGTTTTGACAGCGATATCAATTAATATTAATTGGCGTTGCTTCATGTTTGGTACTTGTTTTATTTTTATTTTAGGGAGTTAAATTTTTATTTAAATTCTGCCTTTGTTGTACAAACGAAAATTGTTTCATAATTTTAAAAACCTTTACCAGGTAAATTTTGAAATATACGTATTTTCGGGTTACCTCTCCTACAAGTGACGTAGGGATGATTATTTTTTTATCTTTTCAAACCCATTGTGTTTTTTGGAGCCAAAACCCAAACCCTTTAAAACTGAATGTTACAGAAAAAGAAAACTTTTGTCCGTAACATTCAGTTTTAAAGAGCAAATTTTTATTCGAATCCAATGTCCCACCCTCTCCCAAATAAACGGTAAATACATGAAAAAAATCACAGCACTGGTATGATTTACTATATATGATGAATTTAGAAAAATAAGTAAACAAATTATAGAGTTGGAGACCATAAACTTAGAGTCTATGAGAATCTTAATCCTCTAAGAAAATCTGAATCATTTTTTCAGGACATTGTTAGGGCAAACAAAGTGCTTACATTCATAGTAGATACGGAATCCTTCGTGCGCGAGTCCGATTCGCCATTGTTGTGTATTCATTGTGATCATATTAGAGGAGGAGGAGGCACCTTTGCACAGGGGCAGATTTGAACATTTTGATTTCTGATCGCCGCTTTATAATAATCTTTGCTGCAACTCGATTTTAATATTGGCAACACTGGCTTTAACAAACGTCAAATCAAAAAACACGCGTGTTTTATTGTCAAAAGAGTTATAAACTATCGTCGTATATGTTCCGGAGAGGTAAAAAATTGTGTAGTATTTATTAGTTTTCAATCCACTTTTAACTTCATACTTACCAGTTATTTCACTTTCTTTTTTGTAAATTTTATCCACCAAGTGTCCATGGGTCCAAAAAAACACTCTTTTAACGTTTTCAAAAAATACACATATACATGCTAATGCTGATGTGCGCCCTTCTTCCTTATCTGCTATCGTATGCAATAGATAAATTTTGTAAAAAGTTATAAAACCTCTACTTCCAACGGGCGGAGGATTCTGCTCTTAATAGGATTTCTTAAAACAACGAGGACTCTACCTACGTATTCCTCTCATTGCAATCGTCATGAATGTAACTTACTATCCGAGAAAAAGTTGTTGCATATGGATGCAGTTGCTAGGGTTCCGTAGCCTGTCTGTCAAGTCTGTCTGTCTGTCTGTCTGTCCGTCCGTATGTCACAGCCACTTTATTATGTAACTATAAGCATCACACTGTTAAAATTTGGTAGGAAGATGTATCCTGTGAACCGCTTTACGATTCTCATACAAAAATTTTAGGGGGGCTCCCAAACATGAATCTAAAACAAAAAAAAAAGTCGCGTGTGGTGTCTCTAGATAGGTCTTTTAAAATGACATAGAGGTTCCAAAAAACATTTTCTTTTAAAGTTTAACGTTCCATAGCTAGACGCTTTCAAAGTGGTAAAACGGGCGTCCCCCCTTCTAACTTTAAACTAAGCGGTTGTAAATTTTGAAAAAATATTTAATGTAGATCTTAACAAATACTTTCAACGAAATTGATTGGTTTTGAAGGGATCGAAGTAGTAGTTTTTGAGATATAACACATTTTCAACAACCGCAAACATAATTTGTTTTTCATACAAACACTACAAAAACAAAAGTCATATTTGCTGTCAACAAAATATTGTGGTATTTAACTAAGTGGAAGTAAATGGATTCCCTAATTCATTTAAAGTTGGCACGGAACCCTCAGTGCGCGATTCCGACTCGCTTTTGACTGGTTTTTTAATTGCGACATTACTTATCTTTATAAGTAGGTACATCAATCAAAACGAAAAGATACCTAACTTATCTTGGTGGAGGTGGATGGTGAAGAGATAACCAGTTCATAATACACCAAATGTTTATTAAACATACGTACAAATAACTCTTAATGATCGTATTAATCTGCCTTATGAGTGCGATTTGTGTTAAATTATATAAATAACTGATAACATTAACCATTAAATGCTATTCGATGCAGAAACCAGTCACTTTATCTGAAGCAACTGATTGCCCTGAAAAAAACAGAATCGGAATCTTTTATTTTGCAACATTTTACTCATTTCTAAAATTCATTTTACTTTAAATGAAAAGGCGCTTTATTGTAAAGCTCATATCGATATATAGCTTAATTATGTTGAGTATATAATAGTACATTATGATACAAGTGTGCTAAGTTGACCATTGTATACAAGGCGATATTGTGTGCGCACGAGCGAAAGCGAGTGCGCCATAAGAAAGCCGCGTATATAATGGTCACAGGCACACGTGTTTCATACGACGTTTTTCAACACACTTGCGAGGAAAAACAAGACTCTTCATTTACTAAGTTTTTAATTATTAAAACAGTAAAAATACATTTCACTCGATTTTGATGGGAAAGACTTTCGCAGGCGTTTTTCGTCCGTTACGTATGTCCGGCGGAGTTAATAATAGGTTTTCTTCATTTTCTTCACTTGAAGTAGACATTTTCATTAATATTAAACTTCATAATTAATCCAAACTTCGTCACAGCCGACAATTATTATTTACGAAAAATGGCGCGTTGTTTTTTTTTTCTTGCCGCGATACCGATGCGCGCGCAAGGCTTAGACGCGAACTAGATCGGCCAAAAGCCAAGATTAAAATGTAATAATTTGTGTTTAAAACACAAATCACAGAAAATGTTAAATTAATTTGAGCTATTTTTTAGTTATAAATCTGGATTTACCATTTATTGAAATAAATATGTATTATTTTTCGCATAAATACTGTTTGTTGCTAAAATAAAAGTATTCTATAACCCGACTAAATTATATCGCTTCTTCTTCTTACTTACGACTTGGTACCAGGGTACAAATGTAAATTGGTCGAGGTAATAAACTTAAAGCACTAGTGCAATAATATACCGAAAAAGCACGCGTGTTTAATCTCTATGATTATGAGCCAAAAATCGGTGGAATAAAAACGTCGTTTTGAGCAAGGGTGTTGAAAAAATACATTTAATTAAAACTTCACTGCCTAAGACATTGTTTGTTACTGTTTACATATTATATGGTGATATACCCCAAATGCTTAAAATCAGTTATCAAATTTTCGACCGCCTTTTCTAATTGTTCTTCCTTTGATTTCCGCTCTTCCTTAGCAATATTCTTCGTAGCCCTAAGGGCCATACTAGCGGAGCCCTCAAGCCCATGCCACATTATTAGAGACATCAATGTTACGAGAAAACAATAGGGAAACACAAGTTTCAAGTCGTGGTGAAAATCCTTTTCAGAATATACTATATTTGGATCCAGATTATTTTCGTGTAGACATTTTTGCAGTTCGATGTAGTAGGTCTCCAAAAATGAGTAGAAATTTTGAAGCCTCGTGCTGCTGTCGACTGCAGTCATAATAGGATATATAACGTCATGGGCCGGGCCCATTAGGCGAGAGATTTGGAAATCAACCAGTCATGCTCGTATCGGCTTGTTGTCCTGTAATATAAAGTTATGGATTGTTTTAAACAATGCATGTTTAAATATGCTGTGGGCTACTAGCAAGGTCACAGGTGGCGGATAGTGAACGACCTCCCGATATGATTATGCGAATGTTTCGAATAAGCAGTCTCTGACCAAACAGCAGGATTACTAGAATACAGAGTGGAATTCAGTCGTATGGTCTACTCTATTACAATATTCGGTGACAATCCCGTGCCATGATGAGTAAATGACGCCATCAAATAAGAAACAGGAGTAGCACAGTAGCAGACACCTCAGTACTGGCAGAAGGCTGAAGATAAAGTATATCAGGAAACTAGGCGTTAAGAGACCTCCGGTGCTTAATCTGACAACTCCACCGACAAGAGCCTAGCTTTTAAATGTTAAAATGATAATAATGTCCTTATAAATTAAATGTGAAAAGTAACTATAAGAATTAATTATAAATTACCATGTATTCGAATAAAATATTTCCTTTCCATAAATCACTATGTCCATAAACTAATCGTTTCGCTTTTAGTGCACTTTCATCCATGTGACAGGCAAAATTATCTAGGAGTTTCACTATATAGTCGCTGTATTTCATATTTTCGAAAACATTTTTATGGTTATCCACACACCATTTCTGTAACGAAATGTAGCATTCTGGATCATAACTCAAGATTGATCGGACGTCATAAACGTTATTTGGTTTCATGTTATTTTCGCTTGCAATAATTGACAATGCATGATACTGAGCGATAGCTCTCAACGACACACTCATGTGGTCAGCATCCAAATATTTGCCACCGTGATCAACGAATCCCAAATATTTCATGTCATTCAGCACTAAAACCTGGTGGCTTAGGGTCAAATCCACGTAGTAACACTTCGGGAATAGCTTATTGTAGTTTGTTCCAGTATTCACACTTCTGAAGATGGGAAAAACCTCGGTATACATATAGACTTCCTGTCTATAGACTTCACTTAGAAAATCGTCAAGACCTGGTATTTGAGGAGCTACTTTTATAACTAGGTGTACAACTTTTCCAGTAGCATCATCCATAAACTGCACTGAATTGAGAGAGCCTAAATAGTTAACAGTATCTCCGGTGGGAGAATTCAGGTCAAAATGCCATTTTTTAATGCCTAGTTTCATTGCAACGCATTTTAAAATCTTATTTATTTTATCTTTGTCTGAGCTCATGGCATTTAACAACAGGAATCACTTCAAGTAAAGTTTCAAAATGAGAGGATATTAACTAAATATATTTTGTACTAATAAACATACTTAATTTCTAGAAATGTGCAGAAAAATGCACTTGCAGATTGATATTTGATTCCCTTGTTGTACCCACTCCAGTATCCATTGGGAACTCAACTCTCGAAGTTGTCGACGAGTACGTCTACCTGGGACAAGTGATCCAATTGGGTAGGTCCAACTTCGAGAAAGAGGTCAATCGACGAATCCGGCTGGGCAGCGTTCGGGAAATTGCGCAAGAGTGTCTTCTCATCCCATCTACCTCAGTGTCTGAAGACGAAAGTCTTCAACCAGTGTGTGTAACCAGTGATGACATACGTATCCGAAACATGGTCTCTTACTATGGGCCTTATAATGAAGCTTAAAATCACACAACGAGCGACGGAAAGGGCTATGCTGGGTGTTTCTCTACGGGATCGAATCAGAAATGAGGAGATACGTAGAAGAACTAAGGTAACAGACATAGCCTTGAAAATCAGTAAGCTCAAGTGGCAATGGGCAGGGCACATAGCGCAAAGAACTGATGGCCGTTGGGGCAGGAAAGTTCTAGATTGGAGACCCTTCGACCAAGAGACACAGCGTGGGACGTCCACCAACAAGATGTACAGACGACCTCATAAAGATCGCAGGATCAAACTGGATGCAGACCGCTAGTGATCAGTCGCTGTGGAAAGCCGTGGGGGAGGCCTATGTTCAGCAGTGGACGTCCTTTGGCTGATAATGATGATGATGATGATGATGAGATTGATAGAGAATACGCAGCACAATTAACTGCTATTAATAAAATACCTCTTATATAATAAAGGGTATTCACACACATTTAATAAGTATGTTTGTTTGTTGTGAGAGAAACAACATGCAGTTCAGTTATTAAAGATGTTTTTCTTAACCTACATACATAAGGTGAAACCCTGGAGCTAGCTCTATTATTAAATAATTAAATCAATTTAATTTAAAGTAATTACTGTTTGACTTTGAATGCAAACAAAAAATCTACTGGTTAGTGCTTTAGAATGTTTTTAACACTCACAGTGTCATATTTTATATTCATAAAGATGAAATAAGAAACCAAAAATTTGCGCACAGCAACCTTTTGGCAGACCGGTCCAAACGCTCTTACCAATTGAGCTACCGTGCTGTCAGTCTGATCCTGCGAAATATGTGGTTTCTTATGAAAACGTCAATTGCGTGACGCTTAGCGCCATCTAGCCGTCTGTTCATGAAACAGATGTCCCAAGCAGTTATTCTTTACAGAATAAATTCAACTTGGAAATTGATGTCGCTTCGCTATCTAATGCTTTAGAATAGAAGTTTCATATTTTATATTCATAAAGGTGAAATAAAAAACCAAAAATTTGCGCATCTGTGAGTGTTAAAAACATTCTAAAGCATTAGATAGCGAAGCGACATCAATTTCCAAGTTGAATTTATTCTGTAAAGAATAACTGCTTGGGACATCTGTTTCATGAACAGACGGCTAGATGGCACTAAGCGTCACGCAATTGACGTTTTCATAAGAAACCACATATTTCGCAGGGTCGGACTGACAGCACGGTAGCTCAATTGGTAAGAGCGTTTGGCCCAGTCTGCCAAAAGGTTGCTGGTTCAAGTCCGGCCCGTGCGCAAAATTTTTGGTTTCTTATTTCATCTTTATGAATATAAAATATGACACTGTGAGTGTTAAAAACATTCTAAAGCATTAGATAGCGAAGCGACATCAATTTCCAAGTTGAATTTATTCTGTAAAGAATAACTGCTTGGGCCATCTGTTTCATGAACAAACGGCTAGATGGCGCTAAGCGTCACGCAATTGACGTTTTCATAAGAAACCACATATTTCGCAGGATCAGACTGACAGCACGGTAACGGATATTGTTTTAGTGAAAAGAAATAAATGTCATGTTACAAAAGATTCGTTCATTAATTCGTTCAGCACATATCGATAAAAAGATATTGACATTTTCATGCACTAAATGTCAATACATAATTGACACGACATGCTCCCCCCCGCCCCGCACAAATTAGTTGATGATGTTTTCATACATCGCTCTTGCGTTTCATATCCAGTGGTTTTTTCAAAATCAAAATCAAAAAAATATTTATTCAATTTAGGACACAATATGCCACTTATTCATTCAAGTATGCAACAGGGTAGTGGATAAAAACCGTTATAAATAAGAGTCGGAAAAATAACTGTCACAGATACATGACAGTACTTTGCACTGCAGTGCACGCATTTTATATGTTCGTTTCACATAATTACGTTTGACGATTGATTGTGAATCTGCGTGAATTGGAACGTATCTGTCATTCGGAATGACAAGTGGACACCCACCATTGACAACAATCGGGACGAATCAGCTGTTTGTTGTTGTATCTTGATTGAGATTTTGTTAGTTTTGTGTCGTGTTTTATAAAATATCAAAAGCTTGTTTAATTCAGTTATGTTTTGTGTAGTAGTTTCAAGATAAGTATAAGAGAATAAAATAATAATGGCCATGATATCAGAAGCATACATTAGAAACATATTGTATGAAGTTGCTTCGAGAAATAACCTAAAAAATTATGAATATTCCAAAAAATCCTTTAAAAGCATAGCCCAAAACTACTTTGGTGTTCTAATTCCTGTTACATTGAGTGCTAAAAATGAAGAAAACAGGATAAGCATTAGTTTAGTTCTTAAATTAGCACCGACCGACGAAAGGTACCGGGTCAGTGGCGCTGTAGGCGTCATGTTTTCCCGCGAAATATGCATGTATTCTACGCTGTTGGATAAATATAGCCAAATACAAATAAACGTTCCTCTAAATGAACAGTACGTGACGCCCACTTGCTTTTATACTTGTAAAGAGAATTGCAAAGAAGCGATTGTTATGGAGAATATGTGTGCCCAAGGTTACGCGCCTTACACACTCAGGCAGTTCTTAGATTACGCTCACATTACAATCTCTTTGAAATCTTTGGCCAAATTACATGCTTTGTCTTTTATACTGAAGGAAAAGGATCCAGAAACCTTTAAAGAAGTTGAAAAAATATGCGTGCCGTTTACTCAAGAAAGTAATAAACGATTTATGGAAATAGTACTAGATAGGCTCCAGAGAGCTATTGAAAAGTTTGAAGGCACGGATCATGTGGGACTTTTGAATGAACTGAAGTCAAACTGTGTCAAGTTTATTGAATCAGCTGCATTTGCTATACAGAAACCGTGTATTTGTCATGGCGATATTTGGAAAGAGAACATTCTCTTTAAATATGAGGTTAACAATTTATATGTCAAAAATATATAAAGAACTATAGTCCGTGAGATGTGAGGCCCGTTTTGACACCTGTCAGTATGACTCGAATAGGGATGCTAACCTAATGAAATTGTTTCACTAAATAACCGATTATCGAGAAAGTACTGAATCAAATTTGTAGCGAAAATACCTATGTTTAAAACAATGCTAATGCATAGTGCTGATAGACGTAATCATTTGTTGTACCTACTTAGTTTATACATAAATTTCTACCTTTATCTGCTTAGGGCACAGAATGTTAAAATAAAACACAAATATTTTTGCACGGACAACAGCACGTCGAGGTAAACACTGCGGTATCTTACGCAGTTGAAATAAGGGCTAGTTTGCAACAAAAGAGGGTAACCTGATGTGCTGGTTTTTATTAATTGTCACAGGTGACCCAAACTTATCAGTTGAACTATCAGAAAGCAAGGCCAAATCACTATGTTCAATCAAAGTCCAGATAACAGAAAAGAAGGTCATCCTAGTACAAACTTATTTATTAACTTATTTACTTATGACTCGACCATTATTAAACTAATTAACTTTTTAAGGTTCCGTAGCCGAATGGCAAAAAACGATTCTTATACAAAAACAAAAAAAATAAAGGGGGGGGGGGCTCCCATGCATGAAACTAAAACCGTTTCTTTTACCTATGCGTGTGGGGTGTCTCCCCCTTCTCTTATTTGTAAACCAAGCGAGTGTTAATTTTGAAAAAAATATATAATGTAGATCTTAACAAACACTTTCAATGAAAATTGGTTTGTTGGACGGGATCAAACTTGTAGTTTTAGAGATATAGCTCAATTTCAACAACCGCAAACATAACTTTGTTCTTCATACAAACACTATGAAAAACAAAGTGATATTTGCTGTCAACAAAATATTTTGGTATTTTAGCCAAGTGGAAGTCAGTAGATACCCTGTATCAGTTAAAATTGGCATGGAACCCTCAGTGCGCGAGTCCGACTCGCACTTGGCCGGTTTTTATAATTTAGATGTTGTTACTCTGAGTTACATTCTATCGAAGTGACAAGCTGTCAAAACGGCCCAATTAGATCTCACGGACTCTAGTGTAGGTACGTAATGTACATAATGTACGTTACTGTCATTCGTTTAAGGCTAAATAGAGTGAAACCTATTACCTTGCACTGTCATTTAAAAAAAGAAACGAGCGCCCATCTTGAATTGTGAATTATTAAAAAAAATATGAAGTGTCAAGTTTGTGCAAGTCACTTGTGAGGTTTTTTAAAAAGGAGTAATTAATATGATTTTAATGTTTGTTCTTGCGATAATTGATGTTTATTAATATCTATATAATCCAGGCTAATCATTTTTGTGCAATAATCGTAGTATTTGCCATCTTGAATTGTTCTAATCACAATACGAAGCCATGGAGGAGATCGAATCGATCGAAATGTTTTGCCTTCGACTTAACATTAAAAACTACACTTTTATAATAAAAAAGTTGTTTAAAAATAATTCCTATTCTTTGCCCTTTTTGGAGTATCTTTTTATTCCTAAATATCGAGCCTAATTTGTTTGCTATGACGATTTTTGTCATGAGGGAGCACGCTTGGCGATCGTTCGCGCGCAGTCGCGCAGCTCTGGACGCACAACCGTATAATCGTCGCGGCCCCGCGGACGCGCAGGTGGATAATATTATTTTCACAACTTCTGATTCGGCACACAGCGCCTTTGAACTAAAAGTTACAAAGGGAAGAAAAAACCAAATAAAATTAAGGAAAAATAACTGAGTGAGAGAGAAGAAAAGTGTGTAAAAAGAAAACATGATTCTACAGATTTTAGAAATTAATTACTTTGGAACTATAATTCGAAAACATCTTCGGAAGTAGGTATAGGGTATATCTACTCTTGAGACTGAACTTTTAGCCACACTGCTGTGGTTTAATTAATTTTACTCTTCTTTTTTTTATTACCTACTTGTCACCCTTACTAACATTAGCATAAGAATATTGTTACTAACACTATGGACGTTGTCTGAAATAAATATATATTGAATTGAACTGCCTACACATTAAATAAATACATTATTGTCACTGTTTTCTTGATATCTAGGAAAGCGACTACCGATCTTATCAATAAATAAAAACCAAGCTATTTATATTTTCAACTTGGTATTTTGACACATCAAAGGTGCATATATTATTTTATATGAAAAGTTCGCAAACACAATAAGACGTTCAACGTTATAGTCAATATATTTAACTACAAACTTAGCTTTACGGTAATAGCGTCAACTCACAATGTAATCTTTCGTAAAACATCCCTGTCTCTGGGACAACTCTGAAAGATTGTTTCGAAATAAATACACCGGCGCAAAGGTGAGGCTGCCTCGCTTTCGTTATCTTTTAACTGCCTAACTACAGCCGTTAAAACAATAAAACAGTCAGACTACTAAAGTGAGGGGAATTTCCTTATACCCGATGGTTACCAGTGCCCCGCAAACGGCATTATTTAATATGTATGGCTACTTAGATGATGAATGATTATCGAGGAATGAAAAATCTGTAAGCGTTTTTTTTTCTTTTATTGTGTTTCATCATTTGTGTCTTTATCTCATCGTTTACTTGATTATTATTTTTTGGTTTTTGTTACTCTTTCAAAAAGCATTCGCATTTTCAGGCATTTCGAAAATACTTAGCCAACCTATCTACTTAGAGTAATAAGATTATTTGGCGGCGGCGTCAAAGTGAGTTTGGAATGAATTTCCGTAAATGTATCTTTGCGCGGGTCGCACCTTACGGTTCAGATAGCAACAACCTGTGTAGAATAGAAAATAATACATTAACTAACATGTAAACGATAAAAAAGGAGGAAACACGATCGCAATCTGAATAAGGAGTCCCCATTTGGCACTGCGCCAGAACTGTTGCTTGTCATACACTATGTAAAGTTCATAAAGATGAAATAAGAAACCAAAAATTTGCGCACGGGCGGGACTTGAACCAGCAACCTTTTGGCAAACCGGGCCAAACGCTCTTACCAAATGAGCTACCGTGCTGTCAGTCCGACCCGGCGAAATTTGTGGTTTCTTATGAAAACGTCAATTGCGTGACGCTTAGCGCCATCTAGCCGTCTGTTTATGAAACAGATGGCCCAAGCAGTTATTCTTTACAGAATAAATTCAACTTGGAAATTGATGTCGCTTCGCTATCTAATGCTTAGAATGTTTTTAACACTCACAGTGTCATATTTTATATTCATAAAGATGAAATAAGAAACCAAAAATTTGCGCACGGGCGGGACTTGAACCAGCAACCTTTTGGCAAACCGGGCCAAACGCTCTTACCAAATGAGCTACCGTGCTGTCAGTCCGACCCGGCGAAATTTGTGGTTTCTTATGAAAACGTCAATTGCGTGACGCTTAGCGCCATCTAGCCGTCTGTTTATGAAACAGATGGCCCAAGCAGTTATTCTTTACAGAATAAATTCAACTTGGAAATTGATGTCGCTTCGCTATCTAATGCTTAGAATGTTTTTAACACTCACAGTGTCATATTTTATATTCATAAAGATGAAATAAGAAACCAAAAATTTGCGCACGGGCGGGACTTGAACCAGCAACCTTTTGGCAAACCGGGCCAAACGCTCTTACCAAATGAGCTACCGTGCTGTCAGTCCGACCCGGCGAAATTTGTGGTTTCTTATGAAAACGTCAATTGCGTGACGCTTAGCGCCATCTAGCCGTCTGTTTATGAAACAGATGGCCCAAGCAGTTATTCTTTACAGAATAAATTCAACTTGGAAATTGATGTCGCTTCGCTATCTAATGCTTAGAATGTTTTTAACACTCACAGTGTCATATTTTATATTCATAAAGATGAAATAAGAAACCAAAAATTTGCGCACGGGCGGGACTTGAACCAGCAACCTTTTGGCAAACCGGGCCAAACGCTCTTACCAAATGAGCTACCGTGCTGTCAGTCCGACCCGGCGAAATTTGTGGTTTCTTATGAAAACGTCAATTGCGTGACGCTTAGCGCCATCTAGCCGTCTGTTTATGAAACAGATGGCCCAAGCAGTTATTCTTTACAGAATAAATTCAACTTGGAAATTGATGTCGCTTCGCTATCTAATGCTTAGAATGTTTTTAACACTCACAGTGTCATATTTTATATTCATAAAGATGAAATAAGAAACCAAAAAATTTATGTAAAGTTAATAATAATTTATGACCCCGCAAAATTTGGAACAAGACCGCATGTTGCAGTATCTGTGATCACATGGGAACTGTGTTCAGTTATACTAGCATTTACAAACATATGCCTTAGTTCAAATCTTATACCTAAGGTGACTATGTCTGAAAACTGTTATCGCTCTTTTCCACTCCAATACCCAAAACTTATATTTATTACTATTCATAGGTATTTGATTATACTCGTGAAAGGCTTTCTATTCCTAACAAATACCAAATTATAAATATTAATATAGAGTTTAAATTCTATTCTCACTTTGGGAATACAAATTTAAAAGTTTTAGAACAAACAGACACATAAACATCTTATTTTCCTTGCTTTCTTCTCAATATACTAGAAGTGCAGACATTTAAAGCAGTTTTTGAAGCTTTCTTTATAAAAATCTCAATGTACCTAGGAATAAAATAAATAAATATCGCCATCTAGTCCCAAAGTAAGCTACTCAAAGCTTGTGTTATGGGTGCCAGACTACGGATATAATACTTAAATACTTTTTGTTTGTAAATACATACATGATGTACATAGAAAACACCCAGCCCAATACAAACAGACATGTTCATGCACACAAATGTTTGTATTGTGCGGGGATCGAACCCGCAACTCGCTGCGTAGTAGGCGCTTTCTCGACCACTACACCAGACGGGTCGTCTCGGAATGTAGAAAATTATGAGATGTTTAGCGGGTTAATTGATTAATGTCCAAACTTCTCTTTTCCGGTTGCATAGACAAGTGAATAATTTTTCGAGGTAATTTCGAGGTATCATGAAACATTTATAACATTTCTAGCCCTCAAAGCCTGAATTTCAATATGGAAAAGGCTGAATTGAACACGCTACCATTTTGGTAGTAGCTCATTTGCAATAGCTTAAATTACAAAAAAGCCTTTATAGTGTATATCAATTATTCCAATTTATTACTTTTCTAACTCGAACCTACAGCCCGAGTTAGAAAAGTAATAAATTGGAATAATTGATATAATAAATAGGAAGAATTAAAATACAGTATAACTAGACTAATGTCCAAGCGAAGTATTTTCATTCATACGAGCTCACTATAAAGGCTTTTTTGTAATTTAAGCTATTGCAAATGAGCTACTACCAAAATGGTAGCGTGTTCAATTCAGCCTTTTTCATATTGAAATTCAGGCTTTGAGGGCTAGAAATGTTATAAATGTTTCATGATACCTCGAAATTACCTCGAAAAATTATTCACTTGTCTATGCAACCGGAAAAGAGAAGTTTGGACATTAATCAATTAACCCGCTAAACATCTCATAATTTTCTACATTCCGAGACGACCCGTCTGGTGTAGTGGTCGAGAAAGCGCCTACTACGCAGCGAGTTGCGGGTTCGATCCCCGCACAATACAAACATTTGTGTGCATGAACATGTCTGTTTGTATTGGGCTGGGTGTTTTCTATGTATATCATGTATGTATTTACAAACAAAAAGTATTTAAGTATTATATCCGTAGTCTGGCACCCATAACACAAGCTTTGAGTAGCTTACTTTGGGACTAGATGGCGATATTTATTTATTTTATTCCTAAGTACATTGAGATTTTTATAAAGAAAGCTTCAAAAACTGCTTTAAATGTCTGCACTTCTAGTATATTGAGAAGAAAGCAAGGAAAATAAGATGTTTATGTGTCTGACTGTGCTAAAACTTTTAAATTTGTATTCCCAAAGTGAGAATAGAATTTAAACTCTATATTAATATTTATAATTTGGTATTTGTTAGGAATAGAAAGCCTTTCACGAGTATAATCAAATACCTATGAATAGTAATAAATATAAGTTTTGGGTATTGGAGTGGAAAAGAGCGATAACAGTTTTCAGACATAGTCACCTTAGGTATAAGATTTGAACTAAGGCATATGTTTGTAAATGCTAGTATAACTGAACACAGTTCCCATGTGATCACAGATACTGCAACATGCGGTCTTGTTCCAAATTTTGCGGGGTCATAAATTATTATTAACTTTACATAGTGTATGACAAGCAACAGTTCTGGCGCAGTGCCAAATGGGGACTCCTTATTCAGATTGCGATCGTGTTTCCTCCTTTTTTATCGTTTACATGTTAGTTAATGTATTATTTTCTATTCTACACAGGTTGTTGCTATCTGAACCGTAAGGTGCGACCCGCGCAAAGATACATTTACGGAAATTCATTCCAAACTCACTTTGACGCCGCCGCCAAATAATCTTATTACTCTAAGTAGATAGGTTGGCTAAGTATTTTCGAAATGCCTGAAAATGCGAATGCTTTTTGAAAGAGTAACAAAAACCAAAAAATAATAATCAAGTAAACGATGAGATAAAGACACAAATGATGAAACACAATAAAAGAAAAAAAAACGCTTACAGATTTTTCATTCCTCGATAATCATTCATCATCTAAGTAGCCATACATATTAAATAATGACGTTTGCGGGGCACTGGTAACCATCGGGTATAAGGAAATTCCCCTCACTTTAGTAGTCTGACTGTTTTATTGTTTTAACGGCTGTAGTTAGGCAGTTAAAAGATAACGAAAGCGAGGCAGCCTCACCTTTGCGCCGGTGTATTTATTTCGAAACAATCTTCCAGAGTTGTCCCAGAGACAGGGATGTTTTACGAAAGATTACATTGTGAGTTGACGCTATTACCGTAAAGCTAAGTTTGTAGTTAAATATATTGACTATAACGTTGAACGTCTTATTGTGTTTGCGAACTTTTCATATAAAATAATATATGCACCTTTGATGTGTCAAAATACCAAGTTGAAAATATAAATAGCTTGGTTGTACGAGCTATCGTACATTTATGTAAATAAGTTATCGCTTTTCACTATCATTAACAGTGTAGTTTTATTTATTGATAAGTTTTTAGTTTTAGTGTGTGTGTTTTATTTATTGATAAGATCGGTAGTCGCTTTCCTAGATATCAAGAAAACAGTGACAATAATGTATTTATTTAATGTGTAGGCAGTTCAATTCAATATATATTTATTTCAGACAACGTCCATAGTGTTAGTAACAATATTCTTATGCTAATGTTAGTAAGGGTGACAAGTAGGTAATAAAAAAAAGAAGAGTAAAATTAATTAAACCACAGCAGTGTGGCTAAAAGTTCAGTCTCAAGAGTAGGTATACCCTATACCTACTTCCGAAGATGTTTTCGAATTATGGTTCCAAAGTAATTAATTTCTAAAATCTGTAGAATCATGTTTTCTTTTTACACACTTTTCTTCTCTCTCACTCAGTTATTTTTCCTTAATTTTATTTGGTTTTTTCTTCCCTTTGTAACTTTTAGTTCAAAGGCGCTGTGTGTAAAGGGTCTTAAAGAGACGGGTGCGCCAGAGGTCTGGGGTCAAAAATATGTATCTGGGTTTTTCTGTTCAGAAATTCTTAGAGTAGCCCTAAGTTTGGAAGTTGGCGGTGTTTCGACCCCGTGCCTTGGAAAAACGTAAAGCCGTTAGTCCTGCGCCTGATCACTCTCCGGTCGTGTCAGATTGCTGTCCCATCGGGCTATGAGAATGAAAGGGACGGAGAGTGCACCTGTGTTTAATGTTTACAAGTTTAGCAATATAATAGTAATAATAATAAATGAAAGTCCCCATATCCGATTTCAAATTGTGCACTATAAAATTATTGTTATTAATACGGTGGCCAGTCACAACGACAATCCGAGTATAATTTATTAATATTACTATTACAGTGCTTAACTTGTAAACATCTCACTTCTATCGTTTACTTCAGGTATGAGGTCTACAGCAATGATTCTATGAATTTACATTTTAAGTCTTTAATCAATGGCATATTTCGAAAAAACGTGCAAAGAACTCGGACAAAACAATCGTAATTAAAATCTTACTTAGGGAAATATCCATAGCTTATATAATCTTCAATGATTCCTGTAATGATACTTTTATATCTATCAACAGCTTCTTCTCTCTTTTCAGGAGTTCGAAAGACTTGCTTGCTGCGCACATGGCCTACTTCTTGTAAACCATTAGAAAGCCATAGAGCAGTATTAGCCACAATAAAAAAAGCTGGAGCAACAGTTTTCAAGTCCTGATCAAACATTTGCCGAGAGTATATCTTTTGGGCATCTAAGCTGGCATATCGAAGGGTTTGCTCAAATGTTCTGTTGTATGTTTCCAAGAGTTCGTAATAATACTCTTTTCGCAAAGTAGTATTTGTGCTGGTGGTGATTAAGAACAATGTGTCGTATGCAGAGCTGGTTATTCTCACAGTTTGATAGTCTATCAGCCATGCATTCATACGAGGGTCAACCTGAAAGTTCTTAGAACTGGCCACTTATAAACAATATAATAAAAAAAATATTCTAAAATTTGAAAATAGAACTCTTTGCCAATATCACTGAGTATATATTTCATTCATTTGTCATTTGTTTTACGATTTGGCGGCAAATTGAAAATTGTCTGTGTCACGTCAACATAAATTTAACACGAGAAAATTTTCGTGCAATGATTTTTTATGACTTTCGATGTCATTTAAGTCAACAAGAAAGTTATGATAGACTACGATTGGCCTTTCACGATGAAGCCCCATCTCTTGCGACTGTTTACAACTGGTTTAATGAGTTTAAACGTGGTCGCACTAATCTCACTGATGATGTACGTGAGGGACGGCCTTCTACGGCGACGACTGAAAATAACATCTGTGTTGTGCGGCGTATGATAGAGACTGACAAAAGAGTGACCTATCAGCAGATTCGGACAAGCTTACGCATCGGTATGAGTCAAGTGCACAAAATCCTCCACGAACATTTAGTGGTCAGGAAGCTTTGCGCCCGGTGGATACCTCATAATTTGACTAAGGCTCAAAAACTCCATCGTGTGGATTGGTGCCGTAAAATGATTGAAAGATTTAACGGAGGTGACTCAAATGCTGTGTTCGACATACTAACAGGTGACGAAAGCTGGATTTACTGTTATGATCCTGAAACCAAAAGACAATCTGCTCAGTGGGTGTTTCCTTTCGAGGAGTTGCCAACTAAAGTGAAGAGAGATCGAAGTGCGGGAAAAAAAATGGTGGCCTCGTTCTTTGGAAGGATAGGTCATTTCGCAACAATTGTGTTAGAGGATCAAAAAACAGTTTCTGCAGAATGGTACACTACCAATTGTTTGCCACTTGTCTTGGAAAAAGTTCGAGAGAAACGACCTCGCAGTAGGATCCTCCTTCACCACGACAACGCCTCGTCGCACACCGCCAAGCGAACGATCGACTATTTGGCGACATCAAACGTTGAATTACTGGGTCACCCGCCGTATAGCCCCGACCTCGCGCCTTGTGATTTTTATTTATTTCCAAAAATTAAAGAAAAACTTAAAGGAAAGCGGTTTATGAATGCTGAAGAAGCGGTGGCTGCGTATCGCGATGCCATTGAAGAGACCCCTAAGGACGAGTAGGCAAAGTGCTTTTCCCAGTGGTTCCATCGCATGCAGCGGTGTATTGACGTCAATGGACAATATTTTGAAAAGATATAATAAAACTAATAACTGGCTAATGTAATCAGTTTTTGATTTTTTGTTATAGTCAATATATTTAACTACAAACTTAGCTTTACGGTAATAGCGTCAACTCACAATGTAATCTTTCGTAAAACATCCCTGTCTCTGGGACAACTCTGGAAGATTGTTTCGAAATAAATACACCGGCGCAAAGGTGAGGCTGCCTCGCTTTCGTTATCTTTTAACTGCCTAACTACAGCCGTTAAAACAATAAAACAGTCAGACTACTAAAGTGAGGGGAATTTCCTTATACCCGATGGTTACCAGTGCCCCGCAAACGGCATTATTTAATATGTATGGCTACTTAGATGATGAATGATTATCGAGGAATGAAAAATCTGTAAGCGTTTTTTTTCTTTTATTGTGTTTCATCATTTGTGTCTTTATCTCATCGTTTACTTGATTATTATTTTTTGGTTTTTGTTACTCTTTCAAAAAGCATTCGCATTTTCAGGCATTTCGAAAATACTTAGCCAACCTATCTACTTAGAGTAATAAGATTATTTGGCGGCGGCGTCAAAGTGAGTTTGGAATGAATTTCCGTAAATGTATCTTTGCGCGGGTCGCACCTTACGGTTCAGATAGCAACAACCTGTGTAGAATAGAAAATAATACATTAACTAACATGTAAACGATAAAAAAGGAGGAAACACGATCGCAATCTGAATAAGGAGTCCCCATTTGGCACTGCGCCAGAACTGTTGCTTGTCATACACTATGTAAAGTTAATAATAATTTATGACCCCGCAAAATTTGGAACAAGACCGCATGTTGCAGTATCTGTGATCACATGGGAACTGTGTTCAGTTATACTAGCATTTACAAACATATGCCTTAGTTCAAATCTTATACCTAAGGTGACTATGTCTGAAAACTGTTATCGCTCTTTTCCACTCCAATACCCAAAACTTATATTTATTACTATTCATAGGTATTTGATTATACTTGTGAAAGGCTTTCTATTCCTAACAAATACCAAATTATAAATATTAATATAGAGTTTAAATTATTTTCTCACGTTGGGAATACAAATTTAAAAGTTTTAGTACAGTCAGACACATAAACATCTTATTTTCCTCGCTTTCATCTCATATACTAGAAGTGCAGACATTTAAAGCAGTTTTTGAAGCTTTCTTTATGAAAATCCGCAACCCGCAACCCGCTGCGTAGTAGGCGCTTTCTCGGCCACTACACCAGACGGGTCGTCTCGGAATGTAGAAAATTATGAGATGTTAAGCGGGTTAATTGATTAATGTCCAAACTTCTCTTTTCCGGTCGCATAGACAAGTAAATAATTTTTCGAGGTAATTTCGAGGTATCTTGTAACATTTATAACATTTCTAGCCCTCAAAGCCTGAATTTCAATATGGCAAAGGCTGAATTGAACACGCTACCATTTTGATAGTAGCTCATTTGCAATAGCTTAAATTACAAAAAAGCCTTTATAGTGAGCTCCTATGAATGAAAATACTTCGCTTAGACATTAGTCTAGTTATATTGTATTTTAATTCTTCCTATTTATTATTATATTAATTATTCCAATTTATTACTTTTCTAACTCGAACCTACAGCCCGAGTTAAATATAACACAAGCTGAACTTTTTCGAGCTTAAAATCACTGGAACGTATGAATGCATTTTTGATTCGGAATTCAAACTACAAAGGTAACTTTCTATCTCCTATCTATAGTTTATAATTTAAAAACCGTAGAGCTAACAAAAGCTTTGAATGAAAATAGAGACTAAAATTGTTTGATTGTGCTAACCTCAGTCTTGGGAGTAGCTTTTTTGCAATAGCTTGAATTATAAAAAAGCCTTTAAGTGAGCTCGTATGAATGAACATACCTAGGAATGTAGTCTCATTCTTATTGTGATTAAATGTAATAGGTTGATAATAATAGTAAGTCAATTAAGATGTATTTGTGGGAGTAATGATAAAGAAATACAAGTATTATAGGTATAATTATTTTATTATTCAAAATAAACCTTAATATTTATTTTTAAACCGAAATTTATTTATATTTTATTTTAGTATTATAATAAACAGCGAAAGCTTGTTAATTATATATAGCAATTAACGGATAGCATTTAGGTATAATTTATTTATTTAATAAGCAACATAGTAGCAGCATAAGGGCGTAAGTTATATATTACATGACATAATAACATTATAATTATAATAACAATAAGGTAAAATAGAAACAATATTACCAGACAGTTCAGAGCTCCGATGTGCTGTGTCCGACGGCTGGACAACGACTGAGCTGTCGAGAAGCGCACTTGCTATTTATAGCGGCGAGTAAACAAGCTGGTCGCGTGATATCGGCTGACGTGCCGCTTACGTCATTTCAACGTAGCGTTGTTTGTTATAATTTTAATTAGAAAAATAGTTATTTTATAAATTAAAATATGCTTTATAAATTAAAATATGCTTATTCTCCCACACGACCATCCTGACGAGCAGCTTGTAAAGCTCGCGAAACAAAAGTCAGTAAACAAAATTTTATTCATAAAGTTACCATTAAATATCAAATTACATGTTCCTTAGCCAAATCATAAATCTAAATTAGTAATGGTCAAATCACATAACCAAAAGCCAAATCACATGGCCGCTTAAATAACGGTCAAATCACATGACCCAAAGCCAAATCACATGGCTACACAAATAATGGTCAAATCACATGACACAAAGCCAAATCACATGGCTACTTAAGTAATGGTCAAATCACATGACACAAAGCCAAATCACATGGCTACACAAATAATGGTCAAATCACATGACACAAAGCCAAATCACATGGCTACTTAAGTAATGGTCAAATCACATGACACAAAGCCAAATCACATGGCTACACAAATAATGGTCAAATCACATGACACAAAGCCAAATCACATGGCTACTTAAGTAATGGTCAAATCACATGACACAAAGCCAAATCACATGGCTACATGAGAAATGGTCAAATCACATGACTCAAAGCCAAATCACATGGCTACATAAGAAATGGTCAAATCACATGACCCAAAGCCAAATCACATGGCTACATAATTTACATTAATTTAACAATATATTTAAATGACACGTCTTAATTAAGATTTAT
The DNA here is from genome assembly GCA_963924145.1 of Pyrausta purpuralis. Lineage (NCBI taxonomy): Eukaryota > Metazoa > Arthropoda > Insecta > Lepidoptera > Crambidae > Pyrausta > Pyrausta purpuralis. The sequence continues at coordinate 11,105,570 of OZ001662.1, read as the reverse complement.
CAATGTTCAAAAACATGCACCCGCGTTGGCCAAGCGCAAGCGCAAATAATTGAAGATTGATTATAATAACATAATAGTGGTTTTACAATTATTCTAAGGAATCAATCAATTCATTGCCCATCTCGGGAGACATTAACCGTAAATTATCATGAGATACGTACAATTCATTGCCAGTACTATGTACGCGTATAGTGTATCTATCGTTATCTTTTACATCTGTAATAACGCAAGGACCTCGAAACTTGCTGTCAAGCTTATTAATGGATCGTAAGTTTTGTTTGACTAAAACTATGTCACCAACTTTAAAAGGTATTATTTTTGCCTTAGTCTTGTCATACTGTTCTTTATGTTCTAGACCCCGCTCGTCCATCCTGTGTTTTGCTTCAGAACGGCAAGTTTCCAAGTCCAAACGTTCCAAATCGTGTATTAAGGCCGATATAGCTGGAGGTGACTGATTGTAACCCATCAAAAGCTGGAAAGGCGTGTGACCAGTGCTTTTATTAAAAGAACTATTTATTGCCAACTGAACTTCGCCAACAGAGTCTTTCCAACTTTTTTTGGAAGTATTTTCTACTATTGTAAAGCAATTAGTCAGAACCTTCATCATACGTTCGACCTGACCGTTTGCCCGACTGACGCCACTTGCAATAAAATGTAACTCTATTGACCACTGTTCACAAAAATTGGTTAATTCTTTACCCGTATAACTGGCTGCTTGATCGCAAATAATTCGTTTAGGGGTTCCAAAATTATAAATAAGTTCTTTTAAGCAATTAACAGTTGCAGTAGCAGTAAGGTTATTAACTGGTTTTATGAAACAAAATTTTGTAAATGCGTCTACAAACACCACAGCGTATTGCTTAGTGGGTTTACTGCCACTTAATTTACCGGTAGTGTCCATATGTACAGTGTGAAAGGGAACTGGCGGTTTGTCGATTGGATGAAGAGATATTTGTCTAGAACCTGACTGGCTTTTATTAATTTTGCAGGTCAGACAACTGTCAACATATCGACGGGTGCTTTTAACCATATTCGGAAACCAAAACTGTTCTCTGATTTTTTCTACAGTTTTTTCCCAACCGAAATGTTTCAATGAATCGTGGTAAAGTTGAATTAAATGCCAACGGTAACTTTTAGGTACAAAAAGGCATTTTTTAGTTTTCTTATCTTTTGTATTGTAAATACGATATAACAATCCATTATGAATTTCATAACTGGATGCCAAATTTTTATCCATTGTGTTATTTTTTAAAGAGTCTACAATGCTTTTGGTTTCCGAATCATTATTTTGTTCTGCTTCTAACCAATCACTGTAATTATGGACACTATTGATATTAAGTTCGGGAGGATTGCGGCTTAGAAAGTCAACATGGGGTATGCGTGCGCCTTTTCGATATTCAATTTCAAAATCAAATGATTGTAAGTATGCCCACCATCGATGAACGCGAGGAAGCAATTCCTTCTTATGACGCGAAGCTTTAAGAGAGTTACAGTCGGTGATTACTTTAAAAGGCCTTCCCAATAAATAGTGACGAAAGTGTTTTATGGCCCTAACAACGGCAAGCGTCTCCAACTCGTATGAGTGGTAACGGCTTTCAGTTTCAGTAGTGCGCATGCTAAAATATTCAATTACTTTTAACTCATTACCATGTTTTTGAAAAATAACTGCCCCTAAACCAGCAGAACTGGCGTCAGTATGAAGTTCGATCGGTTTTGCAGGATCAAACAAAGTTAAAATTGGTTCAGAAGCTAAATATTCAAAAATTTTGTTCCTTGCATCTTCATGCTCTGACGTCCAGTTCCACTTGGCATTATTTCGTGTAAGGTTGTAAAGGGGTATCATTGTGAGTGAAAAATTTGGAATGAATTTGCGAAAATATCCTGCAAGGCCACAAAATTGACGCACTTGCTTTTGTGTCGTTGGGACAGGGGAGTTTAATAGTGCTTTAATTTTACCAGGGTTTGGTTTGACTTGCCCATTAGAGACGACTCTACCTAAGTACTCAATTTCAGTTTGAAGGAATGTACATTTTTTTATATTCAGTGAAAATCCTGTTTTTTGCAAAGTGTCTAAAACTTGCTGTAAACGATCTAGGCCCTGTTCTGGGGTCTCAGAGTAAATTATTACGTCATCTATATAGATAAGTACAAATTCATCAATAAATGGTTTGAGTGCTGTGCTGATAGCCCTTTGAAAAACTGGTGGAGCATTGCAAAGACCGAAAGGCATTCTCAAAAACTCATATTGTCCGTCAGGTGTGACAAATGCAGTTTTTTCTACTGAGTCCGGTGCTACAGGGATCTGGTGGAAGCCAGAGGCCATATCCAAAACTGAAAAGTACTTAGCTTTCGATAATTTACTAATATGATCATCAATCAATGGGAGTGGGAAGTGATCGCGAACTGTGTTTCTATTTAATTCTCTATAATCAACGCACATCCTATCTGTTCCGTCTTTTTTACGCACCAGTAAAATAGGGCTTGCAAATAGAGAATTACTGTCACGGATAATATTATTATCTTTTAGATCTTTGACAATTGCCTTGACATGTTCACGTTCGCTTGGGGCTAACCGGTATGGTCGCCTTTGAACTATCTTGTCCGGATTTTTCAAACGTATGTTCAATTCACCAGTGGTAACCTGGGAAACCTTACTGCCAACCGTGAACATATCAGAGTAAGAGTCAAGAATATTAGTTAACCGATTTATGTATTTATGGTCAATATTTTTATTTATGTTTAAGTTTTTTGTATCTGGATTTTGAACAAAGTTGATATTAAACGACTCTCGAGAAATAGATGTTTCATTATTGGTGAAAGTTACTTTTATTCCAGGTATTTCAAAAAAATTTTGGCCAAGTAATATATCGTACTGGATGAACTGATCGGGAACAAGAATAAACTCTAATTCGAGGGTTAAACCATCAATACTAATCTCACAGATCTTTTTACAAGATGAATTAAATGAATTGCTTCCAACCCCTTTTAAGACGGTGGTCTCGTAAGACATTTTGCCTTTTACGGAATTTCCAACGCTATCCCGAATTAATGAGCACTCTGCACCACTATCTAATAAGCATGAAAAATCACGATCATCAATTCGAGCGCTTTTACATCTATTTTTACTCATACATAAAGCATTTACGTTCGTTGATGATGATTTTTCATCCTTAGTCTTTTTATTGAGGCGTTGAAAACAATTATCAAACGAGTGTCCCTTCTTTTTACAAAAAGTACACGTGACAGGAGTCTTGGTGTTAGTAGAATTGGATGGTAAAGGTACCTCTTTTTGTGCCTCTTGAGCAGTGGAACGACAGTCTTTTTGTAAATGACCTAATTTGTGACACTTATGGCAACGCTTTTGTTTATTATCAGAGTTATTTGGACGTGGTCGTTTTGAAGGAATAGATTGCTCTGTATCTTTATTTTGTCTTTTCCGTTTGTACGAATTTAAGCTTTGAATTAACTGTGGCAAATTTTTAGGCGTCAAACGTAACAGGTCAGAACGTATACGAAAATCCGACATACCTGAAATAACAGCCTCAACCAGGCGTTGATCAGTCATCTCCACACCAATCGCCTTCCTCGCTAACTCCCATTTACGCGTAGCATACTCGGCAAGACTGCTGGCCTGCTCACTAGTGTACTCCATGAAGAGGGTGAGGTCGTCGTAGTAGCGGGCTTCATCTGCAAAAGTTTCCACGAGTCTTGTTTTTAATTCTATCCAAGTGGTCAGAGAAGTATAATTGCGACGTGACCATTCCGCTGCACGTCTACGTAGGTTTTTTCGAGACAAATTAAGGATTTCCCGATCAGTTAACTCATATTCGATCTTTAAATCTTCTAAATTCTTACACCAAACTTGAATGGTGTCAGTACGATCGTCGGGATCAAATGGTGGCACATAAATGTGTTCTAAGCTTCGAACACGAGGAACTGATTTTGGTTTATGTGCATTAAAAGCATTGGCAGTAGTTTCTATAAATTTAGACATCATTTCTTGCATCATATTTTGCATTAAAGTAATTGGAACGAAACCTGTCCTTGTGTGTCGGCCGGAAGTGGAGCTGCCTGCAGCATCGTTGTCATGGTCGCCCATAGGTGGATTTCGAGGCCCGATGACAGGCGAGAGCTCCCTGCTGCATGGCTGGCTCAGCGGATCATTGTGCGCCGGTCTAGATTCGTCCGGTGGTTGCATGTTTGAAAGGCGTGACCTGAAACATTTAACATTCATAGGCGTAGTTTGGGTAAAAATGATCCCTCGATCCCACTTCTGATGTGGGAGTAATGATAAAGAAATACAAGTATTATAGGTATAATTATTTTATTATTCAAAATAAACCTTAATATTTATTTTTAAACCGAAATTTATTTATATTTTATTTTAGTATTATAATAAACAGCGAAAGCTTGTAAATTATATATAGCAATTAACGGATAGCATTTAGGTATAATTTATTTATTTAATAAGCAACATAGTAGCAGCATAAGGGCGTAAGTTATATATTACATGACATAATAACATTATAATTATAATAACAATAAGGTAAAATAGAAACAATATTACCAGACAGTTCAGAGCTCCGATGTGCTGTGTCCGACGGCTGGACAACGACTGAGCTGTCGAGAAGCGCACTTGCTATTTATAGCGGCGAGTAAACAAGCTGGTCGCGTGATATCGGCTGACGTGCCGCTTACGTCATTTCAACGTAGCGTTGTTTGTTATAATTTTAATTAGAAAAATAGTTATTTTATAAATTAAAATATGCTTTATAAATTAAAATATGCTTATTCTCCCACATATTATTTATGTATATCTACGTCATGAGGCATATACAGGCTTAAGACCGGTTGACACGTATCCTAGACTCATTGCAGAATGTTTTTATAAAATAATCAGTCTTCTCACTTAAAATCCAAAAAAGTAAGGACTTCGCGTCACCTACTTAAAAAGTGAAGCACCCAAAGTAAGCCAGCATACGTGTAAATACGAAACACACTGACGCAAAAGTAAGCCGATCGGCCGCCATTACGCTCTCTGCCATTGTTTGTGACAGTGCAAACCTTCGCGTATAAAAAAATGAAAAAATGCCAGCATGTTTCGTTAAACAGTGTAAAAATATTACATTTCTACAAAAAAAGTGCCAAGGAATTACCTTTCACAGGCAGGCCTGTGAAAGGTAATTCCTTGGCTCGGTTTGATCGGCTTACTTTTGCGTCAGTGTGTGCGTGTAGTTTCGTATTTACACGTATGCTGGCTTACTTTGGGTGCTTCACTTTTTAAGTAGGTGACGCGGAGTCCTTACTTTTTTTACTCGTCCGTGGATTAAAGCTGTCATTTTGGTCTATCTAATTAAAAATCAGAGTATATTTAAACCTTACTTTTTTATTTATTTTTTAATATACAAGTTTAACGTCTTTGGCTGTACGCCATTCAAGACAATTCTCCATTATTATTTTCATTTTTTAACACTTAAAACTAAAACTTAAACTAAACTTACCTAACTAAACCTAACTCATTGCATTGAAATGCGAGGTGGTCCGCATTCCAATGCTCAACAAGGGAGCTAAGCACAGGAACAACGATCCGGGTAAGACGGCACGATTAGAGCTCGCTTCACCATAATTCTCACTTTAACTTCATTGTTTTCTTCGAAAGCACTAATTATCATGAAAATTCCACCACACAAACACAATAATTGACCCGAAAAAAACAATTTCTAAAATGAAGAAATATGGCCCATCCTTCCCTTTTCGTTTCCCGCGCAAAAAACTAACCTTTATTTTTGAGTCTGTGCATAATGTCAAGCTTACGAACACTAACAGTCTCTACGCACATCATCTACCGACTCCAAAAAAAAATTGTTTTTTCTTAGTAGAAGACAAATGCGTCATTTTAAGCTTTTAAGTGAGTTATTGAAGGCGGTTTATTTTTAAAATTATTATTTATCAGCTACCATTTGGGAAATGGATTCAGATGTAATAATAAAGACTTTAATATATTCGTTTGTCTCATAAAATTAATATTCCCATCGGAATAATAATTTTATGGTTTGTCTGTATACAGTCTTACCCGGTGCAGCTAAATTTAATGGCGGTCGCGCTTAAGAAGCCCGGGGCTAACCTTTCTTCTTGATTACCGCCTAAATTGACTATCAACGGGGTTGCCAAGATGCCCGATTAAACGATGTTCTCAGTGTTTTAGTACTGTAATTAAGCATATAAATTAGATGTTTTGCATGCAGATTTATTAATTTATTAATAAATATCATGTGATAAAAATTAAAAGTGGCATTGTTTCAGTGGCTTTCGTGTATTCCATAACATTAAGATTATTTATTATGATTATTTGAAAATAACACCTGTTGATGACGAACACTCTACCGTCTATTACAACTTTCTTTTTTTTGCTACATTCTACTAATATTGTAAACGCGAAACTTTGTTTAGAGATGGATGTGTGGATGTTTATTACTCCTTCACGCAAAAACTACAGAAAATACTTTAATGAAACATTACAAAAAGAGGAAGGTCGAAACAGTGACTGATCAAGAGTTCAGACCGCCCTAGGCTAATTATCAGGATGCACTGTCAGGTGCCACGAGACTTTTTGAGATCACAGGATTACATTTTGGCAAAAAGTGACGGGTGAGGAGAGGGGTACTTACTAATCGATTGAAAACTTTGACCAAATGTCAAGAAGCTAACAAAATCGCTAAACCGCAAGCGAAGTGAGCTCGATCGAATTCACGATCGCAAGTAAAAATTTTAAATTACGAATCATCTGAATACTTGAAATACCAAAAAAGCTATAAAACAGCGAGCGAAGCGAGCACTAAAATAATTCGATTCCGAGTTTAACCATTTTACCTAAATAAACAAATAAAATATCTACAGGTAAAAAAACCATCTCACGAACAAAATGTAAATACATAGAAACACTGAGAAATCAAAAACTATTTTTTCTTCGACGAAGAAAATTCAATCGGTAAACTTTTGTTCGTTTACGAATTGCATGAGAATTTTCCCCCAGAAGTCTCGACATAATTCCCTGTAAAACCACCAGGTGGCGCTTGAAAAACGCTGAAAGAAAATTGCTGTTTCCGTGTATGTATTTATTGATTGAGAAAAAAAATTGAATGAAGGTGAAAAAAATTACAATTTTTTTAAAGATTTATTAAAGATAAAATAATATTTAAAGCAGCAGAAAATCGGAAAATTAAATTTGTCTACGCGAAATGTCAAAAATTTTGCTTCAGACTTCGACCGCAGGCTGCATTAATTGCTGTTGGCAGCGAAAAAACCTAATGCTCTGATGCCAATTGCTAACTTGCCAACTTTTGGTGAGTTCTGAAAGTAAGAATTGCATAAGTGTGAACAGACCCTTACAGGATTAGACAAATTGTCCCAGACAGGGATAGCGAACTCGAATGAGGACAATCTACTTACAAACTTCTTGAATGAGGTTAGTCGGAAAAAAGTTAAACTAGGTTTCTACAAAAAAAAAAAAAAAACAGAATAACTAAGACTTACAAACCTTTAATCATTATATGACTCATAGTTGGTTGATTAGCGCGAAAACTTTGCTATTTTAAAAGGTTTCTTGTTTTGTGATAATTTTATTTTATTTTCTGTTGTTAAAAAATATTCCGTGCTCTTGTATACTGCTGCCAACGTTTTCAACTCCTCTCGTGCACGTAACCAGTTTAAAATACTTACGAGAAAACTATACAGCACGTTTGTTAAACGTAACACAGTTGTCACTGAAAGCGTTACTTAGCAATACTCAAGTACTTTAGTGTTGTACAACCAATTTCTTTAAGGCAACAATGTGGCCGAACACTGGTCATCACCTGTTGTCTCTAAACCAATTCAATAGCACTTAACGGGCTACATACCCAAAAGAGATAGATTACAGAAGGCTCACTCCCTCGAAGTGTTTTAGGTTCTCGATAAGCAAATTCCGATCGTGAGCAGCTCTTCTTACGCAAAAATGAATCACTTTATAAACTGCGCACATGCACAACTATTTGTTATGTTTGATTGCCTTAACTAGATAATTTTCATGTTTTTTTCATAATAAATATGCGCCAGACAACACACCAATTGTCTTAGTTTCTAACCGACTTAATTTTTAACCGACTTCAAAAAAGGAGGAGGTTATCATTGTTTTTTTTTTGTATGTTTGTTACCTCATATCTCAGTCGTTAGTCGACCGATTCGAAATTTTTTTTCGCCTACTTAGAGGGTGTACTTTCTAGTTGGTCCCATTGTTGCCGATTTGGGATCTGAAGATGGGATCTTGGTGTAATCGAGAGAAACCCTCAAATTTTAAAGGCACGTAAAGTGTTGTTTTACTAAAATCTTAATGTTGACGTATTGGAACTACTTAACGCTTAGGAGTTCAGTAATTATAATGACAGAACATATGATAGGTAGTTTCTAGCTTCTTAAGGAACAGAGTCATAAGGGGGTCTACCTTGTTTCGCATAATTTTTATTGTCATAATTTTATTTGGCATATCATCAAATAGCATAAACTTCCTTTCGCAGAACATCAATTAGAATTTACTCATTTATCAGACGTTCAAAACGCATAATCATGTAAGCTAGAATCATCTTTAGGCAGAAATTTAATATCCATAATAGTCTTAAAGCAGAAACATCCTAACGCAGAAAGTTCACAGATAGAATCGTCTTGTGGCATACAATTCGTATATATAGTCATTAATAGGCAGAATCATCCTATCGCAGAGAATTCACAGTCCGAATCGTCTTTTGGCATATTTTTCATATTTAATATTCTCCTAGAAACCTTAATTTCTCTGTGTATCCCAAGTAGTTCTATCTCAGCAATATTAACATACAACATGCATTGCAAATCAAACATGCAGCATGCAAGCAAGCATACAGCATGCAAGCAAGCAAGCAAAGCATGCAGCAAGCAAGCAAGCATGAAGCATGCAAGCAAGCATGCAGCATGCAGCATGCAAGCAAGAGCTTGCATGCTGCATGCAAGCATGCAACATGCATGGTTTCTGTCACGGCTCCGGCGCTGCGGGGCTCCGGCAGTCCCACGCGAGCTTATCGTCGCAGATGGTTTTCGCTCACCACCGCAGCTTCGGCTTGCTGGCCGGCTTGGCCGGCCAGCCTCAGCCGCGGCGGCGAACTTTTAAACCACCTGCTCCTCAGCTCGCGGGCTGCCTCGCCCCTCCGCGCCTATGCGATTTTGAATTACACTCTAGGGGTGGGGCAAACAAGACTGCGTGGAGTCGGTTTTGCACCGATTCGTTTCTGTCACTAACTTTTGTACCACAACTTAATAACTTTTTAATTCAATCTTAGGGTAAAATACTATTTAAAAGAAATAACAATATGCGTAGTGAAATTATTCTAAAGGAAAATCTGCTTTCTTCATAGTATGCCTAGTCAAATTATGCCAAAAAAACATTATGCTTAGCGAAAGTATGCAAAGTAAAATTTTGCCAAAGGTCATTATGCCTTATAAATTTCTGCTATCTTAAAAGTATGCCATTGTAAATTCGGGCATGTAAATATTCGACCAAACAATAATTATGCTAACAGAAAATTCTGCCTGAATAATATTCGACTAAAGAAAATTATGCCAAGTGTGTTATGCCAAGTGACTTTCGGAACAAAAAGATTCTGCCAGATAGAGGGAACCCGTCATAAGGTGCAACTTCCCCTCCCCCCTCTCTTGTAAACTCTAAAAATGGAGAAATAAAATTAACTTTAAAAAAGTAAAAACCGACTTCAAAACCAAAATGCACTAAAAAGTCTGAAATAAACTCTTGAACATTGAAAGGAAAGGAATCCATTTTAGGGAAACAATTTCTTTTTGGAGTCGGTGCCATCACTTTGAAAATTCAGCCTCACCTATCGCAGCACCGACTCCAAAAAGAAATTGTTTCCCTGAAATGAATTCCTTTCCTTTCAATGTTCAAGAGTTTATTTTAGACTTTTTAATGCATTTTGGTTTTGAAGTCGGTTTTTACTTTTTTAAAGTTAATTTTTCTTCCATGTCTTACGAAAAACAGGCAACGATTATTACGGGGGTCTCCCATAAACACTTAAATACATATAAACATCCACGATTTAGGTGCAAATGTTCGTGCTCATCATCAATAGACATTTGCCCCTTATGGGATTCGAACCCGCGACCGCCGGCGTACTAGCCAGAATCGCTAACCACTACACCAAACGTATCGTCGTCCTTGGTCAACCAAAGCTCTGCGACTCAATCACGTAGATTGAAGGTATTGTATTCTGATCGATAGTATACATTTAAGTGTTGATTCGTTAGTATCAAGTTTCATCGACCCTTTTGCATTTGCGTCCATTGTTATTTTACGGCCAAATTCATCAAGTCCACTTCAGCAGCACTCAACGGAAACACTACGCTATTTACTGCCGTGCTGCCAACTAAGCCTTTATGAACCATAAACCACCATTTCTCCTTCATTTATTGGGCTATCTAATGTCCTAGTTAATGTATTGCAAAGCAGGTGCCCTATAAAAACGTCATAATTTATTTTAGCGGCCGCGCATAATTTTTTACAGGGCCTTTGTCGCGACTTTGGAGATAACAAGTTAAGGACCCTAAAATATGAGCTAGAATGTTTTATAAATGTACTTAAGGGGAGGCCATCTTACTTTACAAACCTCAGCATTAATACGTACTAATGAGGTCTGTGAGACAAGTTTACTGAATGTATACTATAGGGCTACTCTAACTAAAAAGTTGTAAACCCGTAGCGTAACTAAAGATGCAAGTCAAATACACGTGGAAAGGGTAGTAAAAGAGATAGATAGTAATAAAATGTTGCAAGAATACGCCGAAATGCAAGTAACTAGTTTTAAATAAGAGAAATAACCTGTAAGCTATTGAAATGTATGTCTCACACTATGTATAAGTGAGTAGTGTTTATTTATTCCTATAAATCGGCAAAGGGTTCGAGTAAAAATTTCTCTCTCGGAGATGGATGAGTCGTTTTAATACGACGGTATCACTTACGGGGCGGAAGGGTAGCGTGTAAATTTAGATCCTTCGACAGCCGGATAGTGTTGTACATTCGAGCTCAACTGGGGTTTCAAATTGATGCCGTGAAGGATATAAATTTGAAACCCCACGTTGGGCGCCATTTTAGACATTGATGAACTTCGATAGCTCTGAAACTGATTACGTTCAAAGCTGGACACCTTATTAATTAGAATTATACCAATAGTTAACGATTCACAGTGTACTATACGACCTTACGGACCTCATTTCTTTGGACGTCTAAAGCTTATACATGCATTACGAGGTACCAAATAAAGGTTAGCTTTTACTTAGTGGAGTTCCTGTCCTCAACAACTTAAAACTACACGGTGGAGCCTATACAAGCTGAAAATGGCACATCGATGGTTTCTGCAGGATAGTCTTTGATCGTCAGTGATCTGTGAATATTTGCTAGGATCTTTTAAGACGTTCGTGCTAGAAACAGGGCGTCACTAGTCCAATGTTTGAGGGCATATTGGATCTACGGGGCGCGAGGGCCCTTAAGCCGGCCCTGTCAAATGCACGCATCGCCCCGTACTCAGGCACGCAATCACAACAAAATTATTATTCAGTCACAAAATAGTTGGGTTATGCCTGAAGAAATCAAAGCACCACATTTGAGATGCACTGAAGATCGTTAAGCAAAAAATCATAACAATATAGAATACAGCCGAACAAAGAACCCGCTCTCCTTTCTTGGAGACAGTTAATTACCTGTTTAATGTATACAAGCCATACATAGAATTTATATGTGGAATCATAAATGGTCTCTAGTTAAAAATCTAGTGACTTATTTAGTCGATTGTTTGTGTTTACCTAATAAAATATAATATATAAAGAAACCGAAGACGTTAAGGCCCATTTTCTTACCAGTGCGATTGAATATTTACGATTGTGTGTGTTTTGAAGACCTTGACCAATGGTTATTAAATTAAACATTCTCACATTTGGTTAAAGTATTTTTTCTTCAAAACACACATAGAATCGTTAATATTCAATCGCTGGAAACTTTACCATTTCTACGATGGAGAAATTTGATCTAAAAGCTAATATTTGTCAACTTTATTTTTCACTACCAGTAACTATAAAGGCTCATTCACGCTAGACAGTGCCGGCACCGGGCCGGTCTCTGGCCGGGCGCCGGTCGGGGCACTGTCAAACATTATTGTAGTGATTCATGCCTGAACGTGCTCCACCCGGGCCCGTACGGAGTACGGCGTTAGAATGTCTATGGAACTTTTTCCCGGCTCCGGCACGGTCCGGCACCGGCACGTTGTAGCGTGAATAATCCTTTAAGGCCACCGATGCCATAACAACATTTCAAGAAAATAGGAGCAAAATCTAAGTTCTTTATACGGCCTTCGGAAATCCTATTTACTTGACTAATCTCTAATCTATCCATAAAACAATGGATAAGTAGTGCAGTTAACAATACAAATTAACAATAATATCGTGGGAGGCTTTAACCACATTTCAAGACGCACGAAGTAACCACACTTAATCAATCTTAAACGGAAATCTATACAAGACACGTCTTAATAGACTATTATTAAATCCACCCCGTCTCGGAAATCAATCCGTTTAAGTGCCATCTGCACCCATTAATTAATGAAAGTCTCCGCGATATTTAAATGTATATGTAAATGTAATTGCATAATCAACTCAAAAATGCGTCGCCATTATTTTAATTACGCCTTACCGCTCTTAACACGAGTTAAGAAGCTTAAAAAGCCAGTTCTCGATGCAAATCTAAGAAAATCTTGAGAGATTCTGTTTTGAAACCCGGTTTTGTTAGGAGATTTTGTTATTTGGCTGCATAATGTATTTAATCCTTAATACTTTTGTGAGTGCTTTTATTTACAGTATTGGAGAAAAGACTGTAAATATCTTACACGTGTCGGCAAAGTTACTCGAGTGGGTTGTTGGACAAAAGAGGTTAATGGAACGAGTATGGATTGTGGCTATTGAAAGGATTATTTTGCAATGTCACTATAAGCTATAGGTGATTGTTACTTTGGTATGAATGATTTGGTTTATCTTTTAATTAGGACGTTTAGAAGCAGACCATTAACTAATAAATTGTTATTTTAAACTAGAAGTCGAAGTAGTGACCCAATCTAATAACTTTTTTGCCCTTGTCTAGCTTAGTCTAGTCTAAATTGATCTTGTTTTTGTACGCAAATAAATAGATTGATGATAGCAAGTTGTAAAAGTGTCGGAAAGTTTTTTTACATTGTAACATTATGAAAGTTTTATTGGTAGTTTCATTGATACTTACATCGATAAAATACTGAAAGTTGTACAAAGATATACCTTGTGGTAAAATGCAAACCAATAGTTGCTTGAGTTTGATAGAAGCATATTTATTTTTATTGAATTTCAGCAAAAATGGCAAACATATATAATTCGTTATGGTTTTTATAAACACAATTTAAAATAATAAGAACAAGAATAGTCATTTATTTACATACACAAATAATACATAAGCACAAACGAGTAATCATAATAATACATTAAATTAAATCAATCAAATTACAAAAAAAAAAGTTGCGTTGGGCATCTGTGACGACCGACACCTGGCTGCTGAACTTCAGCATGTAAGGAAGGTACTACGGGACAACCAGCTTCCAGTACCACGTCGTTGCAGACCCAAGTGCCAAGCCCATGACAGTTGAACGCCCACCTGCCGTACTACCTTACATCAAGGGGGTCACTGACAAGATTGGGAATATCTTGAAGCGAGCTTCCATCAAGACTTATTTCAAGCCGCCAAAGAAGATTAACCAATTTTTACCACCTGTCAAGTGCACCATACCTCTTCAAGATGCAGGGGTGTATAGACTGGAATGTGACTGTGGCCTTTCCTACATCGGGCAAACCAAACGAAGTATAGGCGTGCGGATAAAAGAACATATAGCTGACGTTAAACATAGACGAAACATAAAATCTGCAGTGTGTGAACATGCCTTAGACAAACCCAACCACTTCATACGTTTTGACCAACCTAAAGTACTGTCAAAAGAACGTCGGTTCATTCCACGTATGCTACGCGAAGCTATAGAAATAAGAAAACATCCAAATTTTAACAGAGAAGATGGTTGGAAAATTCCACCTGCATGGGATCCAGTTCTAACTAGGACCCAAGCTAGACCACTCACTGCAAGATCACAAGACACAGTTAGCTCTTTCTGTGTGGATAGGAACGTTAATTAATAATATGAGTGACGGTAGTGTATATTTTTCAAAACTCTGTAAATGACAAATAACTTCTTAGTCTACCCGTGACCACGAACGCTGTAAAGTGTTCGAAACGTCGGGATAAAATTAATAAACTCGCGAAAAGTTAATCCGTAAAAAAGTTGTTTTATTTCGAAAAAAAAAGATTAACAAAATAATAATATATATGTATAATAATATTATAAATTTGAGGAGTTTGTTGTTTGAACTTGCTTAACTCAGGAACTACTGGACTAATTAGAAAAATATTTTCATGTTGGATAGCTTATTTATCGAGGGAGGCTTAAGGCTATAAAAAATCACGCTGCGATGGGAGGGGAGGGAGCAAACTCAAAACGCGCGGACGCAGTCGCGGGGGACCGCTAGGAAAATAATAAAAATCTCAAATAAAGGCAGTGTGCGCCAAAGAGGTCCCGTTTAACTAAAAAGTTTGGTACGATAGCCAAGAAGAGTCTTATGCACAATAATTAAGAAAATAATTTGTTATTGCAATTATATAAAAATATATCGACTATTATGTAGGTAGATCATGTGAAAACTAAAGTGTAATGATCACTGTATCGCTGCCTTCTTGTACCTGATTGAAAAGATACTGCACTCTATCAATTTTAAACGGCTGATTAATGATACGTTGTCAAACTTTGTATTCTCTAAAACCGATGATAAGTTGCGAAGCGATTGTTCAGGTTTCATTCACAAAGTTTCGTTCTTGGGTTTCCCACAAATAAAGTTATAGTATATGAAAGTAAGTATGGACAACGGCACGTGAAAATAAACACGAGGTATGTTATGCAGTTGTAATAAGGGCTTGTTTGCAACAAAAGTGGGTAGCCACATGTGCTGGCGACTGCAGTTAAACTTCGAAAACTTCGTTATTATCTGGATTATGCATGTAAAGTTGTGAATTATTATCACAAACAGAGAGATATTGATGGGAAAACTTACATTTTAAACAGGTAATACCTGAGATGAAAACAGTTTTTTGTTTTAATGGTTCAGTCTTTGTGGAAAAATAGCGCTCTTTTAGTTATCCCAGTAAGCCAGCTTTAATAAACAATATTTCCTATAAAAACCAGTAAGAAATTGAATTCTTAAACAATAACTTGCTTTATATACCCATTCCCAAGAAAACTTTTTTCTTAAAAAGTAGTTTTCTATAGTACCAGTGAGTTTAACTCGTATGTGAAATCTTGTTAGTAAAACATTCATTCTGACAGGTTTGTGTTGAGATTGTTTCTTCCAAGGAAACCTCGTCTCTACTAAACAGCAACTTACTTAGTGAATATGCTTGTTTTGCACTTGATCGGTGATGTAAAAATATCGATAGATTTACTCTTACATTTGTAAATCATTTGTTTTTATAATTAACATTTTCCTCCACAGATTTTGTGAACCGTACATTTCAAGTAGATTTAGAAGCTCCGCAAGTAGGCTCATACTTTTTTTATGTTATTACTCATTAAAATTTATAACTACCTATTAAAATCGAAACCGATACTTCGTGCCAAGGAGACGATTTGTTTATTTACAAACTGTTTTATTTATTTGCCAAAACAGAATTTAATTATGGTGCAAATAAATACTTTTTTTATATCTTTTAGTTAAAAAATTAAACGTTCCTTTTACAGATCATAGACTAGAAGTCAATGATGTGCTCATGACAGACATCTATCTAGGGTCGTCATTCGAGAAAAACTGTTGTGCTATGGACGTTTCGTGAGGACGTGTGATTTCTAATTTATTGTATGAATGTTAAAGTTGAGTAATATGACGTTCATGTTAAGTAGAGGGTTGTTATTCGAAAAAAAATGTTCAAAACTGTTGTGCTATGGACGTTTCGTGAGATCGTGTGATTTCTTCCACTTCCACACCCAATTCATAAGGGTGGAGACAGACACAGTGTTACCAATTATAGACCTATCTCTGTCCTGCCCGTTTTATCTAAAATTCTGGAAAAAATTATAAACAAAAGATTAATTAATTACATTGAATCCAAAAATCTCATTGCGTCAAATCAATTCGGCTTTAGAGCTCAAAAATTAACTGAAGATGCAATTCTAAACCTCACTAGCACCTTGGTTAGTAATATTAACCAAAGCTTTAGTACGTTGTGTGTCTTCCTCGACCTTTCCAAAGCCTTTGACACTGTGTCTGTCTCTATTCTCCTGGAAAAACTACATCGCATTGGTATAAGGGGTACGGTTCTTGATCTGTTTCAAAGTTATCTTAGTGATCGCAAGCAGTGCGTCACCATAGGCGGTCTAAGGAGCGATATAGAAACAATTTCTTATGGAGTTCCCCAAGGAAGTGTACTCGGCCCGACCCTATTTCTCTTATATGTCAATGACCTCTGCCAACTTAACCCAACAAACTGCAACATTGTCACATACGCAGATGATACCGCAATTATTGTTAAAGGGGAAAACTGGGAGGAAGCACGCCGTCATGCTGAGTCTGCGTTAAAATTAGTTCTCACATGGCTGTCCTGTAATATGCTTACCTTAAATTTAAATAAAACTAAATTCATTACATTCGCCCCTAGACTCGCATCGCAACCTGACTCCAATTTTTCCATTCGCGCACACAAATGTAATGCTGACCCATTTGAATTATGCGGCTGTGAGACAATTCTACGCACCCATAGTATTAAATATCTCGGTGTCATCGTTGATAGTGTCTTATCATGGGATGAACATATCCAATCCGTTTCTTCGCGTCTTAGGAAACTTATTTTTGTTTTTAGTAGGTTAAGAGTCGGAGCCGATCCTTCTACTCTTAGGACTGCCTATTTCGCATTAGCTCAGTCGATTGTGACATATTGTATTGCGGTTTGGGGTGCTACGGGCAAAACGAAAGTGCTAAAACTGGAAAGGGCTCAGAGGGCAGTCTTGAAGGTTATGGCCTTCGTGCCTAATAGGTATCCAACTGAGGGAATATACAATTATTGGGAAGTGCTCTCGGTTCGTAAACTATTTGTGCTAAATGTTATTCTTCGCAAACATAGGCGATAATATCTTCCTTATGACCCAGCGCTCATGAAAAATAAACGTAGAAAACACAGCGTCTGTCAGGTTCCCAGATGGAGAATCGCACTAGTAAAATATCATTATGATTTTATGGCTCCTTTACTGTATAACAAAGTTAATAAACAATTAAATATTTACCCACTTACTAAATATAAATGTAAAACCGTTTTGTTGAAATGGCTTCTTGACTTAAATTATGACGAGGTTGAATCGTTTCTCAAGTAAAGGTCTGTTGATCGGTACAAGAAAGTAGGTTTAGGTATGCGCTTATAGTATAATATTTTTCAATAAAGCACACACGCACACATGCACACACGCATCACACACACACACACACACCACACATACACACACACACACACACACACACACACACACACAAACGCGTATGTTCGCACATATATACACTCCAGTATACATATTCACACTATCAAACTTCAATTATATAATAATAATAGCATTGGCTTGGAATATGCATCGCAGGTATGGAATCCCCAGTATTCTATTTACATCAATAGAATTGAAAGCATACAGAAACGTTTCCTTCGTTTCTTAGATTTTAAAGCGCATGTGTATAGTACCGATTACCAGCATAGGTGTGAGCGATACCATTTCCTACCACTAGAGATAAGACGCAACATAAGTGACATTTGTTTCTTGGCAAAGATAGCCACCGGTGTCATAGATAGCCCAGAACTGCTATCGAAAATATCATTAAACACCAACATGCTAAGGTTCCGATCACGCCCAATACTATATGTACCCTTAGTCCATGCAAATTACAGGCAGAACGCATTTCTGATCCGTAGTTGTAAAAGTTTTTCCAAATTATCTATCGACATTGACCTGTTCTTTACAAGCACTACCTCTATTAAGCGATTAATGACTAAATCATATTTTGAGATTCAATCTTCGTGATAAATTGGACTAACACCATTGTTCCTTAGATATATATTTTCCTACTTTGTTTTTTTTTTGTATTAAGAGATTATTGTTTCTTTCCTCTGGATTGTAGTTGCCCCAATCGGACCTTATTTATAAATCTGACTACTCATATGTGGAGATTTATTATTAGTATTGATGTTTAGCATTAAGTTATTTAGATATAGTGATTATTAAAACTGTAAATCTTCCTAAGAATATATAAATAAATATAAATAAAATAAATAAATTGTTTTTAAAATTCAAATAGAAAATTTGTGTAATTTTTTGTTTGTTTGTAGAATTCTAGAGGTGGGCGCTAATAACTGCGACACAGTCTTTTGACTACTGCGGTTGTTAACGCAAGATTGTTTGTGAAATAATATGTAAATGTGTTTTTGAAATAAATTTGAAAATTTGAAATTTGAAAAAAAATCTTATTTATTTTATGCTCATGATAGACGATATCCCGTCACTTATTTAATCGGAATGGTCACCCATCTAAACACGACCGCACCGTAGGTTGCTTAGCTTCGGTATCACTACCACTGCGCTAAGAGTACTTTACTGAGCTACGAGCACCTTACTGCTACATTTATGAGGTACCCCATGGCTGCGTTGCGTGTGAGTTTGCTCCCTCACCTCTCGTCGCAGCGTGTGTGATGTTTATAGTTGAAACCTTCCTCGATAAAAAGTTAACCATCACAAAAATACTTTTCAAAATCGGTTCATTAGTTCCTGAGATAAGCGCGTTCAATCAAACTCTTAAGCCTTATTATATTAGTATAGGTTTTTTTTGTTAAGGTACTTTTTAGGTAGACTATCGATAATTAATTGGAGTATGCACGACACTAAACTTCATTTCTGCAGGCTGTTAGGACTTCGCGCATAATTAGCGTTCTGACTACGCTACGCTACACGGCAGATGAGGTAGAACTTCACATAAAGCCCATCGTTCTCACCTAGATCTAGGTATCTATATATAGGTTGCATTAATTCGCGTAGAGTCGAGTAGAGAAATTCGCACGAGGAACTTAAATAATAACAATGAGGATGTAAATTCTAAACATAATCATGCTAAACGGTCTTTAATTGCTTGTAGTTTTCATTTTCGATGTATGTATGCTAAGACTTCGCTGTTCGTCCGTCCGTCTATCTGTCTGTCGCCAGCGGTCGAAGTCTGGAAGCAAAAGTTGACATTTCCCGTCGACTTTTTCAATTTTCTGTTTCATCCAATATCAATTTATCTATTTAATTTTTAATAATTCTTAAAAAATCAATGTATTTTTTAAAGATTAACTAAAAACTGTAATCAAGCAATAAATACATA
Source organism: Pyrausta purpuralis (assembly GCA_963924145.1). Lineage (NCBI taxonomy): Eukaryota > Metazoa > Arthropoda > Insecta > Lepidoptera > Crambidae > Pyrausta > Pyrausta purpuralis. Next base: position 11,085,998 of record OZ001662.1, on the reverse strand, counting down.
AAAACACAGTTTTTGTCTCTGCGTCGTCTACGCGAAACATGAAAAAAAAATGCTTCATACTACACCCGCAGGTTGTATCTCAAGAACCGCGATAGCTAGACAGATGCAATTATCACAAATTATATATTAATTTACAACAAATTTGAATAGCTACTTAAACCAAATAATAAAAAAAAAATTAAAGGCTCCCATTCAACAATCGCAATTATTGTGGCCTTTTTAACCGACTTCAAAAAAGGAGGAGGTTATCAATTCGACTATATGTTTTTTTTTTTTTATCATTTTTTTTTTTGTATGTATGTTACCTCATATCTCAGTCGTTTATCGACCGAATCGAAAAATTTTTTCGCCTACTTAGAGGGTGTACCTTCTAGTTGGTCCCATTTTTTCCATTTTGGGATCTGATGATGGGATCTTGGTGTAATTGAGGGAAACCCTCAAATTGTATAGGCACGTATAGTGTTTCTTTACTAGAATCTTAATGTTGACGTGTTGTTACGTCTGATAGTCAACATCTTGTGGGGCTGAGCTGATGGTGGAACTCCTTAACGCTTAGGAGTTCAATAATTATAGTGACGGAGCTTATGATAGGTAATTTGTAGCTTCTTAAAAAATAGAATCATAAGGTGCAACTCCCCCCCTCCCCCTCTTATGTTATTACTAAAAATAAAGAAATAAAATAAACTTAAAAAAAAAAGTAAAAACCGACTTCAAAACCAAAATGCACTAAAAAGTATTAAATAAACTCTTCACCATTAAAAGGAAAGGAATCCGTTTAAGGCAAACAATTTCTTTTTGGAGTCGGTGCCATCACTTTGACCATCAAGCATCAACTATCACAGCACCGACTCCAAAAAGAAATTGTTTGCCTTAAACGGATTCCTTTCCTTTTAATGGTGAAGAGTTTATTTAATACTTTTTAGTGCATTTTGGTTTTGAAGTCGGTTTTTACTTTTTTTTTAAAGTTTATTTCCTTGATATCAATAAGGGCAAACAGGTAGGCACTTCAAATATTTACCTATGTTGTTTAACTAGTCAATGGTACGGAACCCTTCGCTCGCGATTCCGACTCGCACATGGCCAGTTGTTAGGGTTTTTGTGGTTAGATGACCGAAATACGGAAGCTAGGTTTAGGGCCTCGCTCATCCTTCATATTTTTACTAATTGATTGCAATAGTAGTGCAGTGCATCAGAGCACGGATGCAAAATCACCTAAGTACGTATGACACTATATGTTTTATACCGGTTAAAATGTTTTGTGAGTTAAGTAGTTTCAGAGATTAGCGATTTCAGGGATCTCTTAATCATTTGCACAATTCATAGAAGATTCGTAGTAATATTCGTAGTGAGTAAGATACCGTGACTCCGGTTCATCGTGGGATCCGGAGGTTTAAAAGGGCTTATACGGCGGGGTTTGCCAAGAGAGCCACCTTAGGGTTACCATGAATTAGGGGGGAATTGAGACTAAAAATGTTTAAAATTAGCAGATGACATACAAAAATAAGTGATGATAGTGACGGTAATTTGAACAGCGGCTGAAGTCTGAAGCACAAGCACTGGTTGTTCAACAGGAAAACTATGTCAAGATTTCCACCTCAGGTGACAGAAATTTAGACATGTCATAGGCAAACAGGTGTGGCTTTCGATCACTTATATTAAATAACTAGCGGTCCCCCGCGACTTCGTCCGCGCGTTTTGAGTTTGCTCCCTCCCCTCCCGTCGCAGCGTGATGTTTTATATCCTAAAGCCTTTCTCAATAAATAAGCTATCTAACACAGAAATATTTTTTCAAATCGGTTCAGCAGTTCCTGAGATAAGCGCGTTCAAACCAACAAACTCTTCAGCTTCATAATATAATTAGCGCAAGCGCACGTTGTACTTAACCTGCGAACATTATTTTGGTGCGGAGTTATGTTAAAACTGTGATAGCTCCTAAGATATTTATTGGAATCAAATGATATAAAGGGCAACTTTGTTCTACATGAAATGCTCGTGATGATGAATGTATTAATTTTGATAAGAATAAATACCTGTGTGTATGATACACCTCTCAAAATGATGCATTATTTTTATACAAATTTATTAACATAAAAAAGGTTGTAGTAAGTCAACCATAAAAGATAGACATATTCTGTCGCGGACTTTATTATAGAACTCTTAATGCTGAACAATCCTGTCATACATGATTTTTGTGTAACTTAAGCGGTTTCCGCAGCTTATGCAGCGGAAGCTCTCAAAAGGAATATCTTTCTCCCGTTTTCGCATCATTTTTCATTTCTGCTGTGGTCTTATGAGTTTTATCTTTATGTTATATAGCCTAAAGCCTTCCTTGATAAATGGACAATCCAACGTAAAAATAATTTTTCAAATCGAGCCAGTAGTTTTTGAGATTAGCGCGTTCAAACAAACAAACAAACAAACTCTTCAGCTTTATAATATTAGTATAGATAAGTGATTACTTATTATAGTCTCCACATTCTAGAAGGGGAATGAGTATTTATGTAGGTTTATGTATGAGCGAGTATTTGAATATGCCCAACGATACATATACATTAAACTTTTACTAAGAAACCATTATTAAAATGAAATCTACAATTGAAAATGATATTCAGATTATTGCAGCCATGTCGATATCAAGTAGAGGAAATCTATATACTATTATTAAGCTGAAGAGATTGTTTGTTTGTTTGAATGCGCTAATCTCAGGATTTACTGGACCCATTTGACAAATATTATTGTATTAGATAGCTCATTAATTTATCTTAGAAGGCTAGACTAGTATAAAACGCTACGACGGGAGGAAATCGCGGGCAAAGTCGCGGCATATCGCAAGTAAATGAAGGGTCAACTGCAATAATGATAAATGTCCTTTGTATATAGTTGTGAGATGATTGGGTTTAACGTTTATAAACGGTAAAAAAAACTGTTAAAACTGGCTTAGGGATAAAAACATGTGACGTTGAGCGTTCTAGCCGTGTAGACAAAAAATAAAAACAAAATTATCTCGGGACTGAATGCACTATTGCTCAGTTTGTAAACGAGATAATTTTCTGCATATATCAAGGGACCGAATGACGTAAGTAGTTTCAATTTTAACATTTTTGGACATTCATCATTATTGCAGTGAACCCTTCAAATGATAAAGGGTGACGGAAGTCCTGAAATATCTTTCCACATGGTCATACGAACAATGAATAAGGATTATGATCCTGGATGGGGTTAATACGGGTTGTGTTCCCCCGGGAGCCTCCCAAGAATGTGGGATCGTCACCGCAATATCACGTAATGGGTGTCGATATTGGCGGAGTAATTCCCTTAATTACCTCTGATTTAGTAAGCCTTGTCTGAGGTGATGTGGTTTCTAGCTTGCATAACTCACAGGTAGGCTAGGATAAACATTAATATGTAGTTAAGTTTGTGGGATATAAAATGTCCTCTCGCGACACTACTTCACCTGTTTCAAAGACTGAAACTCTTATTTACGAGACAAATAAAATCGTTAAAAGTTGTTATATTCATCTAACAGTTAGAGAAAATAACTCCTTTACTGTAAATCTTGTTGTGCTAAATAATAGAAAACTATAATATGATTTTGGAAATGTTTATCAAATACTACATTTAAAATCGATTACGATTTTAGCATTAAAAGGTAACAAAAATAGCTTTGTTTTGCTTCTGAGTCATGTAACGGTTTTTATAACTTTTGTTTGCACTCACACCATTAACTGGAAATTCGATATCAGTAACCTTCTCTCCCGGAAGGAAAATAAACAAGATAGGCCGGGTTAGTGGTAATTCGATATCGTTTAGTAGAGCTCATTTACGATACATTTCTCCGTATAAGTAGGGTAAATACTTAGGGTAGGGTAAAGATTTGCTAACATAGCCATTCTGCATTCGCAAGCATTTAATTGGTAGAAAGCTCACTAATGCTTTTTGATCCGCTGACAAATAATTTTGCTACCTGTTGCCTTGACCAAATAACTATTAGCAAACAAATTTACTGATGTGTCAAGAAATAAATACGCACTGAATTTGCCGTAGTAAATGCAGTTACGCTGACGCTTCTAAAATGTATGAATTAGTATTGCTGTAGATTATTTTTAGATGATGGTTTTATTTTGACTTTGATTTACTTTTGAATTTTGTATAAGTTTAGTTATTATTGTTAAATTGTGTAAGCCTTAAATAACTTGTGTAAGCTCTATTTAGCCTGAGATACAGGTTTACCCTAGTTCAGGTAAATAAGAGAATGCACTTAGTAATTAATTTTAAGTTCGACGATGTACCTCAGGACCAATGAATTTTAATAAACAATTTATTTATTATTATTTATTCCGTAAATTGTACACCTATCAGTGGCCGTAGTGCTAGTCTAGTACCCAGCAAGACTTACTCGATCAAACGCACCGAGCTGCTATAACCCTAACATGAATTTATAGCAGCGCCGTCTAGTGGCTAACGTTTACACCAAAACAATCCCATATAAAATAACGTTAACCCGCTCGCGTTTGATCGTGTATTATAATACACGATCTTATAAGTCTCCCTCCGAGTCGCACTACGGCTTCAGCGCGATCAAGTTCAAAATAATAAACCATCGTCATCATCAGCATTATCAGCCAAAGGTCGTCCAATGCTGAACATTTTATTTATTATTATGACCACGCGTTTGGTGTGTGAGTTAGCGTTCCTGACTACAAACCGGCGCTGGTCGCTGGTGGCAAAAGTCGCTGGTTCGAAACCCGCAATGTACAAATGTTAAGTGATGACCACGAACATTTGTAGGTACGTAAGTCAGGGATGCTTTATGTATTTGAATATGCATAAGACACGCCCCAGTTATTATCGTTGTTTGGTATTCATTGCACAAGGAAGAAAATTTCGTAGTTGTCGGTGCATATTTTTTCATATACTGTTATTTTTTGTTTTAGTACCTACCTAGAGAAAATATTGAATTTTGGCTTTTAACTTACTAACTTGTTATGTATGGCGACATGGTCTTATCTACCCAAATATTTGTGTCAAAAGCAATAGGGTTACTACGTTACATAGGGTAGATTTTATCCAAGAGTCTCGCCGTTCTATAATACTTTCTGGATCGCGGTATCAAATCGAATTAAATAAAATTGAATTATTTCAGACGACGAGTATATATATTTTTTAGAAAACATATTAAACAAGTTTATAAACAACGACAAATTTACCTTAGTCGTTGGTTATTTTCTTCACATCCTGGGTAGTTTTCAAAACCGGACAATCAAATGACAGTGTTTGTCAGTTTGTCAGTGCAACGGCCGCGTCTGGGAGTCGTCTCCGCCCGCCGGATCCGGAACTTGTAATTTCCGGCACTCCACTGGGCCGCACTTGGGTTTTATTTGTTCGCTATTACAGCGAATACTTCCGGGTTCGACTGCTGGCCAGTTTGGGTCGTTGGATGTTGATTTCAGCACTCAATAAAGAAAGATTCGTGGATAAAAAAGGATGTTTGTATTTTCCCTAAGGTTAATGGGTCAATCTTGAAAGCCAAAAAAGCAATGTCCGGGGGCAAAAACTACCCATAACGTTTAAAATTAAATGTAGGATATTTTTTTCTGTTACTTTAATGTTTAAATTAAATGGGGCACAACAAAAACGGTGCTTATTTTAGCTGAAAACATCTAAAAAAAATCTTCGATGCCTTGATATTTGGTTCTCCTGGGCTGTCCCCTTAGTCATTTTTTGAACAAACCATTAATAATTTACCTATCTATAGTCATAAATTTATGTTTTTTTTGTAATTAAAGAGTTAAAGGGTGAGTTGTTTAATGATTTAATAAATACACAAAGACTGTACCAATCACTGATTTTTAAAAAAAATATAGATTGTGTTTGTCCGAGCGCAACGATAGATTCCCTTGGCGCGTCAATAAATGCCACCTGCCTTGCTATTTAAATGTCTGCGCAGAAGGCGTACACATCAGCTAGGTGGCTTTAGTCGCGCTCTGAACATCGCGAGGAGAGGTCGCGTTTCTCGACGTTTCCAAGCCGGATTTACGAAGGTGAGAATTTGATTCCCCTGGCTTTGTTTCACTAGGCCATTGATTACCCTGGCCACAATAAAATTTCTTTATTGATAATTAAGAATTTCTTTACTAGGATTAACAGTAGAGTATATAGGTATATTAATTATTTTTATAATAATCATTGGCAAAAGTCAATCCATTTAAACAAAATCTAAAGAAGATTTACTTTCATCGACTCCCCTGGCATTGATTCCCATGGCATTTTGTCAGGTAAATCAAAGTTTAAGAGAATTTTGGGGCACCATAAAAGTTCATCAGGTGATATGGACCAATAGTACTCCCGAAGTCCTTGCCATGTCAAGACGACTTAGCTGTCATTTAGAAAAATGATTGGAAAAACCAATTCATTGTCCTCATGATCAACATATCGGTTTTTATAATGTGCAAATTACTGGTACATCTAAAAGCACGGAATCAAACAAGACTGGTAAAAAAATCGATAAAATTTCTAATTCGAACTTAAATAATGGGCTAGCTGCAACTGCAGTTTAGAGTAATCAATCGGATATTCATATTGTATCTGATGATAGCTTCTGGATTATTTGCCTTCAGTAAATAAAACCTTAATTTCCGATTCTATTTGTAAAGAAGACGTCTGCTCTCTGTGGCAGGGAAGACTCGGATTTTACTGATGATACCAATATTTTTAATTTGTTGTTTGTCCATTTGCAAATCATATTCATTTATTGTTATAAGTTTATACGTTTTTGAGAAACTTTAGCGCTGTTAGATACATAATATAGCGTCCCTTTCATGCATATAATACCGTCTACAATATTGACTTGTGTTAGATATTGTAGGCACGTTAGATGATTTAATTATATTATTCGATAGTTTTTAGATATGTTGATTTGTTAAAGTTAAAAGTTCCTAAAGATGGATATTGTTTTATTTTTATAATACTACTTATAAGATTAATGATGACTCTAAAGAACAAAATGAAACCAAAAGACTGGTTAGTTTAATTAAAATAAACGATTATTTTATACAAAATGTTTTATTTTGATTCCCCTGGCATCTTATGTTGATTCCCCTGGCACCAAAATTTTAAAGACATATACTTTTATATCTAAACATGTGACAGTGATGCCTATTTGTGAAATATGTTTACAATGATGTGATATTTAGCCTTTTGTTAGTAAAAGTTTAAACTCCTAAGTTTCAAAAAGTGCCAGGGGAATCAATCAAATACGCCCAAATTCTAGATTGACCCTAATAGTTACTTCCTCATTTATTATTACCCTAAAGATAAATAACTGAGGGTCAGGATCATAGTCATGTTTGATTATGAACACAGAGCACATGAAACAATTAGTACATAGAGCTTATGTTTAGCTTAGCTTATGACTAGAATTGATAGATTTTTCTCTTGCCGTGATTCCAGATATTCTTATTTCCTTTTTTTACCATTTGACAAATATTCATTTTGTTAATGTAAATTCAAAGGTACCTACTTAGTTTTAAAAATACATTTTGTATCGGGATAGAAATAAAAATTCATTTTATTTTAAATTGGCAAGCAAGCCCAAATCACAATAGCAACTATTTTTAAATTACCTACATAAAGCTTCAAAAAGACGGATCTGCTATTGAATTGCAATTCTACTCAAATCGATCTCAATTCATTTTCTATCTAAACTTTTTTTCAAATCCGACCCTGGGCTGCACCTGCGCCCGCACGATGATTAACCTCGTCTGGAGCAAAGATTCAAATTGCCCCTGCGAGGCTTCGCACTAACACCGGGAGATACAGTAGATTTAGAAAGAGAGAAACGCGCTTATTTGACTTACATTATGATGGTATCTCAAGCGTTTAGCCCGGTTAGCCAGAAAGTTGCTGGTTCGAGTCTCGCCCGTGCAACAATTTTTGGTTTCTTATTTTATCTTTATGATGACATATGATTTGCATATTAATGCTTCAACACCCGAGCGGTTGCAGGCAACCGCATAACAATAGAATTTGCATTGTGTCTGGTTCACATACGCTTGAGGGATTAATAGAACTGTGATACTAAATATTTTATGAAATAATATAGACTGATTGAAGTCCGATTTTTCAAACGTCAGATAAGGAATATTTGTTAAATAAAATACAATACGCTTCGTTTATGTAAATGTCTTGGTAAAGTCGGCCGTTTTCTACTTATTGAGTCTAATAAGTCTTATCTAACGTTGGACAAATCAGCCCTTAATGGTTAACATCCAAAAGGAAAAGAAGATTTGGTATTAATGTATCTAGATAGGTCCTAAAAGTCCTATATTTTATAGCAAACGTCTTAAAAATGTAAGTATTCCAGTAATGTTTACATGACATATGCTCCCTACACTTTATTTTGCAAAAAATGTACACATATCACTTCCCCCGTGACACAATAACCGAGGACCTTAACGCATGAAGTGCATGAAAACCAGCTTTTCTTGCATCTTTGCAGGACTTGGGACAGTATTCCACAACAGGATATTGACATCCTTGTTTTGAGTATGCAAAAACGCTGCAGATGTGTCAGGAGAGTCTTAGGTGGATCCAAGAATTATTAATTTTAAGTTTAAAACAATTTTTATACTATACTAAAAAATATGTTAATTTGTTTAGGTTTTGATGTTTCAAAAATAAAGTTAAGATTGAAATTTTGTCACGAGTTTTCCCTCTTCATAAAGCATTTTTTTTTAATTTATTTTATCTATAAGTTTATTATCAGATGAGATAGGCTATTAAAAAGACTTATTTAAATATGTAGGTGTCTTAACAGAAAGTTATAGAATTTTAGATATTTAGGTTTGATTGAGATATCCCTAGACCATGTTGATGTCTATAACAAAACACAAATAAGTAGGCATGGCGCACCTCGTTTACACGTTCTTACTAGTGCATTTAATAAGGTATATTCTTTTGCGCCTTCTCAACAATATTTACGCTACGTTAACGTAAGTTAATGACAGATCCAGAACTAAAATTTTTCACAAGCGCGGTAACTCATTAGTTGCAACTGAGCCTGAAATAATCGGAAGGATAATGGTAAAAGAGATTAGTTTGTGGCGGTAAGCTTAAATTAGTGAGCCTGCTCTCTGCCTTTGTAGTAGATGAGGCTTATACTTGTGTTTGACAATTTTAGCGCTAACAGTTTCCTTAGTCCGTAGTTAATCGAAGGAAAGTGCCATCGACGAACTGGGACCTTAGATAAGACGCGAAAGCCTTCGTTAAAAATGCACTTACTAGAAATTTTTATCCGATAAAGAAGGTTAATACGTATTTTGTAGGTGTACGCTCTTTATTAAGTCGCTGATGCAAGAAGATGTACCCACATGTAGAACATAAGAACTAAGCAACTAGGTTATGAAACCAAACGTAAATTTCTACCTATTCGGTGCTGAATTTAGCCAGATATTTGACTTGGTATCTAAGATACAACGGCCGGTTTTTCATTGGTCTAATAAGTCCTAGTACTGCCAATAATAAGTAATGCCATCCGCCAGATGACGACCGTGACAAACAATGTCCTTTAGTGCTATCTGCCAGACACGTCATTAAAATGACGTCCAATGTTTGAATTAATAAATGATTTGTGCTTATTAGTCAATGGTGAAATAGGTTTATTAGTCAATATTACCCTTAGTAGGTATATTTAAATATAAATTATAGTAATAGTTAATAAAGTAATATACTAACGGCCTGTTTCACAGTGTCATTGTAACTTCTGGTTAATGCCATCTGCCAGATACTTCATAAAAAATTACGTTTATTTGAATTATTAAATATTTAGGAGTGCTTATTTGTCAATTGTAAAACAGGCAATTGACTTGTTGCAACGGAGCTTCATAGAAATTAGAACGCAGCCATAAATTTTCATACATTCAAAAAGTAAAATTACGAGTATGAGTGATACTCATACTCGTAATTTTACTTTTTACAAACGTACTGTGAACAAAGCTTATGCGCCAGAAAATCATCATTTACATTTAAATTGCTGCTTTGTAGCTGCATTGGAGCTGTATAAAACATACTTTATGGCTCTTCGACGCTGTGAAGTGGAGTCGTTGAACGCGTATATTGATAGTGAACTGGATGGTTTAATTTTACTCGTAGTTCTATTTGTTATTCTTCAAAATTTCGAATAAATAACGTGAATGTAGAAGATATAACGAAACAAAAACTTTTTAGAGTTTAAAAAAAAGGTATCTTACGCGGTCTATAGCTCATATGGTCGGTTACCATACTTACTATTAGTGACGAGAAAATCGAAAAGCAAAATGGATCGGCATAATAGAGGTACCATCGAGTGATTGTGCCCTTTCACTATGCGACCTGTCAATCTGCCACCGACCGAGGCATGTTCACGCGCAATGATCCTGCCGCTCTGTTTTCATATTAACTAAAATAGATTAATCGAAAAGTGCGTTTCTTTGTTATCATTAATCTACACCACCATGTCCAACATCTTGACAGGTGATTGTTGCCGTGTGATGGAGGTCAGTTTCGGGGGTGCATCGTCTCCGGTGACTAAGGAGTCCGTTAGCGGCACGGCATTTTCTGCCACAGTTATCAGTTGTCAGTTGTTGTAAAACGAGTCACGAGGAGAAGCGGCTTGCGTTGAAGCCTTTTTTGCTCCAGATGGACCAGACAGGCTTCATCATGTTCCGATATTCTGACCGCAAAATCACGATACCATTCCGGTCTCATTCCAGCGCGTATTTCCCAGTTGTTGACGTTGATGTGGAAATAACCCTTAACGCGTTTGCAACACGTCCGTTAGATTACAAAATATGGCAACACTTGGAGGAAAAGGTCTGCTCAAAGCCTCATCCTGATTTGGAATCGTTTAAGGCATCCTTGATTAAGGCAACCGCCGATATTGACATGGACCTCGTTCGTGCTGCGATAGACGACTGGCCACGCACGCAGATTGAAGGCCTGTATTCAAAATCGCGGCGGTCATTTTGAATAAACTTTATTACCATATGAATCTATGTTTTATTAAGTTCATTTTTCTATATAAATGGTTACATAAATAATAAACATGCCTAAATTATTTTATATTACACGTGTGACAGAACTTATAACCCGACTAGGTATATACGTGGCGTACTCATGCATATTATGACGATTACAACTTTTTGAATCGATATATCTCAAAAACGGTGGATCGTAGGAAAAAAAGTATTGCTACATTTTTGTAGATAATTTTATGATGTAACATTTTTGTATGAGGTTTTTCTATGATAAAACTTACCGTTTTGCTGGAAATCGCAAAAAGTCATTTTTTTGTTCTTGACCTTAAATAATTTATTTCCTTACATGATGTGGAACTTTCAAATTTATTTTTCTTTGTATTTTAAACAACCTTACCAATTTCCAGCTTGGTGGGAATTAATGAAGCTTTGAATGCCTAAATTGACCGGACCACATACCTCTTTAGAATAATAACATCTATAATACAAAATCAGACACTGAATACGTCTACCTGGGACATGTTATCCAATTGGGTAGGTCCAACTTCGAGAAAGAGGTCAATCGACGAATCCAACTCGGCTGGGCAGCGTTCGGGAAATTGCGCAAGAGCGTCTTCTCATCTCATCTACCTCAGTGTCTGAAGACGAAAGTCTTTAACCAGTGTGTGTTACCAGTGATGACATATGGACCCGAAACATGGTCTCTTACTATGGGCCTTATAATGAAGCTCAAAATCACACAAAGAGCGATGGAAAGGACTATTCTGGGTGTTTCTCTACGGGATCGAATCAGAAATGAGGAGATACGTAGAAGAACTAAAGTAACGGACATAGCCTTGAGAATCAGTAAGCTCAAGTGGCAATGGGCAGGGCACATAGCGCAAAGAACTGATGGCCGTTGGGGTAGGAAAGTTCTAGATTGAAGACCCTTCGACCAGAGACGCAGCGTGGGACGTCCACCAACAAGATAAACTGACGACCTTATAAAGATCACGCGGGAAAGCCGTGGGGGAGGCCTATGTTCAGCAGTGGAAGTCCTTTGGTTGTTAATGATGATGATGATGATGATGAGACACTGAATGTTGGTGAACTCTCTTTTTAATAACGATAACGCTATTAAGAAAGTTGTAGCAGTAAGTCTAGAGCGTATATTGCCCTTATGTCGTAGTTAGAGTTTAAATATTACCGCTAACACCTGATCGGCTTTTTTTTATGTCGTAGTTAGAGTTTAAATATTACCGCTAACACCTGATCGGCTTTTGTCCCATAAAATAATTTTAATTTAATTAGTTTCTAAGTGTTTAATAGGTCAAAAACGTAAGAAAAACGTTTGATAATCGTATTCTGTGTGCGTTTGTGAGTTTGTGATAATCAGTGTTTTAAATACGTATTTAGTGCTAAGTGCTACGCTAGTGATAACCGGCCAATGACTTAGCAAAAATTCAATTTGTTAATCGTTGTCATCGCTTTTATTTCATCCGATCTAGCATTATAACCGTGTGTATTCAATATATCACGCGTTTATAATCTTATTTTTATGAATATCTAACAATTAACTGAGCTACGGTTTTGTGTTTCTATCGCGTTGAGGTTATAACTTTGTTTACATTCTATAAATAGCCTCGAGTTGGTCGAGCGGCACTTTGGTTTACGTTTTTGTTTTGATCCTTAGTATTTTGACGTAAATATGCTTACTCGCAAGGCCTGCGCTCGCCAGGAGGAGTCCAAGCTCAGGATGGCTTTGAGCGAACTACAGGCGGCCAAGGAGTCGATCGAAAAACTGCATAGGGAAAGAGATGACAATGAAAGGGAAATGCTAGGTGAGTTTGATAGGAACGCTAAACTAAGAAAAGAGATGGCTGAGCTGCACACCAACTATAACTTGGTAGTTAAAGAACGGGACCAATTGAAATTGGTTATAGAAGGGTTCGGTGAGTGCTGTGAGGAGTATGAACAGAACCTGAAACGCATATCTGTTCTTGAACAAGATCTTGGTGATGCCCATGATTATATCAACCAGCTGGAGACGGAGAAACAGGACCAAATAAACAGCCAAACCACCCTTCTATTTAATAAGTTGGTTGGTAGTGCGCCCAGCCTGACGACAGCTGCACCTAGTAATCAACCAATTTTGACAATAGATTTAACTCATGACACACCTTCTAAAGGTATTACTAAGTGCAGCAAAAATAAGTTTAAGAAATATGTTAGAATAAACCGTTTCATAAAAAAAACTAATAAATTAATCAAAAAACAAAAATCCTTACACACTAAAGTAAAATACATCAATGAGCGGAGACAACTTGGAGATGAACTGGATATGTATTCTTTAATTTTAGAACAAAATGTAGGTAAATATGAGAAAGATGTTATGAGTTTAGAATGTCAAATTAGGGAACTTAAGCAGTCATTAAAAATAATGACTGAAACTTATAATTGTACTAAAAAGGAGTGTGGTGAACATATCCAGGCTTTGACAAATATAATAGCTTCCTGTGAATGTAACTCTTCACATGTAATTTCAAAAAACTCCATTGATATCTCTGGAAATGAGTCATCACAACTCACCAATAAGATTACTAGAACTAAGTGTAATGTGAACCCTTCCTGTTCTCAACCCAGTGGATCGCTAAGCAAGTCTGTTAAAAATATAGTTTTGTTTAGTGATCAGATTGGGAAAAACATGGGTCACTTATTATCAAAATACATGGGACAAAATGTGATCAACCATTGCATGCCAGGGGCATCATATTTAGAAATAGTTCAGAAAGTGCTTTCTTATGAGTTTCAAGAAAATTCAGATTCAATTATTTTCATAGGAAACAGAGGTAATATGAACAAGAAAAACCTAAATACATACTTTGACAGTTTAAGAAAATTGAATGTGAATAAAACAATATTGTTTACATTACCTTACAGTAGTGGATTGCCAGACGAAGAAAATGATTTAAGATATAAAATTAATTTGCAACTGCATAAATTGACATTATATGAGGTGAATAAATTCCACCTACTTGACATGAATAATTATTTTAAAAACAAAGTGTATTTGACGCGAGATAATTATTATGTTAATAATTATTTCAAACGACAGATAGCAATGTCGCTATCATATTATTTTGACTATTCAGCCAAGAACTTGGCTACCAAATCTGCTTTTATTGAGCAGATTATTGACATGAATATTCAACCATTGGAATCAGTTCCAATAACAAACAATCATTTAAATTAGTAGATCAGACAATAGAGGATAACTCTTGCTTATCAGAAATTGTAGAATCAAATCAATTAAATATAGTACATCAAAATATTCAAGGCTTTTCTGGAAAAGATTTGGAAATTGAATTGTTTTTAAATAAAATGAATATTCATGTTCTCTGCATAACTGAGCACTGGCTCAAGCAGCATGAACTGATGTTATCGATAGATAATTATAATCTTATTAGTTCGTTCACTAGGGAGACTGCCATTCGCGGCGGGACACTTATATTAATTAATAATAAACTAAAATGTAAAGAGCGAAAAGACATAGTGTCTCTCACTATTGAGCGAACAATTGAGATATCGTGTGCGGAGCTGGACGACTACATTATTGTCTGTGTTTATAGACCCCCAAGTGGAAACTTTAAATTATTTGAATCTGTAATGGAAAATGTGTTAAACAAAATATGTAAAACTACAAAGAAAGTAGTTGTATGTGGAGATTTCAATGTGGACATTATAGATATTACGGAGGAAAATCGCGTTCGGTTTTTGAGCATTTTCAAATCATTTGACCTCACTCCGATTTTCGCTGAGCCCACTAGAGTAACTCCTACAACAGCTACTTGCTTAGATAATATTCTCTGCAACTGTAAAATCATCAAACAATCTATTATTAATTTTGTAAAATCGGATCATTGCGGTCAGATAGTTACACTACAGAACCGTTTTATTCCACCCCGTCTAGAAATCAAATGCAGGCCGGTCACTGCATCTCGTAAGGACAAATTTAAAAACCTTGTAAGTGATAAAATACCGTCTATACCCTTTGATAAAAAAAATGCTAGTGACTTGTATGAACAATTATTTCAGGTAGTTAAAAAACAATTTGATATTACTTTCCCTCAAAAGAAAATACTTATCAATAACTGTAAACCGAAATTCAGTGACTGGGCTACACGAGGAGTTTATACAAGTAGGAAAAAAATGTTTGAATTGTATAACAAAAAAGCATATAGAAAGGATCTATCGTTTCATGAGTACGTTAAGAGGTACTCAAAAATTTTCAAAAGAGTTTGCTATGTAGCTAAGTCGAATTACATACGCGATAAAATTAAAAAATCTAGTAATAAAATCAAAGAAACATGGAATATTATAAATAAAGAAACATGTAAAACGAAATCTCATGATAACAAATTTAGTCTAGAAATAAACAACAAGCTTATTAAATCTGATGACGAGGTAGCAAACGCTTTTGAGGATTACTTCTGTAACATTCCTATAGAGACGACTAAACAGTTGAGTTCTTGCTCAAGTCACGCGAAATCATTACTTGTGTCGAGTGTTCATAAGTGCGAATCCTCATTTAAATTCAGAAATATTAGTCCTTTAGACATCATAAAAACATTTAAAGAATTAAAACAAAAGAAAACAGAGGATAAATCGGGTATATCAATAGACACAATAAAACCCATTATACCTCTAATAGCTCCTTACTTATCTTATATCTTTAATGAATGTATTGACCAAAATCAGTTTCCAAATTTATTGAAACATAGTAAGGTTGTCCCTTTATTTAAATCGGGAGACAAAAGTGACCCCAGCAATTTTAGGCCTATTTCAATATTACCCACAATAAGTAAAATTTTTGAAAAACTAATTTATAATCAATTGCTTTCCCATTTTAAACTTAATAATTTACTACACGAAAAACAGTTTGGGTTCTCTAAAGGTAGAAATACAACTGATGCCGGAGTAGCACTCATCAGACACATTCTTGATGCTTATGAAGACAAACATGATGCCGTAGGTGTATTCTGTGATTTATCAAAGGCGTTTGATTGTGTAGACCATCAGACACTGCTCATTAAGTTAGAACACTATGGTATCTCGGAAAACTCATCTAAGTTGTTAAGTTCGTACTTATCAGGTAGAATACAATCAGTTAACATAAATGGTACCTACTCTTCCGGAGCCCCTCTTCAAATGGGGGTCCCCCAGGGCTCAATATTGGGGCCTTTACTTTTCCTGATATATGTAAACGACCTGCCATTTTATTCCACAAATCTTTGTGAGATAGTTCTGTTTGCTGATGATACTTCTTTGATTTTTAAAATGAAAAGACATGAAGAAAATTTTGACGAAGTAAACAATACTCTCTCCAAAGTATTGAATTGGTTCACCACCAATAACTTGTTGCTGAATGCTAGTAAAACTAAATGTGTAAAATTCACTTTGCCTAATGTAAAGCAACTTACACCAAATATTGTACTAAATGGTAATAATCTAGTTTTAATAGACTCCACTGTATTTCTGGGCATTACACTTGACTCAAAATTACAGTGGGGACCTCATATTGAAGCCCTAGCTAGGAGGCTAAGCTCGGCTGCCTTTGCAGTTAGAAAAATAAGGTATCTGACTGATGTTGAAACGGCGAGGCTTGTGTATTTTAGTTACTTCCACAGTATTATGTCTTACGGTCTTCTCTTGTGGGGTTCTGCTGCAGACATTGATACCATATTTATTTTGCAGAAAAGAGCCATTCGTGCTATTTATAAACTAAGTCCTCGTGACTCCCTGAGAGAGGTCTTTAAGAAAATCAACATATTAACTGTGGCTTCTCAATACATTTTTGACAATATAATGTACGTCCGTAAAAATTTAGATTATTTCATGAAGAAGAGCGACATTCACTCATATAACACAAGAAATAAACACAAGCTTGTCGTTCCTAACTTCAGATTAGTTAAAACTAGTAATTCGTTCATGGGAAATTGTATAAAATTCTTTAATAATATACCACACAATCTTGTCGAATTGCCGGTTGATAAATTTAAGAAACACGTTAAAAACACGCTTATGTCTAAAGGCTATTATAAGGTTCAAGACTATCTGAACGACACGAATGTGTGGTCTGTCCAGCCTGCACCGACTGATGTACTTACCTTTGATGATTTTGATTTTACGGCAGCTAGTGGTGACTGAGTTTGTTCCGGCGTTTCTTCTCAGCACTTGCCTAATTGTCTGTGTTCTGTCTCGAAGCGCTGGTAGGGCCCAAAAGATAAGGAGACATGATTCGGCCCCTTCAGGGCACAATTATTTTTATTTTATTTTTCACTGTACATTTGACGTTCATAAGTGGCATATTGTGTCCTAAATTGAATAAATATTTTTTTTTGTTTTTTTTTTTTTTTTTAATACTTTCTTGCATAAACGCTTAATGGAACTCACTGGTTCCGTTATAAAATACTTACAATGTAAAGTTACGTTAAGTTTAATATTGCGTGATGAAAGAATGAATCATTACCTCGCCGTAAACATCAAACTCTACTACAAGAGCATGCGGGAAAACTGTATTTTACCGGTAGTAATAAAAGTTTATTACCAGCATACCTACTTTGTTTAAATTGAAATATGCATTGAGGTATTAATTTTAGCATTCCATGTACATGCTGAGTCGCATTAAAAGTTTTGAATATCGTACCCAGGCGCGTATTGCGATGCAGTTTTGATAGGTAAGCGTTTCAGCTTTTCAAAATAACAATTCGTATAGCGATTTCGCATGATATTGAGTCGGTATTGAGCTGCCTGGAAATAGAACGGCTAAAGTTGGATTGCAATACCGCCCCTGGACGTTCGTTTGGGCTACTAATGGCGTTTATGTAAAAAAGAGAAGCCAGCAAACATCCCACTGCTGAACAAAGGCCTCACCTCAGTATGCGGAAGTATGAGCCATGATCCGCCAAGCCGTTTCTTATGTGACAAACCTATATTTAATGTTTCTATACACTTTTGGGAAATCTAAAGATGTTTACGATACAGAGTTATTTCCTTCCTATCAGCAAAAACCACACGTACACACAAAATTAACTGATAAAACAACGAAGAAGACACAAAACTGAATTAATGAGAATTAATTAATTGGCTTCAATGTGTAAAATAGACTCAAACCACCCGCCACAACTTATAACATGATTAATTTTAGCGGACAAAAACCAATCAATGGGAGTTTCATTAAAACTGTCTTACAATCCGGGGTTTAATTAACCTCCTACGCAATGAAATTAATTACAAGCCATAGTCATGGGTTCGTAGACCCTTGTAATCTTATAAGCAGTAAACACAACTCCAAGTTGATCTCCTAAGCCTAAATGTGGTAAGGATCAGCAACAGAGTATAAGTAAGAGAGAGGTTTGGCGACATATTGTCGCGTGTACAGTAAACAGGGATGAATTAAGTGCATAATAATATTTAAAAGAAGAAGTAGACGCTCATGGATCAAAAGGCCGCCGGCGGTCGTCAAACAAACGCATAGCAAAAGACAGTTGATAAACACATCCGTGAGGAATTAGGATAATATACAGGATGTGGCCTGTAATAAGAGCAAATTTATTAAATATAAACCTTTTTTAAGAACCAGTAATCAATTCTGAATGGTTTTATTTCGAATAATGTATAATAAATTTATTGTTTTTTTCTCAAATAAAACCAGCAATGTATTGCAAACAAACGTGTCCAGTTATAGAACTTAACATCGTCACTTACTCCAACGAGTAGCTGTTTTGATATACATTGATTAGGGACAATAATTTTGAAGTACGATATCTTCCAGAAAGATTTTAGAGCACTATAATCACGTCAAGGTAACTACGTATGCCTTGTAGAATAATGGTTCAAAATTTTTGCTCATATTACAGGCCACACGCTGTTTATTGTTAACAATGAACACATAAAATAACTATAATTTTTTCATTACTTACCGAAATAACATCATTTAGTGGTGAGTCTAGCTTATTGTTCGCATGTTGCAAACGGCTTCACTAAATTAAGCTTAGCTAATTAATTTATCTAAAGCTCTATTGAGTACAAAACAATGAAAAAGTATTTTTTTACAATTTACATCTATTTTATAGCATGAAGTTTTTGTTAGAGATTCTTTAATATTCTTTTCTATAAACAATAAAATATTGTACTTAAGTTTTGTCAATGAAAGATATACGTCTTCGACTAAATCCTTTTATTGTAGGTATTTCAGTAATCGATGTAACTCGTAAACTCCCTGAGTGCGTCTCTGTATCTGCCCGGTCCGCAGTGCAAATATACGGAACTATAACGTGTCCAGAATCCGTTTACTTTTCAATCTCTAGCGATCGCAGCTCCCGAGGTGATGGAAAAACCAGACATATGGGAAACGAAACTGCTACGCGACGAACTGATATAAAATGTAAACTGGGTTTGATACTTTCAATAGTCGTAAGGCTAAATTATTATTTTAGATTATACAGTGAGTACAAAAAAATACGAGCCAAATTCAGGGGGTTTGTCGATCGAGTTTAAAATACAGGAAAAATATTTTTGAAGTGAAAACTTCAAAAAGTTATTTTTAACGTATTTTCTTATTTTTTTAAAATCCTGTATTCCAAACTTGACTGATTACCACCCCTTTAAATTTGACTCGAACTTTTTTAACCCTGTTTTACAGGTTATTACCGCTCTTTTGAAATATGCATGAAATAAGTGTTTAAATAGTAAATCAAAATTAAACGTGTAACTAAATAAATGTAGATGCCAGTCACTCCTTTGATTCGTAATGATACACATATTTTAAAGTAAGGCTGGATGTTTTACATTTCGACTACTTTTGGCCTACTCGTAAAGTGACTAATTGCAGTCATAACTTTATTTAAATGAGTTTTAATTACATAAAATATCTTCTATTACAAAGATTAAACTCTTGCGCAAAACAAAGACACCTATAAATTTATCGGAGTAGTTAATAGTATAGTATAGGAGAAGTTATAGTACTTTCTCACTATTTTGCAAAATAAATTAAAAACTTTTTTAGCTTATAGGCTCATTAATAACACTCCTACACGTCCTAACATAGATCCTATACCACAGCTTCGGGACAACCTGAGAAGAAGCTGCGCAAATAACTCAGTCATTCGCTATACACAACAACTTTCACTCAGAATAAATCCTTAACTAAAATAATATAATATAAGAACAAACGGAACGAAACGAAGTAGAACGGTTTTTTGTTCAACATGAAAGTAATTTTTTGTTATAAAAAACTGAAGAATTGCAGTACCTACCCTTTGGTTTCAGTCAAAGACTTATTAGAGGTCGTAGATTTCAGCATTTACAATTTAGCACTTTAGATCTAAGAAAGCACCAGCCACATATAACGGAGCCGGTTCCATCGTCTCGGGAGTTCTTCAGAAAATTTACTGACAGTGAGCGGCGCTCACCGAAACTCATATAACTCAGCTCAGCTTAAACTTTAAATTATGGACACGTAACCTCTTTATAACAGCAAAGAGAAGCTGAGAAAAACGACCACAGCGCTCTAACGTTTTACAGGGAGTAAAGTTTTCATCCGCAGGACTATTTCGTATCTAGCGAAAATTTTGCTATAACTACAAAAGAACGCAAATTCGTTTATATCATCATTGTCATTATTAGCCAAAGGACGTCTACAGTTAAACATATGCCTCCCCCACGGTTTTCCACAGGCACCGCTAACAAGCTGCATCCAGTTTGGTCCTGTGATCTTTACAAGGTCTTCTATCCATCTGTCAGTGGACGTCCTACGCCGCGTGTTTGGTAGAAGACGAACTTTCAGCCCCAATGGTCATCAGTTTTTCGCGCCCTGCCCATTGTCACTTGAGTTTACTGATTCTCAGGGCTATATAGCCCTGACGTAGAAGAATTAAGGTAACGGATATCCGTTATCTTAATTCTTCTACGTTACTTGATACGAATGACCTATTTTTCGCAATTTTTGCCCAATTTTCGCGTGCGAGATAAGCAATAGCCTTGCCGTTGTAACTTGTATGCATCTGTGGAGTGTCTGCAATTATCGTTTGTAAGGGAAAATACTAGGACTTCATTCGGACGAGTGATGTTAGTTGGGCTGCTATGAATATTCAGGACGAGGATTGTGTAACAGAGATTTAGCGTCAGCCTGTATACAAGAAGTGTGCTATTGTATGCTTTTTAACGGTGTATAATTTTTTTCGAGTGTAAAAATCTCACCCTTATGTGTATTTTAGAGGTCACTGGGACTTTCAACAACAACGAGAAACAGTTCAATTTGCCGAATACTGTAGAAGAAAAGATAAATAGTTATTGATTAGAACAACTTTTCCAAATGTTATCAAGCGCAATCGTCTGGAGGAATCTGCACATACCAACCTCACGACACAACTAATTTAATCTAACTTTCCTGTAAAAATCTGTGTCGGAAAGGCTAGCTTTTTTTTACCCATCTACGGAGGGACACAATAGTAAAATTACGCGACTTCCCCGCCATCTCAGGTCCTAACGTTATTAATTTGGCCTATAAATTTTGAGGACGACATATTTTTTCTACCTTTTAATTTATTGCCGCTTCGTAACCTTTTAATAAATTTTAGTGCTGATGCTGAATTTTTACGCATTTAAAGTATTATAGGTAAGTATATAAAGGTAGAAAAATTGGGTCTACCTTGTTTCGCAGAATTTTTATTGTCATGATTTTATTTGGCATATCATCAAATAGCATAAACTTCCTTTCGCAGAACATCAATTAGCATTAACTCATTTATCAGACGTTCAAAACGCATAATCGTGTAAGCTAGAATCATCTTAAGGCAGAAATTTAATATCCATAATAGTCTTAAAGCAGAATCATCCTAACGCAGAAAGTTCAGAGATAGAATCGTCTTGTGGCATAAAATTCGTATATATAGTCATTAATAGGCAGAATCATCCTATCGTAGAAAGTTCACAGTCCGAATCGTCTTTTGGCATTTTTTCATATTTAATATTCTCCTATAAACCTTAATTTCTCTGTGTATCCCAAGTAATTCTATCTCAGCAATACTAACATACAAAATGCATGGCAAATCAAACATGCAGCATGCAAGCAAGCATTCAGCATGCAAGCAAGCAAGCACGCATGCATGCAGCATGCAAGCAAGCGTGCAGCATGCAAGCATGCATGCAACATGCAAGCAAGCATGCAAGCAAGCAACAGCTTGCATGCAACATGCATGGTTTCTGTCACGGCTCCGGCGCTGCGGGGCTCCGGCAGTCCCACGCGAGCTTATCGTCGCAGATGGTTTTCGCTCACCACCGTAGCTTCGGCTTGCTGGCCGGCTTAGCCGGCCAGCCTCAGCCGCGGCGGCGAGCTTTCAAACCACCTGCTCCTCAGCTCGCGGGCTGCCTCGCCCCTCCGAGCCTACGCGATTTTGAATTACACTCTAGGGGTGGGCCAAACAAGACTGCGTGGAGTCGGTATTGCACCGATTCGTTTCTGTCACTAACTTTTGTACCACAACTTATTGACTTTTTAATTCAATTTTTGGGTAAAATACTAAATTCTGCTTTCTTCATAGTATGCCTAGTCAAATTATGCCAAATAAATATCAAACTTAATAAACATTATGCTTAGCGAAAGTATGCAAAGTAAATTTTTGCCAAAGGTAATTATGCCTTATAAATTTCTGCTATCTTAAAAGTATGCCATTGTAAATTCTGGAATATAAATATTCGACCAAACAATAATTATGCTTACAGAAAATTCTGCCTGAATAATATTCGACTAAAGAAAATTATGACAAGTGTGTTATGCCAAATGACTTTCGGAGCAAAAAGATTCTGCCAGATAGAGGAAACCCAGAAAAATTATGTCATCCTAAAAATCTACCACAAATTTAGTGATCTAATTAATTTATTAAGTCTTGATCTGTAATCTGATTTATTTATAACCATCTTTAAAAATGTAGCTCAAACCTAAGCTCAAATTACAATTTGCTCGAGAAATCTTTTCTTTGTTACTAACTTCACTTTGGAATGGCTTCAAAGAATGATTTGCATTATCACTTGTCGACTAAAACCGATTTAGCTCTCTATAAAATAATTTAAGGCGATGGTAAAAGATCTTCGAGATCGTGAGGTCACTAAGGCTGGATTCACGTTACCCATCGCGTGGATCAGTGCTTAAAATGCACTTGCTACATTTTATTATTATATTCTTTATTGTACTTATAAGTAGTACAGAAAGCAAACAAAATAATAATATTAATGATGACTTCGATAGCACCAATGGTAGGTTTTCGTCAATGATAACCTCAAACAGTAAATTAGGCAAACCAAACTTAATCTCGAGTTCCGCATCTTAATGTAAGAAATAATTTGGAGACTGCATTTACATTCTTATTTTTGGCTAACTCGTTGTAAATTTCGAAAGAATTCGTCGGAAGATTCTTTGTTGCAGAAAGAGAAATGCAATCTCGTTGACTAAATATTTGTTTATACTCGTATATGTGATGTTATGGTTTTGTATTTATGTTAGTTGTATGGTTATATATATACAAGCAGTTTTCCGAGACTTCGCCCGCGCAAATATCGCATGTCACAAAAAATCATTTTAAATTATAGCTTATGTACTCTTCTAATGTATAAGCTATATTATTATTAAGTATCCAAATCCATTTAGTAGTTTAAGTGTGAACGAGTAAACAACGTCCATACGTTTTCACAAACATTAGTATTTATAATATTAGTAGTATAGTAAGATTTTAACATCGATTCTTCGTTAAGACTCCAACCGGGAGACACCTTTAGGAAATAGACGACACTCAACTTGATAAAAATGGGTTTGGAAATCTAGGATTGAGTATTCACAATCGGGTGCAGGTATTTGTTATAAGGAACTTTGTATGTTTGTGAAGTTACTTATTCGAGTCGTTAATGAACTATAATGTGATTGGGTAGTTTTCTGATAGATTATTTACCAGAATAATTGCCGAAAGTTGTTTTTTTGGTATAGGTTTGCTCTTGATTTCAGACCAAACCAAGTGCGATTAAGACGAAGTCGAAGGGCGAGCTAGCCCAGAAGAAGCCTGTTCACTCGAACCTTTAATAGATTCGGATTGCAATAACTAGGAAACACTGACGCGGTACGCGGGCAGCGAGTTCCACTCCTTTGCCGTTCGCATAATAAATGTTGATGAGAAGCGCTTAGTTCTTAACTTTAACGTGATATACCGTCAGTATATAACAACGAGTTTCTTCTTATTTCTGTATGTTACGATGTAGATAATTTCATAGAAATCTATCTAGGTAAGGCAATGCAATACTGGTAAAGTCCATGTAACTCTGTGAATTTGGTTTGCTGAGCAAGTTACTTTTACGATTTAGTGTTGAATAAAATGCTGTCTTATAGCTATGATGGAAATTATTTGTTTACGTTTTGTATCTAATATTGCCTTTCATTTCGATACTTTGTTTCCTACTTCTTAATGGGATAGTACAACTCAACTCATTAAATTGGCCATACGGCATATTAAAGTTGTTGTTCAAATACTTTGTTAAGTTATTTAACTTCAAACAAATATTCGCTTCTCAAAACAAGATCAAGTTAAAATTGGTTGCAAAACTCTTCATTGTTGCCCTGTCTGTTGAAATATTTCCCTTTTTAAACTGTACTATGAAGGAACTCAAACAAAGTAAGGCAAAGAGTTGTTGCAAAAGTTTTTCTTAGGTTTCACTGCTGAAAGTTTGTGGTGTTTCAAAATGATTTTACCATTTCAAATGTTTAAAAAACTCTATTTCATCAGTATTTTATTCAAACAAATACGTCTGCCACACCTGTCTGTCCGTGATAACCTCAAATATATTATACCGATTTTATAAAGTTCTTACCAAGAGAGTGATTAATAGGAAAGGTATCGACTTAATGTAAATTGTCAAAAAACTCATATTAATGAACCCCTAGCTGGGTCACTAATGCAGAAAAAAGTATTAAACACCTTTATTCAGCTCACTAACGCTCTTTGTAACATCATTGAGTGAGCACTTGATTAGAACGTCTACAAAGTAAAACGTTTATGAGCGTGAACGCGCGTTAATCGAATCACTCTACACAAAAATGTTTTCGGTGTACATGATTGTAGTCTCGAATTATGTGAGTAACGAGGTTTGCGAACGTGCCTCCTGAGGACATCTAACGAGTGTATAGGGCTGTCGTAATGATGTGAAAAGTCCTGTATTTAATAAGGACGTTGTCATGATGTGTCTCGTATAGATCAGAAAGTCTAGAATTTTAGACACTTACACTCTTGTCCAGTTGGATGTTTTTGTTAGCAGCTTTTAATTATATCTACGAAAGTGTTTGGCCGCAAATATGGAACCTACATACTGATGAAATAAGAAATGGTTTCTTATTTCATCTTTATGAATATAAAATAAGAAATGGTTTCTTATTTCCTCTTTATGAATATAAAATATGACATTGTGAGTGTTAAAAACATTCTATAGCATTAGGTAGCGAGGCGTCATCAATTTCAAGTTGAATTTATTCTGTAAAGAATAACTGCTTGGGCCATCTGTTTCATAAACAGACGGCTGGATGGCGCTAAGCGTCACGCAATTGACGCTTTTATAAGAGACCACAAATTTCGCAGGGTCGGACTGACAGCACGGTAGCTCATTTGGTAAGAGCGTTTGGCCCGGTCAGCCAAAAGGTTGCTGGTTCAAGTCCCGCCCGTGCGAAAATTTTTGGTTTCTTATTTCATCTTTATGAATATAAAATATGACATTTTGAGTGTTAAAAACATTCTAAAGTATTATGCGTTTTCAAGTAAACACTGTAAATGCGAACCCTAAAAAAGCCAAGAGTTGCGACTCGCTCGCTCCCGGCACGTAATCACATAAAAATAATCATATCAGGCACACGACAGCCTTGGCAAGTCACGTGATAAAATGTTAGCTTTCTAGCTTTCCCAAAACGTTCTGGAAATATAAAAATTGACAGTTGTTTGTTTTATGGCGTTCAAAAACTAGGTACTTTAGGGCGATTTAGGCGTGTTAGTTTTGGGGTAATTTTATATAAATAATGGGTTTTAATAAAGATAAGGAGGTAATTAGGTTAGTAAGCTTAGTGGTTATTTATGTGTAAGCCCTTTGTATTCGCATAGCGATTGGGTGGTGTCTGCGTTGGATACTATACATTATAAATGATTACAAGTTTTAGGAGATTTTAGTGAAGAAATCAAGGGTTATTGTATTTTCAGTTGGAAGAAATGAGGGGGATGAGTCTAGTAAGGGAATTTTTCATCACAGGTCTTGGATACTGAAACGGTTGGATGAGTTATCGGATTTACTGGTTTCACAAGTTGTCAATATTTAATATCAAGACTGACTGGTTGATTTATTCAGTGTAGTGTTAGGTAGGTAGTGAAATTTTTCTAAATCATTGAAATGTCTGATTTGGTTTAATATGTAGAAAGCAATGTTAATTATGTGGTGTGATTTTTATGTGGGTTTTCTCATGCTGAAGTTTGAACGATATTTCTATTGTCATTTCGTTCCTACTAGTTGCTAGCTGCAACCTTAAAAGATATTGCTGTGTTGTAAATGATATTACCACATAGGTAGGTTTTATAAGTTATTGATAGGTAAATTTCACAGCTGTGCTTTGAAATTTTACCGACCGGGGGGGATGTAGAGGTTTCAAGCTACGCGTAAAACCTCTACGTCTCGTTCGTTCAACTCTTCGTATTTCAAATGTAGAAAAGTTTCTTTACAAGTAAATATTGATAGACGTTTGTCATATCGATTGTCAGTCAAACCTTCGCGTGTGCTATAATAATTCAAGAATCTTGTGAAATATTAATAAGTATTGAATAAGAACATAACAGAATAGAGGATTGACTTGAAGTGTTAAGTGGTTTTATTGTTCATTTATTTACATAGGCAATTATCACAGATCACGGTGACACAAACACACTTTCATATCTCCGTGATCACAGCGACGCTACGCTTTCTTACAGTACTCATTTTATCACACAACTAGCGGTTCCCACGACTTCGAACGCGCGTTTTGAGCTTATTCCCGCCCCTCCCGTTTCATCGTGATCTTTTATAGCCTAAAGCTATCCAACACAACATTTTTGAAATCTGTCCAGTACAAACAACTTACTAAATAATGATGTTTCAGTTGGAATATCAAATTTTCGTTAAATAAATTTTATTTAATGATGATGATGATGATGAAATATTTTCAATAAAATTAGCGTATTGAGTTTCTTAGCCAACCCACGTACCATTATGGCCGATAATTTGTCGTCAAAAGTCGATTCTCTAAGGCAGTGCCATACATGGAGTAGTGTGTATAGTCTCTGTGTTATGTTATATAAATATAAAGTACATCTTTTATTTCAATTCAACTTGTGCACTATAAAATTATTGTTATTAATACGGTGGCCAGTCACAACGACAATCCGAATATCATTTATTATTATTACTATTAAAGTGCTTAACTTGTAAACATCTCACTTCTATCGTTTACTTCAGGTATGAGGTCGACAGCAATGATTCCATGAAATTACTTTTTAAGTCTTTAATCCATGGTAGGTATATTACGAAAAAATGTGAAAAGAACTTGGACAAAACAATCGTAATTAAAATCTTACTGAAGGAAATATCCATAGCTTATATAATCTTCAATGATTCCTGTAATGATACTTTTATATCTATTAACAGCTTCTTCTCTCTCCTCAGGAGTTCGAAAGACTTGCTTGCTGCGCACATGGCCCACTTCCTGTAGACCATTAGAAAGCCATAGAGCAGTATTGGCCACAATGAAACAAGCTGGAGCCACAGTTTTCAAGTATTGATCAAACATTTTACGAGAGTATATTTTTTTGGCATCTAAGCTGGCATATCGAAGGGTCTGCTCGAATGTTCTGAAGTATGTATCCAAGAGGTTGTAATAATACTCTTTTCGCAAAGTAGAATTTGTGCTGGTTGTGATTAAGAATAATGTGTCGTATGCAGAGCTGGTTATTCTCACTGTTTGATAGTCTATCAGACATGCATTCATAGGCTCGTCTTTCTGAAACGTAAACAGAATTTGTGAAAATAATATTATCTACCATTATGTACCTACACTAGTTCGTCGTATATTTTTGATAAATAAATTGTTAACCTCATATTTAAAGAGAATGTTCTCTTTCCAAATATCACCGTGACATATACACGGTTTCTGTATAGCGAATGCAGCTGATTCAATAAACTTGACACAGTTTAACTTCAGTTCATTCAAAAGTCCTACATGATCAGTGCTTTCAAACTTCTCAATAGCTCTCTGGAGCCTATCTAGTACTATTTCCATAAATCGTTTATTATTTTCTTGAGTAAACGGCAAGCATATTTTTTCAACTTCGTTAAAGGTTTCTGGATCTTTTTCCTTCAGTATAAAAGACAAAGCATGAAATTTGGCCAACGATTTCAAGGAGATTTTAATGTGAGCGTAATCTAAGAACTGCTTATGTGTGTAAGGTGCGTAACCTTGAGCACACATATTCTCCATAACAATCGCTTCTTTGCAATACTCTTTACAAGTATAAAAGCAAGTGGGAGTCACGTACTGTTCATTTAGAAAAACGTTTATTTGTATTTGGCTATATTTATCCAACAGCGTAGAATACATGTATATTTCGCGGGAAAACATCACGCCTACAGCGCCACTGACCCGGTACCTTTCGTCGGTCGGTGCTAATTTAAGAACTAAACTAATGTTTATCGTGTTTCCTTCATTTTTAGAACTCAATGTAACAGGAATAAGAACACCAAAGTAGTTTTGCGCTATGCTTTTAAAGGATTCTTTGGAATATTCATAATTTTTGAGGTTATTTCTCGAAGCAACTTCATCCAGTATGTTGCTAATGTATGCTTCTGATATCATGGCCATTATTATTTTATTCTCTTATACTTATCTTGAAACTACTACACAAAACATAACTAAATTAAACAAGCTATTGATATTTTATAAAACACAACACAAAATTAACAAAATCTCAATCAAGAAACAACAACAAACAGCTGATTCGTCACCGATTGTTGTCAATGGTGAGTGTCCACTTGTCATTCAGAATGACAGATACGTTCCAATTCACGCAGATTCACACATCAACCATCAAACGTAATATTGTGAAACGAAAGTGCGTGCAAAGCACTGTTTTTTTTTGTATTGGTTTGACGGCTTTGGACGTCGTCCATTCAGCCTGTTTTCAGTATTCTAAGTCTTCATCATAAATATTTCTCAATTTTCTTTTCAGATTTCCATCAGTGGGTGAATGGATGGATGCAAAGCACTGTCATGTATCTGTGACAGTTCTTTTTCCGACTCTTATTTGTCCACTACACTGTAGCATACTTGGATCAATTAACCACTGGATATGAAACGCAAGAGCGAATGTGTGAAAACATCATCAACTAATTTGTGCGGGGCAGGGGGAGCTTGTCGTGTCAATTATTGACATTTAGTGCATGAAAGTGTCAATATCTTTTAATAATCGATATGTGCTGAACGAATGAATGAACGAAACTTTTGTAAAATGATATTTATTTTTTAACACCAAAACAATTAATAACATTATGAGCATATAATGCACAAACCATCAAATGAACAATTTAAACATAGATCGCCGTTATATATGAACGGTCTGGTGAGTAACACTAATTGGAACTTCCTAAGACATATTTTTAAAAAGTACATATAGCCTTGCACCATTAAAACTCGTCCTATGGGATAATTAATCATTAGATTTTTTGTTTGCATTAAATCGCGCTTGGTGTAAAATGCATACCACATATTAGGTGGTGTTTTGTAGGGATCCATTTTGCCTCTCTAAAGTAGGTAGAAGCCGTCCTTCTACCCGCTTTAGTTTCCTTAATAGATTTACAGGAAATCTGAAATTATATTAAAAGGATGTATTGTCATATAATATTAATTACCTTACCTTAATCTACTCTCGAGTGATACATTTAACAGATTTATAATTTTATTTTAAAAGTGTTTATATTAAAAAAAAATTAAAGTACGTTTATCGATATGATTTATCGACAATTGTCAAGCAAAATTAAAAATTAACTAATAAGGGAACGAATGATGAACGTACGATAATCCTAACGTATAAATAAAGTATACGTTATCTTGTTGATTTTGTAGTAACTGACCACCATTTTTTTAAATGGCGATGTAACTGTTCTCCTGTAATACACATTTATCATTTTAACAAAAAATAACAGCTTTATTGGGATAAAAGTTACTTACGGATGAAAAGAAATATAAATTGTCTTGCCGCTATGATTTGCAAAAGTATCTTTAAGTAACCAAATAGTTACTGTGATTTATATATTTAAACAAACGTGTTTGGTTAACCAAAACGTATTTACATAAACGAGAGTTTAATTCTGGGTCGTTCCTCAATACTAATCGAACGTAATTGTTCGGAGGTTGATTATTTTTTCCGCTAGCAATCATTGCTAACGCATGATATTGGGCCAAAGCTTTCAGCGACACGATGTCCATGTGGTCAAAGTCCAAATATTGGGCATTGTTAAGTTGAATTTCATAACATTATTTTGCTTTAAATTTCCGCTAAGCGACGCCGGCGCAAGCAACTAACAACACGAACCGTCACCGCTGATTCCAGTTATTTGCCATTGTGATTGCCGAATCCCAAAAAATATTTCATTCATCACAAAAAAAATGTATGGAGTTGAATCGGCGTGGTAACTCTTTTGGAATAACTTTTCATATTTTCTACCAGTGTCCAACTTCTGAAGATAGAAAATACCTTGGTGAACTTATATGAACACCCCCCGCTTGAATACATTACTCAAGAAGTCTTTTAGTCACAGTACGTTAGGAATTGTTTTTATCACTAAGTGTAGAGTTTCTCCGGTAGTTGCATCCAACAGTACTGGAGTTAAAGAGCCTTGAAAATGTGATTCTTCTGCTTGGTTTTTCTTCTGCCAAGTTTGCTTGCCACACTATCCAAGATCTTCGTTGTATTTTATTCGTCTGGCCTCATGACTCTATTTGTGTTAATTTACCCAGAACAGTTACAATATGAAACGGCTACATTGCATTACCATCAGTATCTAGTGACAGACCCAGCCTTGTAATTTTACTTTTTCACTCAACTGCCACGATTTCAAAAAATATATACCTATGTCATTCTATTTTTCAATCAGAATTTGTTTACTATTACAAATTGCCAACCGAATGCACAGGGAGATTGATAAAAATGCGTCACACCAGTTCACTGCTATTTATAAAGTAAATTATTATTCACGCCAGGCTGTTGACCATACTGATTCAATACTGAAGTGTATGTTTGTATGTTGATGATAAAAATGTCATCAAGTACAGTAATGGAATATGCTCATGAAACCATATAATAAATGGTTATAAAAGTCGTCAACTCTATCGAATAGTATTTTGATTTTTGACATGCCATAGATTCTATTTACATTACAGACAGACATATATCTATTCACGTTTATTTATCGTTCTAATAAGAAAACTCTAGAAATATATTTAGTATCACATCAAGCAATTTTAATTTACGTATCTTTTATTGTTTGACTTTATTGAACTTTAGTTATCGGGGGAATCCATTTAACATAAACACGCTGGATACGAAGTACAATTTCATTTAAATGAAATTACGCTACTTAATTATGCATTGCATTTAACCCTCGACTGTTTTGACCTGGTTGTGACTTTTTGTATGAAGGCAACTGTAAAAGAGCCTGTTACTAATCTCGTAGAGATTTATTGAAAACTAAGAAAAAAAAATACAGGTCAGGCTAAAAATAGAACCGTAAAAACCAAGGATTAGGTAATATTAAGCAACAGATTGCCAAAAAATATTTCAAAATATGTTAAGCGTATGCATGCAACCCTACATTTTATCTTTACCTTTACGCGTGATGACGTATCCATAAGAGACCAGAAATTTCGCACGGCCGGACCGACAGCACGGTAGCTCAATTGGAAAAGCGTATGGCCCGGTTAGCTAGAAAGTTACAGGTTCGAGTCCCGACTGGCGCAGTTTTTGTTCTCCTATTTCATCTTTATGAATAAAAAAACATTATTATTAACACTGTTTCTGTTAAAAACATTTTTAAACCTACTTTTTATTATTCTGCCCTTACAGTTTTAGAATACTTTAGCTGACACGAATTTTATTACTTTATTTAACTAGCGGACCCAGGAAACTTTGTTTTGTCCCCGTCGCCGTCCCGCCCGACCTTGTAATTTTAATTATTATTATTTTACTCCAACATAGTAAAAATCATGAAAATCGGTCCATTAGCTCAATTTTTTTTATTCTTTCATAAAATTGCCTTCTTCTGACAATATTGCCTTCTTCTGACAATAAGAAACTTCAATCGGTTCAGCCGTTCACGCGTGATGCAGTGAACAACGGAAATATGGATTGATTTTAATATACGTATAGAAATTACAGTAAGCATTAAGAACATTACTTTATGACAATACAGAGGTAACTTTGGCCCGTTTCATAACTTTTGTAAGCAAGTATCCCCGAACTCTCCCAAGAGTTCCTTACCCTTGTCGGGAATCGTCGTCCGTGCATATTTAATTCACAGATTAAGAAGCGCGGGGGCAGATACTAGAACAATTTCTAAGTAGTGCAAATGGGTCCCTAACTGTTTGCCATAACTTTAGGATTCATTGCAAACATTATAAAAGACTAAAAAAAAGTTTATGACTGGGTAGCGTCAACTTTTCTACTGTAAGAAACGTCAAATTGCGATCCAACAATTTTTTTTTTAATATAATCCTAAATCCTTATTACAAAAAAGACAGTACCAAACCTAGGCCCTAATTATCTGGCCAGTTAGAATGACTTTTTTTTAAGGGAATATAGTTACGTTAAAAGTGACTCAAATAGGTAAGATTCATTAAAAAGGATTCATCTCCAAGAAACGTAGTAGAAATTCAAGTGAAACAAAGGCAAATGTATGCATAAAATCCAAGTGTTCGGTAAATATGTGTCCCAACCTGGCAGAATACGCATAGTTTTAATTTGAATCAAATGAATGATCATCAGCTAGAACAGATTCATCCCTCATTTAAATAATATTTCAATAGATCGCGTAGTTTCATTAAACATTAAATTATACACCGTGTTCAGTGTGTTCATATTAAATGGATCACTAGTTAATCAAAGTTCAGTAAAGTCAAACAGTAATTACTATAAATTAAATTGATTTAATTATTATATATATAATAGAGCCAGCTCCAGGGTTTCCTCTGATGTACTAGGTTAAGAAAAACATCTTTAAAAACTGCACTGCATGTTACTTATCTAACAACAAACAAACACATTTGTTGAATGTGCGTGAATACGCTTTATTATATTAGAGATATTTTATAAATAGCAGTTAACTGTGCAGCGTATTCTCTATCAAGCTGCAAGTGCATTTACCTCACATTTCTAGAAAATAAGTTTGCTTATTAGTACAAAATATCTTAAGTTAATATCCTTCTTTCTTTTTGAAACCAGAAGTGAATCCGGTTGTTAAAAGCCATGAACTCACACGAAGATAAAATAAAGAAAATTTTGAAATGCGTTGCAATGAAACTAGGCATTAAGAAATGGCATTTTGACATGAATTCTCCCACCGGAAATACTATTAACTATTTAGGCTCTCTTAATTCAGTGCAGTTAGTGGATGAAACTACCGGAAAAGTTTTACATCTAGTTATAAAAGTGGCTCCTCGAATTCCAGGTCTTGACGATTTTCTGAGTGAAGTCTATAGACGGGAAGTGTATATGTATAACGAGGTATTTCCTATCTTCAGAAGTATGAATACTGGAAAAAACTACGAAAAGCTATTCCCAAAGTGCTACTACGCGGATTTGACCTCAAGCAACCAGGTTTTAGTGATGAATGACATGAAATATTTGGGATTCGTAGACCACGGTGGCAAATACTTGGACGCTGACCACATGAATGTGTCGCTGAGAGCTATTGCTCAGTATCATGCGTTGTCAATGATTGCAAGCGAAACTAACATGAAACCAAATAACGATTTCGACGTCCGATCAATCTTGAGTAACGATCCAGAATGCTACATTTCGTTACAGAAATGGTCTGTGGATAACCATAAAAATGTCTTCGAAAATATGATATATGGCAACTATATAGTGAAACTCCTAGATAATTTTGCCCGTCACATGGATGAAAGTGCACTAAAAGCCAAACGATTAGTTTATGGACATGGTGATTTGTGGAAAGCAAATATTTTATTTGAATACATGGTAATTTATCATTAATTCTTATAGTTACTTTTCACATTTAATTTGTTAAGATATCATTATCATCATAGCATTTAAAAGCTAGGCTCTTGTCGGTGGAGTTGTCAGATTATGCACCGGAGGTCTCTTCATGCCTAGTCAAAAACCTTCCCTGATATCTTCAACCTTCTGCCAGTACTGATAGGTCTGCTACTGTGCTGCTACTGTTGCTTATTTGATGGCGACGTTTACTCGTCATGTCACAGGATCGTCACCGAATATTGTAATAGAGAAAACTATTCCACTGGTCTTCCCTCTGTATTCTGGTAATCCTGTTTTTTGGTCAGGGACTGCTTATTCGAAACATTCTCATAATCATATCTGGTGGCCGTTCACTATTTGCCAGCTTTGACCCCGAAAGTAGCCTACAGCTTATTAAAACATATACATTATTTAAAACGATTCATAACTTTATGTTACAGGACAACAAACCGATAGGAGCATGCCTGATTGATTTCCAAATCTCTCGCCTAATGAGCCCGGCCCATGACGTTATATATCTTATTATGACTGCAGTCGACAGCAGCACGAGGCTTCAAAATTTCCACTCATTTTTAGAGACCTATTACATCGAACTGCAAAAATGTCTACTCGAAAATAATCTGGATCCAAATATAGCATATTCTGAAAAGGATTTTCACCACGACTTGAAACTTGTGTTTCCCTATTGTTTTCTCGTAACATTGATGTCTCTAATAATGTGGCATGGGCTTGAGGGCTCCGCAAGTATGGCCCTAAGGACTACGAAGAATATTGCTAAAGAAGAGCGGAAATCAAAGGAAGAACAATTGGAAAGAGCGGTCGAAAGTTTGATAACTGATTTTAAGCATTTGGGGTATATCACCCTATAATATGTAAATAATAACTTACAATGTTTTAGGCAGTGACATTTTGATTAAATGTATTTTTTTATATATATTCAACATAATTAAGCTAGATATCGATATGAGCTGTACAAGAAAGCGCCTTTTCATTCAAAGTAAAACGTATTTTTGAAATGAGTAAAATGTTGCGAAAAGTTTCTGATTCTGATTTTCCAGGGCAATCAGTTGCTTTAAATAAAGTGACT
The DNA here is from genome assembly GCA_963924145.1 of Pyrausta purpuralis. Lineage (NCBI taxonomy): Eukaryota > Metazoa > Arthropoda > Insecta > Lepidoptera > Crambidae > Pyrausta > Pyrausta purpuralis. The sequence continues at coordinate 11,050,545 of OZ001662.1, read as the reverse complement.
GGTTTCTGCATCAAGTAGCATTTAATGGTTTATGTTATCAGTAATTTATATAATTAAATAAATTTAGCACTCATTAGCTTTACTATTTATTATTAACTTTAATCTAAATATATTTAAAATAAAGCAGGTATCGCAAATAAAATTTCTACGCATAATTCTAGATCAAGATCTAAATTGGAAAATGCACGTAGCTGACCTTTGCAAAAAGATTAATAAATTTGTTTACGCTATTTACCAGATCAAAAACGTCACTGAGCGAAAGACTGCTATCTTATCGTATCAAGCCTATATTGAGTCAATAATTCGATATGCTATCGTCATATGGGGAAAACAGTACAGTCAAAAATAAAGCGTTTATTTCACAAAAGAAATGTATACGAGCAATCAATGGGATTGCACCAAGAAATTAATGTGAGCCCCACTTCAAAAATCTTGCTCTACTACCACTACCATGCCTGTATATATATGAGGAATGCAATTTTGTGTCCAGCCATAGGGGTCTTTTTGGATCGACTTATGATCTCAAAAACACAAGGGTGCGTAGAAATCCTCATCGGCTTATACTTAAGGAAAATCCTAAGTCTTCTAAATTTAATAATAGTTGTCTTGCTATGTGCGTAAAAATTTACAGTCACATACCTAATGACTTTAAAAATTATAATTTACCAGTATTTAGAAGACATTTGTTCCGCTGGCTTAACCACCATAATTTCTATAGTCTAGATGCTTTATTTAATAAAAAAAGAATTTAGGTTTGGAAGGTAATTTCAGCACTGACTCAATAAGGCATTTGTAACTGCATATTATATTGCTAATATTTTTATTGTATCCTAATGACATTTGCATGCTAATTTATGTAGCCCAAATATGTGATTCCTTTATTTACCTACTGTAATTTGTCACCTTGTATACCATACTAGCGGTCCCCCGCGACTTCGTCCGCGCGTTTTGAGTTTGCTCCCTCCCCTCTCGTCGCAGCGTCATGTTTTATATCCTAAAGCCTTTCTCGATAAATAAGCTATCCAACACAGAAATATTTTTTCAAATCGGTCCAGCAGTTCCTTAGATAAGCGCGTTCAAACAAACAAACTCTTCAGCTTTATAATATACTAGCGGTCCCCCGCGACTTCGTCCGCGCGTTTTGAGTTTGCTCCCTCCCCTCCCGTCGCAGCGTCATGTTTTATATCCTAAAGCCATTCTCGATAAATAAGCTATCCAACACAGAAATATTTTTTCAAATCGGTCCAGAAGTTCCTGAGATAAGCGCGTTCAAACAAACAAACTCTTCAGCTTTATAATATATTAGCGCAAGCGCACGTTGTACTTAAGCTGCGAACATTATTTTGGTGCGGAGTTATGTTAAAACTGTGATAGCTCCTTAGATATTTATTGAAATCAAATGATATAAAGCGCAACTTGGTTCTAAATGAAATGCTCGTGATGATGAATGTATTTATTTTGATAAGAATAAATACCTGTGTGTATAATACACCTCTTAAAATAATGCATTATTTTTTTTACAAATTTATTAACATAAAAAAGGTTGTTGTAAGTCAACCATAAAAGATAGACATATGATGTCCCGGACGTTATTATAGAACTCTTAATGTTGAACAATCCTGTCATACATGATTTTTGTGTAACTTAAGCGGTTTCCGCAGCGTATGCAGCGGAAGCTCTCAAAAGGAATATCTTTCTCCCGTTTTCGCATCATTTTTCATTTCTGCTGTGGTCTTATGAGTCGTATCTTTATGTTATATAGCCTAAAGCCTTCCTCGATAAATGGACTATCCAACATAAAAAGAATTTTTCAAATCGGGCCAGTAGTTTTTGAGATTAGCGCGTTCAAACAAACAAACAAACAAACAAACAAACAAACAAACAAACTCTTCAGCTTTATAATATTAGTATAGATTAGCGCAAGCGCACGTTGTACTTAAGCTGCGAACATTATTTTGGTGCGGAGTTATGTTAAAACTGTGATAGCTCCTAAGATATTTATTGAAATCAAATGATATAAAGGGCAACTTGGTTCTAAATGAAATGCTCGTGATGATGAATGTATTTATTTTGATAAGAATAAATACCTGTGTGTAAAATACACCTCTAAAAATAATGCATTATTTTTTTACCAATTTATTAACATAAAAAAGGTTGTAGTAAGTCAACCATAAAAGATAGACATATGCTGTCGCGGACTTTATTATAGAACTCTTAATGCTGAACAATCCTGTCATACATAATTTTTGTGTAACTTAAGCGGTTTCCGCAGCGTATGCAGCGGAAGCTCTCAAAAGGAATATCTTTCTCCCGTTTTCGCAACATTTTTCATTTCTGCTGTGGTCTTATGAGTTGTATCTTTATGTTATATAGCCTAAAGCCTTCCTCGATAAATGGACTATCCAATGTAAAAAGAATTTTTCAAATCGGGCCAGTAGTTTTTGAGATTAGCGCGTTCAAACAAACAAACAAACAAACAAACCAACAAACTCTTCAGCTTTATAATATAATTAGCGCAAGCGCACGTTGTACTTAAGCTGCGAACATTATTTTGGTGCGGAGTTATGTTGAAACTGTGATAGCTCCTAAGATATTTATTGGAATCAAATGATATAAAGGGCAACTTTGTTCTAAATGAAATGCTCGTGATGATGAATCTATTTATTTTGATAAGAATAAATACCTGTGTGTATAATACACCTCTAAAAATGATGCATAATTTTTTTACAAATTTATTAACATAAAAAAGGTTGTAGTAAGTCAAACATAAAAGATAGACTTATGCTGTCGCGGACTTTATTATAGAACTTTTAATGCTGAATAATCCTGTCATACATGATTTTTGTGTAACTTTAGCGGTTTTCGCAGCGTACGCAGCGGAAGCTCTCAAAAGGAATATCTTTCTCCCGTTTTCGCAACATTTTTCATTGCTGCTGTGGTCTTGTGAGTTGTATCTTTATGTTATATAGCTTAAAGCCTTCCTCGATAAATGGACTATCTAACATAAAAATAATTTTTCAAATCGGGCCAGTAGTTTCTGAGATTAGCGCGTTCAAACAAACAAACAAACAAACAAACTCTTCAGCTTTATAATATTAGTATAGATTTGACGCAAATAAATTATTGATTGATTGATTAGCCAGATTGATACGATCATTATAAATTATTTATACGTATTGTACAGGACGGCGTCTATATGTAAAATAATATACATTTGCTGTTATATGTGTAATTTGTAAAGTAGTGTATTTGTTAGTTTTGTTTAAAAAACTTATTGTAAATATTTGTATGTTAATAAATAAAGTAACAGCTGGGGGTATAGGAAACACATTTAGTAGGCAGGCACACCCTCGTATAGGTTAGCGAGGACTAGAAGAATTATAGGGAAATAGGACGCGGCTCTCTTTACGGTATTGCTATTTTTAATCAAAATATAAGCTCGCTCTATTTTTGTCTCTTTCTAATCATGAGATGGCACGCGGCTTTCCTTACGGTAATGCCTTTTGACCACGAATATCACGCGCGTGTCATCTCACCTCTCGCTTCCACTGACTTCCTGCTCACACATTTGGACACAAAATTGTATATAAGACGGGCAGGAACACGTAGAAAATGAGTCCAACGACTTCCACGAGTCCCACGAGCGCCACCAGCCGCAGCTAGAAGAACCATCTCTCCTAAGGAACAGGAAGAGCCCTAGAACATAGAAGAAAGAACATTCAAGAAAGAACATTCTAGGAAGAACACATTGGAGTTCGATCCAGCAGCGGCTAGAAGAAACATCTCTCCTGAGCAACATAGGAAGAGCCTTAGAACACACAAGAAAGAACACACAAGAAAGAACATTCAAGAAAGATCGTTCAAGAAAGAAAGAACACTGAAGAAAACACTTGGAACAATTAACGGCCACCTCACCGCATACAATACAGTTCACATTAGAACATTGGGTTGGCTGTTACTCTAAAACCTGACATAGGAGTTTCTCATTTACGCGTCCAACATCAAGACACAAACGGGCGACCGACCGTCTGGCTTCGCACCAAATCCAGCTCGTGCTGTGTTATCTGGCACATTGCTGGTCCTTTGAGCCGGATCTACGTGTGAAGACTGAAGATTGTCAAGATGCCCGTCACTCGTTCTCGTACGCAAGAGAGAGCGCCTACATCGGAGACAGAAACACCGTCGGGGACCGAGTATACTGGTACCACTATGCCAGATACGTCGGCTACGAGTCAAGCGTCCAGTCCGCTGGCTACTGGGCCAGAACACCTCGAAGAAACAAGAGAACAGCAATCAGCGCCGCCGCCGGCTGCACCCACTCAGGAGCAATCGCTCGCGGCACGTGCGCAGACGCCTTCAGCAAGATCAAGAAAAAACAAGAAACTACTGAAGGCCCAAGAAGAGCTTCTGCGCATCCAACTGAAGCTCGCCGCCAACAAAGTAGCGGCCATCGAGGCAGAAACGGACACCGATGAAGATGATCTTGACACCGTGATTGAAGACTCCGGCAACAACAACAACGAGGAGCGCACCGGCACCTGGGTCGACGATAGCCGCATACAAATGCTGGCTATCACCGGGCAACCGCACATCCCAGAGCCACTGCCGCTACCGCCGATACCGACGCAGGCACCTGCCCCGCAGGTCGCGACGTGTCCCACGGCGGGAGAAAAGGAGACAGCACATATCGGCATCTTACCGGCGGGAGAGAACGAGTCGGCATACGCCGGCGCCCCATCGGCGGGAGGAAACGAGACAACGAGAAGTGACATCGCCCAAGTGGCCGCTGCCATTAGTATGGCTGCGAGGGCGAGTCAACCGAAGATAAACATTGAACTGGCGATATTCGCTGGATCCCATCAAGAATGGCTGATCTTCAAAGCTGCTTACGAAGAATCAAAGAGCGGGTTGACATTATTGGAGAACCTCGCCCGCCTGCGCCGAAGCCTTAAAGGACGTGCGAGGGAAGCAGTAGAAAGCCTCTTACTGTACAACGGCAACCCAGAAGACGTCATGAAAACCTTAGAAGCAAGGTTTGGTCGTTAGGACGCCATCGCTATGTCCGAACTGGAGCGACTACGAGCAATACCGAAGCCTCAAGACACGGCATGGGACTTGGGCATTTTTGCCAGCCGGGTCTCGAACATCGTCGCAGCGCTAGGTGCCATCAAGATGAGGCTCTACCTGTACAACCCAGAGATCACGAAACACGTAGAAAATGAGTCCCACGAGTTCCACGAGTCCTACGAGCTCTACCAGCCGCAGCTAGAAGAACCATCTCTCCTAAGGAACAGGAAGAGCCCTAGAACATAGAAGAAAGAAAATTCAAGAAAGAACATTCTAGGAAGAATACATTGGAGTTCGATCCAACAGCGGCTAGAAGAAATATCTCTCCTGAGCAACATAGGAAGAGCCTTAGAACACACAAGAAAGAACACAGAAGAAAGAACATTCAAGAAAGATCGTTCAACAAAGAAAGAACACTGAAGAAAACACTTGGAACAATTAACGGCCACCTCACCGCATACAATACAGTTCACATTAGAACATTGGGTTGGCTGTTACTCTAAAACCTGACATAGGAGTTTCTCATTTACGTGTCCAACATCAAGACACAAACGGGCGACCGACCGTCTGACTTCGCACCAAATCCAGCTCGTGCCGTGTTATCCGGCACACGTATGTTTCATAAACATTTGGTGTATTATGAACTGTTATCTCGTCATTATCCACCAAGATAAAGATCTTTTCGGTCTGATAGATGTACCTACTTATAAAGATAAATTATGTAGCAATTAAAAACTGCATTCATATTATTCAACAACTTTTCCTCAGATAGTAAGTTAACATTCACGACGATTTCAATAAGAGATTGACAAGACAAGGGATTTGACAAATAATTGTTTAATTTACAATCGCAAGTTTAAAACTCTTCCTGGTCCCGATGCTCTCATGAGCCGAACTTTTTCCGTGTAACTTTACCCGGTGTGTAAAAAAACAACTGATATCCACACGAAAAAAACTACTGCACAAAAGAAATCAAAAGGCATAGAAATTGTCACCCTGATAAAAAAAAAAAACTGTGAAAGCACTCCGGGAGTGCCGGCAGAAGTGAAAACTTGAATATCAACGTTGTGCATTTTTGATTTTTTGGAATAGTTATTATCAATATAAAAGTACTATCATTTTTGTGATAGAATACAATAATAATAATAATAATAATAATATAATATTTTTATAGAATACAATATTTATTTATTGCGCTATCGTACACAAACATTACAATTTATATTATATTAAATTACATTAAAAAGTTTATCTCTCAGAAAAATCAACTTACATCCATACTTTCGCCAACCGTCTTACGGTTTTTCGATCAGGTCACGTGTCCTGACGCGAGTTTCACATTTTTCCCCCATCCCACAAAAGTGCTCAACGCCGCTAAAGAAGTTTTCACTTCAAAAAACTTCAAAAAGGAAATTTGATTTGTGACCTTCTTGAATGCAAACTGCATAACAATCGGATCGCAGATCAAGACTGCGTCGACTGGTTTAGCAAGAAGTTGGTTCGTTTTCCGTCTTGCCGATTTGTCACTAAGCTTACTTTATTTACAACTTTTTGACATTATATATTACTAAAACATTCTCCTCAGCGTAACAAACTTTTACTGAGAACCGCAACAAAATCAGTCCAGCCAAACGTGAATATTTGCGGATATACAGACTATCTAAACATCAATGTATTAACTTTCACTTTACCAACTCGGCGGCAGTCAGCTTCCTACCACCTTGAGTTTAAACAACTTAAGACTAAAAACACAGTTGCGTTGTTTATGAAACAAGAAAAAGTTCTCATCGCACTATTTAAGCTTATATTTGAAAGAGAAATGATCTTGAAACAAGCATTTAGACTCGGGTTCATTGGCATATGAGTGTTCTCATTACAACCTCGTGATTGAGTGATACATTGTCATCTCTATGAAAGCTGTAGGTAGAACTACATTGATTGTAACAGAATAAAAAATCTTACGTGTTTAGCAACATTATTCTTTCAATTATCCAGCTACGAAGTTCAGTAAGTAAAGACAGGGCGCCTAAATAAATAATTCTAGTATTTGTTCTAGCCACACCCAGATGATCCCGAAAGCAGATAGTTCGAGTCGCGCCCAGAGGATTTAAAAGGTCCTGAAGCCCTACTTTTGAAATCACTCTTAAGACAGTATGTTGGCGCATGCGATTATGTAACGTTTGTTCGTCGTGTGTTGTATTCAAAAATACCGAAATGCATCAGAAATGCAATGCGTTGTTTTATTATGCAGTTTGCCTTCTACTTCTGATCTCAAGCTTACTTACTCCAACTTACACCAATGGTCTACGCATATCATGCACCGAATCAACAATATATTTAAATTAAATATAAAACATATTGGACACCAATCACATACATTGCTCTGATCCCAAAGAAAGTAGCTAAACACTTGTGTTATGGAAATCGGACACAACGGCGTTACCACAACACCCAGACCCGAGACAATTGACCGGACCAGGAATCGAACCCGGGACCTCAGAGCGGCGACGCTTTGAAGCCCAGCGTGCTTAGCCACTATACCACGGAGGTCGTCATATACAATTACGAAATTTAGCACACGTGTTTTGAAGCTTTAATAGTTCAAATAAATGTTTACATTTGTATGGGGAAAATGCCAACACCTTGTACATGTCACTAAAAAATAGCTTGTGTGAAGCTTAATCGTTTTTAGAATAAATTTCGTCCGTAAAATACTCAACTTTTAGGTAATGTGAACTTAAAAAAATAAAATATAGCAATATTTCATCAAGTCTAATAAATCTGTCAAGTACGTGACAGCCAATCAGCTGTGTATAAAGAATTAAAAAGATTGAAGGTGGAAAGCAAAATGACATTTGACAATGACTGATTTACTTTTTTTGCAAGTTTTGACGCGATTTTGGCGTTAGAATAGACAGATGGAGTTTCAGGATTTTAAAAGTTTATAATTTTATCATTTAAATTACATGAATATTGTTAATTTAATAAAGATTCCATATAGTCTGCCGAATTATCTGTATTTTTTGCTATTTTCACAGATACTGTACATGGTCTTGGCATTTTTATAAAAATCTCCTTTCAACGATATCATTAAATTGATTACCTATTTTTTTGAGACGGTAAAAAGAGAAATGAAATACATAAAACATTACGTGTTGAATCCTTAGCTAGGTTACTCGTTGCAGTCCTTTGCGGTTGAATGATTTAATACGGAGTCGAACGAGACGCGGTAAAATCTAGCACTTTACTCGATGCGAGCGATTATAAAATACGTAGGTAGAGTCCTCGTTGTTTTAAGAAATCCTATTAAGAGCTGAATCCTCCGGCCGTTGGAAGTAGAGGTTTTATAGCTTTTTACAGCAGTTATCTTTTACATAAGATAGCAGGTAAGTGAGAAGGGCGCACATTAGCATTAGCATTAATAAAGAGAAAATGAAAAGACAATTTTTTCTTTCCTTTCTTACTTTTTTGTTAATTTAAAAATAATAAAATCTATTTTTCGAATTTATGAGCGAAACGAAAACGAAACGAAACTTTAAAGAGAAAAACGTGTTTTGCAACATTATTTATCATTTTTACCTCACCGGAACGTGACGTTTGTCACAGCAGCGGGCGTAGTCTGATGCATCATTTTTGACATTTCGCGTCGACAATTTCAATTTTATGATTTTCTAATTCATCAAATATCATTTTAACTTACGTAGCTATATCTTTAATAAATCTTAAAAAATATTTGTAGTTTTTTAGGCATCATTTAAAAATTCTTCTCAATCAATAAATACACGAAAACACCAATTTTGTCTCAACATTTTGCGAGCGCCACCTGGTGGTTTTACACGGAACTATGTCGAGACTTCCGACACAGATTTCAATTTCCATAAAATCACAAAATATCCGAAAATTATGATTAAGAGTCAAAACCAGTTGTATCTGTGTATGGCGTTGGCTCACAATTTCGTTTTTTTACAGCTCAAAGAGACAATCGAAATCCATATTGGACTCCAGTGTCGGAAGTCTCGACATAGTTCCGTGTAAAACCACCAGGTGGCGCTCGAAAAATGCTGAGACAAAATTGGTGTTTTCGCGTATTTATTGATTGAGAAGAATTTTTGAATGATGCGTAAAAAACTACGAATATTTTTTAAGATTTATTAAAGATATAGCTACGTGAGTTAAAATGATATTTTATGAATTAGAAAATCATAAAATTGAAATAGTCGACGCGAAATGTCAAAAACGATGCATCAGACTACGCCCGCAGTTTTAGTTTAACTGGTTTAGTGCCAAGCACATGGGACCGAGTGCGCGAGAACCATTGCAGCGGTGCCGGCCACTCGGACCCGAGTGTGCATATTTTTTAAATAATAATAACACAAATATTCTTTAACGATTTTTAATTAAAATCCGCGTAACAAAATCGCTTTTCTAGGTTATTCTTTATATTTTTAAGCCAGTCAAAGTGTTATTATCCATGATAATTATATTGCTCTAAGTTTACGGACACCAACTCTGAAATTTGTTTACTTATTTCTAAATTCATCATTTATAATACATCATATCTGTTGTGCATCATGCTGTAAATCTTTCACGTATCTACCTACTAACAAAAATTTGTCAATTTTATCCAAAAAAAAAACCCGATGGGTTTTACAAGAAAAAAAATTATCATCCCTACGTTACTTGTATGAAAAGTAACCAAAAAATATATATTTGAACTAACTAACTATACTATATAACTTTTGCTGGTAAAGATTTTCGTTGCTTTAGAATGTTTTTAACACTCACAGTGTCATATTTTATATTCATAAAGATAGGTTTAGGTTTAAAGACATTTATTCTCATTAAGACTTACACTAAAGCCACTTACATGAGAACTTAAATTAAATACACAATTGAAGTCGTTGTCGCACTATGTTCAATGTCATTGTCATCAATAGTTATAAAACGCTCACAAACGCACAAACAACAGTCATTATAACACAATCCTCATTTCCAATGTTAACCTACCAACTAGGTATATTGATCATTCTCTGAGACCTTTGATATGATTTGCCAGTCATCTTTTGAACATGTTGTACCCATCAATATTTTTTATGTCTGAGGGTATTTTGTTAAAGAGGCGCGCTCCTTCGCATGTTATTGTGCTTCGACCATACTTCGTTCGAGTCTTTGGCAAAACTATGAAGCTCGCGCGTCGAGTGCAGGGGTGCCCAACCGTTTTCCGTTTGATAAATTTTAGATCAGTGTGGATTTTATTTTTTAATGTTTTGCGTATAAAAATGCATGTGTTGTATGTATATAGCTGTTTAATGTTCATTAAATTGAAAAAAGATGAAATAAGAAACCAAAAATTTGCGCACGGGCGGGACTTGAACCAGCAACCTTTTGACAAACCGGGCCAAACGCTCTTACCAATTGAGCTACCGTGCTGTTAGTCCGACCCTGCGAAATTTGTGGTTTCTTATGAAAAACGTCAATTGCGTGACGCTTAGCGCCATCTAGCCGTCTGTTTATGAAACAGATGGCCCAAGCAGTTATTCTTTACAGAATAAATTCAACTTGGAAATTGATGTCGCTTCGCTATCTAATGCTTTAGAATGTTTTTAACACTCACAGTGTCATATTTTATATTCATAAAGATGAAATAAGAAACCAAAAATTTGCGCACGGGCGGGAGTTGAACCAGCAACCTTTTGGCAAACCGGGCCAAACGCTCTTACCAATTGAGCTACCGTGCTGTTAGTCCGACCCTGCGAAATTTGTGGTTTCTTATGAAAATGTCAATTGCGTGACGCTTAGCGCCATCTAGCCGTCTGTTTATGAAACAGATGGCCCAAGCAGTTATTCTTTACAGAATAAATTCAACTTGGAAATTGATGTCGCTTCGCTATCTAATGCTTTAGAATGTTTTTAACACTCACAGTGTCATATTTTATATTCATAAAGATGAAATAAGAAACCAAAAATTTTTTTGCGCACGGGCGGTACAGCACGGTAGCTCAATTGGTAAGAGCTTTTGGCCCGGTTTGCCAAAAGGTTGCTGGTTCAAGTCCCGCCCGTGCGCAAATTTTTGGTTTCTTATTTCATCTTTATGAATATAAAATATGACACTGTGAGTGTTAAAAACATTCTAAAGCATTAGATAGCGAAGCGACATCAATTTCCAAGTTGAATTTATTCTGTAAAGAATAACTGCTTGGGCCATCTGTTTCATAAACAGACGGCTAGATGGCGCTAAGCGTCACGCAATTGACGTTTTCATAAGAAACCACAAATTTCGCAGGGTCGGACTAACAGCACGGTAGCTCAATTGGTAAGAGCGTTTGGCCCGGTTTGCCAAAAGGTTGCTGGTTCAAGTCCCACCCGTGCGCAAATTTTTGGTTTCTTATTTCATCTTTATGAATATAAAATATGACACTGAGTGTTAAAAACATTCTAAAGCATTAGATAGCGAAGCGAAATCAATTTCCAAGTTGAATTTATTCTGTAAAGAATAACTGCTTGGGCCATCTGTTTCATAAACAGACGGCTAGATGGCGCTAAGCGTCACGCAATTGACGTTTTCATAAGAAACCACAAATTTTGCAGGGTCAGACTAACAGCACGGTAGCTCAATTGGTAAGAGCGTTTGGCCCGGTTTGTCAAAAGGTTGCTGGTTCAAGTCCCGCCCGTGCGCAAATTTTTGATTTCTTATTTCATCTTTATAATTTTCGTTACTACAACAAAGGCAGAATTGAAATAAAAGTTTAAAAAAAAATAAGTACCAGACACAAAACAATACCAATTTATATACATTGATATCGCCGTCAAAATATGATAAGCCGGCCAATTAATTAATAAGAGAGAGTACTCTAGACAGAGCAAAAAAGACGCAGACAATACTTAACATGTTGTTGGAGTTACAAATAAAATCCTGCCAAGTTCTAGTCGGCCTCGCGCACGAAGGGTTCCGTACCATTGACCAGGAAAACGACATAAATTAATATTTTAAAAGTGCATGTTTAGATTAAGTGTTTACCTGATGCCATTTATGATTTAAAGCAAAAACTCGCAAAAAACTCTTTTGTTGTAAATATTTATTTTATAATCATAAAGATGAAATAAGAAACCAAAAATTTGCGCACGGGCGGGACACGAACCAGCAACTTTCTGGCTAACCATGCCAAACGCTCCACCGATTAAAAAAATTTGGTTTCTTATTTCATCTTTATGATTATTAAATATGACACTGTGAGTGTTAAAATCATTTTATTTTGTTCTTAGATTTGTTGTTATAACGGCAACAAAATCACAAATTTTTGTGATAAATTCAACTAAAAACGTAGTTCTAGAGATACAACCTGGTGACAAACAGTCGTATGGACAAACAGCGAAGTCTTCGTAAGGGTCTCGTTTTTACCCTTTGTGTACAGAACCCAATCAGTGTTAAAATATGTACGATAACCTGTTTAGGTATTGCTGCAGCAGGAGCTGGTGTAGCTAAGGATTCACGGTGTTCGGGTAGGAGAATGAATTTACGTTATTGCCTCTCTAATTCATTATTTTATTTAATAGATAGCTCATAATATGAAAATATAATATTGTGACAATCGGGACTATCGGTGTTGTCTCTATCTGGTCATAAGGTACTTTTTCTGTTATATTCTTCTTCTTAGCGTGTCAATTGGTTTTTGTGCCTAGTAATTGGCGACGCTGATTGGCTTGACATTTGCACACATGAGATCTTTCAAAGAACAGTAATCAGAGCAGACAGGTTAAGACAGAAGGTTAGCCATGTCTTGTGTAGCGTAGCATCGGAAGCAGGATAGATCGAAAAAAGTTTTAGATTCACTGTCTTTTGTAATTATACCTGCGAAGAAATACATTCATGCGTATTATAATCCAGTTTGGAATATTTTTTGTTGACTATACTTATCGCAAAACGCAATAAAGAAATCAATAAAAAATTGATATATCATTTATTTAAATCGTGGTCAAACACCAAGGGGACAACCAACTATGTATTTTAGGATTCAATCAACAATCGCCAAAACTGAAAACTAAAAGGTACCATTAATAAAATTGTAGAAAGACTTTCTTTAATTAGAATTAAAACACAAAAACAAAAACAATAACTAGCAATTTGAAAAAAGCTATACCTACTTATATTACAATACATAAAATTTCAGAAAGTGAAGAAACAATAATTAAAAACACACATAACAGTAAATAATATAAAGCTGCTAATAAAACAGGCCTATGTCTACAATGAAATCCCTTACATTAATAAATCACCCCAAAATGTTGGAAATCTGTTATAATATTTCCAATTAGCTCCTTAAACAACTCTAGATTTTCCGTATCGGTTACTTTATTACTGCTACTGTTCACAGAATCTAATAGTGATGCTAATTTGTTCAAACCCAGCCATAAGGCGAATGAAAAAACTGTTATACTAAAACAAATTGGGAATACTAGTTTCAGATCATCATTAAAGTTTTGTTTTGAATATAAAAGGTTAGAATCTAACCCGTAGGCCAGTAGGCAGCGTTCTAACGCCTTGTAGTAGGTTGACAAGAGGGTGTTGTAATTATTTCTTCTAAAGGTAGTATCAATGCTGTTCATTAAAAGGAATAACACGTCATAGGCTGGGCTCACGAGATGACTCATTTGATAGTCCAGAAGACACACCTTTGCGGGTTTATTTTCCTGAAAAAAAATCAATTTATTGTTTTTTTTTTCATATGGAACATAGTAATTTTAATAGATGTCATCGATATCTTCACATCCCTATCTATAGTTTTTTTTTAAATTAAATTTTATGTATTCTATGTAGGTTCTTTAATCCCATGCTTATATATTTACATATAATTTTGTTTATCTATGTATGTATGTTTATGTTAATGCATTTTAAATTTTTGTCCCTCTCAGTACTTTTAAATATTCCGCCACTGATTTAACTCTCTGCATTTCTCAAGCGGTTGACATTAAGTCCGCCCATTGTACCATTAACAGTGCAATAAAGTTGAAATAAATATTTTTCTTGGGTCAGAAAAATGGGTACCACCTATCGTGGTCACCACCGCATTACCAACTTATGAGCCCAAATCGCTTTCACCTTGTTTAAAAAGCCCGTTTTTGTGTCGTGTGTGCAAGCGATTTTCGTTCAAAAGTGGTTGGGTGGCAGAAACGGTCCGATCGGGTATACAAAGGTACTTACGGAGTATTTGAACAACAAGTTCTCTTTCCACATGTCTCCATGTCCATACACCAAAGCATGTGCATTTGTTACACAGTGGTCTAAAAACTGATCCATATCATTCATTGTAGCGTAAACAGATTTGAACAATTCCTCATGTGGGGTGCCTTCGAATATATCAACTCCATACTGCTTAAAACATTTCTTCAAACTGTTGGCATACACTTGTTCATTGGCCACCGAAAATGGTTTCATAACTTGGTCATTTTCTGGTTGAATGTTTTTTGCCTTTAACACAAGCGAAAAAGAATGAAGTTGAGCTACAGCTTCTAGTGTTAAAGTCAAGTGTTCTAGGTCCAAAAATCTCCCATCTGCATGTCTCAGAAATCCTTCTTGTGACATATTTTCTAATACTAGCACTCTCCTAGTTTTATACAATTCAGCGTAATAGCACTCAGGAAAGAAACCTGATATTTTCATATGGTCCTTGAAAAGCGGAATTAATGTTGAGTAGAAATAAACTTCCCTTTTATAAGCTCCTTTGACTATCGATTCGTATTCTGGACTAAGCGCGTTTGGCTCTGATTTAATTATTACATGAATCGTCACGTCACCCGACTCATCTTTCAATGCCACGGGAACGATGTTTGAGGCATAGCTAATAATATTTTCAGAAGTTTTTTTGATTTCATATCGCCATTTCTTAATGTTCAGTCCTTTTGCCACGATAGCAAGTACATTTTTAATAAGATCACTTTGAACACACATGTTGATTTTGCACAAACACTGAATATAAGCAGTTAACTGCAGATCTGACTGCTGTTTAGGAAATAAACAGAGCAATTAAAATAAATAACCATTTCCAGATGCGTCATATGAGCTCATGATAGTATGCTATTTGTTATATTTATTAGTTATTATTCATAATAATTACCTAACTGACAGTAAATTATTATAATTAATTCTATAATTGCAAGTTATTTTTCTTAAGCACCTCCACATACTATCTCTTGTCTAGAAAAAAATTTTTGTAAGAGAAAGGTTCAAAATTAAGTCAAGATGAAAAATAAAAAGAATAGGATTAGAGTTTTATGACCTAATCTTAAGATTTAGTTTGAACCGTACATATTGCCCATAAAAATACAAAATGCCGTTACGAGTATACTTTTTATGAGTTGAAAATTAACTTACATCAATTTTGCTAAAGTTTTATATGTGTAGCGAAAATTGGTTAGGTTTTAAATATTTCATGCATGCATACATCTAATATTTTACGATGGCTATCATCATTGTCAATAAAAAGCCGCAACTTATGAATTGTTGTGTTATGATATTTTTCTGAATCAAGAGTATGTACAGACAACGGCATGTAAAGGTAAACCACTGTGGTATCTTATGCGGTTGTAATAAGGGCTAGATTGCAACAAAAGTAGGTAACTTGATGTGCTGGCGACTGTGGATACGTAAGCTCTATTAAAACAATTTCGTTCATTACCAGTAACATTATCAGAACAAGACGACAGCGATTAGTTTAATCTATAGTTTGTTTTACCGCCTTCAAAAAAGGAGGTAATCAGTTCAATGTGTATGAAAGTGATATCGTTGGAGTTTAATGATATTTGAGTATGTTGATCTAGTATTGTTTCCAAACACGTGTGCTAAATTATAAGTGTAGGTATGTATGTATGTGTGTATGTTTGTCGACGAATTTCTCGAAAATGAGTAGTCTATTAGAATATGAGGGGTACTATTAGATTATTGCTACTACCTACATTTAAATTCCACGGATCGTTGAAGCGTCGTACTAATACGACAAAAAGACAAATCACTGCTCATCGACCAAGGATTGAATCTAACGAAGACGTTATTTCTATGAGCTCGCAGAAGAATCGACGTCATTTGTACGATCCTTGCACTGCTCAGGGTTAAGTTCCTTTATTGGCCCCATTTGTAACGGATTTTTAGATCCTTCCATTCCATTTTTAGATCCTGGCCGCAGCTTGGACGGAACGGACAGACCATGCGATTCTAGAAGATATGCGGGACAATTACAAATCATACAAAGTGTGGTAAGCAAATAAAGGCTAAACCTCGTTAATCCCACGCTAAGTATAAAAAAGCAAGTTATGCTCTACTAATTTTAGCTTGTTTCTACTCATATTTATTGAATGAACAGATAGTTTTTCAAATCTTATTTTCTTGCACAATAATAATATTTTCGATTTCGACTACTGTGGCCAGTCACAACGGCTTACTGACTCCGCGGGACATATTATAGTGCATAGGTGCACTATCTATTCCTCTCACTCACATAACCCGATGGGATAGCAATCTGACAAGACCGGAGAGAAACAAGGCGCAGGACCAACGGCTGCGGCTGCGGCTTTCTGAGGCACGGGGGTGAAATACCGCCAACTTCCAACTTCCGGGCTACCCTGAGAATTTCTGGACAGAAAAACCCAGGTACGTATTTTTTGTCCCGACCTGGGGATCGAACCCGGAACCTCTGGCACAGCCATCGCTTTAAAGTGCAACCCTAC
This sequence comes from Pyrausta purpuralis, assembly GCA_963924145.1. Lineage (NCBI taxonomy): Eukaryota > Metazoa > Arthropoda > Insecta > Lepidoptera > Crambidae > Pyrausta > Pyrausta purpuralis. The sequence goes on along the minus strand of OZ001662.1, from coordinate 11,033,760 downwards.
AACCACCACAGTGCGTCACTTTGGCAGTTTCTTGCATACAATACAGGAGAAGAAGCGCCATACTGAATAACTATCGTCTATAGCAAGTGATACAGTCCAAATAAAGCTTGTTCAGGTAACTACGCCCTATGCTGATACTTCTCGATGTCACTGTACGATTTAGTGTGTCTTTGTGTAATCTGTACCTACGTACGTAATAGTTTATGACTCAGTATAAATATTTTATGGCCTCCTAAATACCATAAAAAAACGCTTTTCTAGATATCTATTACGTCTACTAGTCCAAGGGCATTTCACCATCGACAGATATGCACTAACCAACGAATAATTCAAATATGGAACGTCTTTTCGTATGAAGTAATGACATATAACGTTACTTAATGCTTACTTAATAGGACATTGTGTCGCAGACCTTAAAGTCTTGTCGTTCTTAATTCCTAACACCGTAGTCTGGTAGTTTTGTGACGTTACATTCCTCAAAAGGCGACCCTCAACTGGTATATTAGGGTACTAGCGGTCCCCGCGACTTCGTCCGCGCGTTTTGAGTTTGCTCCCTCCCCTCCCGTCGCAGCGTGATTTTTTATAGTCTAAAGCCTTCCTCGATAAATAAGCTATCCAACCCAAAAATATTTTTTCAAATCGGTCCAATAGTTCCTGAGATTAGCGCGTTCAAACAAACGCAACAAAAACATACGCAGTTTTATTGTAACTAAGAAGCCAGCAACCATAGCAATAATTAGCGCAAGCGCACGTTGTACTTAAGCTGCGAACATTATTTTGGTGCGGAGTTATGTTAAAACTGTGATAGCTCCTAAGATATTTATTGAAATCAAATGAGATACAGGGCAACTTTGTTCTTAATGATATGCTCGTGATGATAAATATATTTATTTTAATCAGAATAAATACCTGTGTGTATAATACACCTCTAAAAATAATGCATTATTTTTTTACAAATTTATTAACATAAAAAAGGTAGGTAGTAAGTCAACCATAATAGATAGACATATGCTGTCGCGGACTTTATTATAGAACTCTTAATGCTGAACAATCCCGTCATATATGATTTTTGTGTAACTTAAACGGTTTCTGCAGCGTACGCAGCGGAAGCTCTCAAAAGGAATATCTTTCTCCCGTTTTCGCAACATTTTTCATTGCTACTGTGGTCTTATGAGTCTTATCTTTATGTTGTATAGCCTAAAGCCTTACTCGATAAATGGACTATCCAACGTAAAAATATTTTTTCAAATCGGGCCTTTAGTTTCTGAGATTAGCGCCTCCAAACAAACAAACAAACTCTTCAGCTTTATAATATTAGTATAGATGAGTAATGGCTGACTTCCCCGAGCTATGCTTAAATGGGGCAGGCTTGGGATCAGTAGATTGGTGGAAGTATCCGGCGCGAATAATCATTGCGGTTGCCAGCGCAGCTAATCACTTATTTCCAACTGGAGTGGTTGAAGACTGATGTCTCCATAAGAATTTGCTTCACAGTGTTCAACACTTTACAAATAAATATTGGATACCAATCACAAATTGGTAGCTAATGCACTTTTGTTATGGAAATCAGAGAGAATGATGGTACCATTTAGACTCGAGACGTGCATCATAAAATCATTGTCTTACACACATAAAAAACTGATTAAAAAGCTCAAAATAACGTATTTGCCCTTTGTTAAGGAGAAACAAATTCATTTTGAGTCGGTGCATGAGCTCAAGCTTACATACATCAAAAGTTTACACACATCATGCACCTACCATATTGCCGATAAAAAGAAAAAAATAATCTGTTCACCCTTGAGTTAGGCAGTCTTTGCCCTAACTATAAAAAAAGCAGTGATTGATGAGTATTAAGAATGAGTGTATGAATGTATCGGTAGTTGAATTGGTTCTTACATTCTTTCACTTCGCTTGTTCCTGTCATAGGCGTCGGACGTCGGATCTATTCTAGCTTCCTCGTTAAAAAGATAATAAGAAGAAAAAGATAATTAAAATCTTTGATTTCCGTAACTTCAATCTTATATTTTACCTTGGTTCATAACCCAATTTTCATACCGACTCCGAATAAATTTGTTTTTTTTACTAAATAATGATGATGATCCAACAAGATGAACAAGCTTGCATCAATATTCTAATTATAATCTTATTTCACTCTGCCAGTCATAAAATACCATTGAACTACTGTTACTAGCGTATCGAACTGATACCACGAACAAATTTCGTGCTCCATGAATTAACGCCACTTGTCATCAACGCATAGAAACGATTCATATTTGAAATTCAGTTTCATTACATCACAATCTTGCCGTCGTATTTTCAACTGATTTTTGCGTATCATAACTTAACATAGTAATACCACATTGTATATTACAATCATGATGGTTACCCCCTTCGACGGTTTCCAGTGTATCATCTTCGGTATCTTGCCATCTTTTATAGTGGTTTAGTGACACAGAAATATAACAGAATTATTGAACATAAGCAGTTTACTTATTGTAGTTTTTACTCCAAAATAAACATTAAGAACTCGAATGCCCCTGAAGTGATTAAAACCAAGTTTTATCTCTATTAGGTACTCGTATGTCAATACAAGAGTGTTTCTTTTTTGTTCATGTGATGAATACAAGCTCCGTTATTCCGTTACAATATTACAATATGGACCACGGTCTGAAATAAATTTCTTTGATTCATTCATTCCATTCCACGCTAATTGGCTAGACCTTTCATTCCATAAAATGGAAACGAAGGTTTGTAACAGCAAGCAAAACCACGGAGTTTTGCTATGCTTGTACTGCAAAAACTAAATGCAACTGCAAACATCTGTTTCCAGTAAATGCTGCTTTTACTTTGCAGCAAATATTGATCTCTATAACTCTACATAAGTACAGGTTAATATTGAAACTGCGACTAATTCCTACATCTGCAACAATGTAGCCTTAAAAGATTGAGATAATAAGCATATTTTACACATTCTTAGACGAAAAGTGTTGACTTTTACTGGCCTATCTATCAATAATGCAATTTGTTGTCGAAATTAGAAAAGTCCTTGTTTTTCGCAATCTCAACGCAACGTCTGGCCATTAAATAACTTGGTAAAACGTCACTAAATATGCTAATGCATCTGGTAAAGTTTGACCTTTGACCAGAAAACGCTATTATTCTGACCTCACACCACCCTTTTATCTTTGTAAAGATAGGTATTTGAGAAGGACAGTGAACGGTCCTCTTCATTACATGATGAAACAAATGTTATACATAATTTGAGTAATATACTTAACTACTGCCTCGGTGGCGCAGCGGTAGGAGGGTCGCACTTTAAAGCGACGGCTGCGCCAGAGGTCCCGGGTTCGATCCCCGGGTCGGGCGCAAAATTTATACCTGAGTTTTTCTGTTCAGAAATTCTTAGGGCAGCTCGGAGTTTGGAAGTTGGTGGTGTTTCACCCCCGTGCCTCGGAAAAGCACGTAAAGCCGTTGGTCCTGCGCCTGAACTGTCTCCGGTCGTGTCAAATTGCTGTCCCATCGGGCTATGAGAGTGAAAGGAATAGAGAGTGCGCCTGTGTTTGCGCACACACTTGTGCACTATAATATGTCCCGCGCAGTCGGTTAGTCGTTATGACTGGCCACCGTAGTCGAAATCGGCTAGGGGGACTATTAATATACTTAACTGTAAGCCAAAACATGTGCATGAGATATGTTCATAACAATGAGTTACATCGTTTTGCATATTCGACTCTTACTTACAATATTTTATTACACACCAATTTGTGAGGATGAAAGCTTATTACTTTTCATTTTAAGTGAAATTTAAATGTCTGAATTATGTATTAAATGACTAAATGATTTATTATTCAGCATTAATTGCAGTGTTGCAGTGACAGACGGTTCATGTTGTCTCTACCGGTCCTGATGAACTTTGTCTCGCCTTCTATATCCTGTTTGAGGCAGCGACAAATTCAACAAAGTAAAAACCATGAAAATCGGTCCACCTGTTCATCTTCCATCCATCTGCATTGCCTACAGCATCCTACAACGTTAGTGATAAAATTTACTTTTTTTTTGACTATGTGTTTCATATTCAGAACTATTCAGTCAGCAAGTCAATTTCCTCAACGTTTATACTGTACTATTCGATTATTTTCCGAATGCAACTCGTTCGGGACATTCCGGGCACGTAGTACCGTGGCACTAAACCGTCAATTCCTGAGCCAATATTCCTTTCAGAAAATACAATAGCAATATTCATTTCGATACCTCGAGCTCTGCAGCGTAATGATAAAAGAGTCTAGTTCCGACTTTGGGTCTGGATCGCAGATAAGGAAAGTAAATTGGAAGCGTATAGCAGATTATTTAGAAATGTTAGTCTATAAGACTTAACTTATACGGACACCTGTGCAACTAATTGAACCATGGAGCAATTTAATTTTAAGTGAGGAGACTGATTATTTTATATAAACATTCTGCAATGAGTCTAGGTCAACCGTTCTCAAGCCTGTACATACCTCATGACGTAGATATACTTAAATAATACCTAACTTACTATTATTACCAATCTGAAGTATAAAAAGTAAATTCTGATTTATTTATTTCAATAGGTAACATTAAAAATAAGAAGAATTAAATTACAATAAGCTAGACAACTGTCCTATAGGTATGTTCATTCATACGAGTTCACTATAAAGGCTTCTTAACCGACTTCAAAAAAGGAGGAGTTTATCAATTCGACTGTATGTTTCTTTTTGTATTTATATTACATCATATCTCAGTCGTTTGTTGACCGATTCGAAAAATGTTTTTGCCTACCTAGAACCTTCTAGTTGGTCCCATTGTTGCCAATTTGGGATCTGATGATGGGATCTTGGTGTAATTGAGGGAAACCCTCAAATTTTAAAGGCACGTATAGTGTTGGTTAAAAGAATCTTAATATTGACGGATTGTTACGTCTTATAGTCCACATCTTGTGGGGCTGAGCTGATGGTGGAACTTCTTAACGCTTAGGAGTTCAGTAATTATAATAAAATAACTTATTACAGGCAGTTTGTAGCTTTTTAAAAAACAAATATACTCCCCTTTTCCTTAAATCTCTAAAAATGAATAAATAAGATGAACTTTTAATAAAAGAAAAAACCGACTTCAAAACCAAAATGACTTTTTAGTGCATTTTGGTTTTGAAGTCGGTTTTTACATTTTTCAATGTATAATTATATTTTGGGTTTTTATAGTGTTTTTTCACTATATAAACTGATTATTATTAAGTGCAATTAGGCTTTTTTATAATTCAAGCTATTCCAAAAAAGCAACTCGCAAAACTGACCCCAGCACAATAAACCAATTTTAGTTTATATTTTCATTCAAAGCTTTTGTTAGCCTTACGGCTTCAAAATCACAACTACCTATAGATAGGAGGTAGAAAGTTACTCATACGTTCTAGTGATTTTAAGCTCGAATAAGTTCAGCTTTTGGTATATTTAACTCGGGTTGTAGGTTTGAGAGTTAGAAATGTAATAAATTGGAAGAATTAACATAATTATTAGGATGAATTAAATTACTTTCCCGAATGTACAAAAAAACTGTAAAATAATACTTTCTCCTTTCCGTAATTAAAAAGTCTTTTAAATGTATAAGTTACGCATCTTTTTCTTGAAAATAACACCAAAATCGAGCCCCTACACGACGTGAGACTCAAACCGCCATACATTTTACGAATTTGGTAATTTTTGTGAAGATAAAAAAAAAAACTCACGGCCGTATGGTGCATGGTATGGTGGGGTTGTGGAATTTCCCCCCTATCGGATAGTTTCCTCGGTGAAATTTAATGGTATATATTGCCCTAAAAGTTTCATTATTCGTTACACGACGATTCCCGATATATTTACTTAGTTCTGTAATAGTATACTTCAGCACTAAACCACATACTCACTGCGTGTGACTTATGTAACCCCAGTGTATTCACTAAAATACACATTCTCTCCGTCATAATATGTTCAATACATTACAATTCATATGCCTATCTAGATTTGAAATATTATTTAGTAAGTTCTCGTATGAATTTTCATTCATACGAGAACTTAGTACAAAGGCTTTTTTATAATTTAAGCTATTGCAAAAAAGCTCCTATCAAAATGGGGCTCCTATCAAAAATAACCATATTGAAATCGGGCTTTAAAGGCTAGAAATGTTATAAATGTTAAAAGGTACCTCAAAATTACCTCGAAAAATTATTCACTTGTTGACTATGCGACCGGAGAAGAGAAGTTTAGATTAACCCGCTAAACATTTCATAATTTTCTGCATTCTTAGTTACTTTGAGAATATCATAATGGAAGCTTCAAAAACCTGCTTGAAACGTCTGCACTCCTAGTACATTGAAAAGAAAGCAAAAAAAATAAGTTATTAACTGACTGTACTGACTTAAACTTTTAAATTGGTATTTTCATCGTGGGAATAAATTTTAAACTTCATTTAAATATTTATAATTTGGAATTTGTTAGGAATAGAACGCCATTCACGAGTGAAATCAAATACCTATGAATAGTAATAAATATAAGTTTTGGGTATGGGAGTGGAATATAGCGAGATAACAGTTTTCAGACGTAGTCGCCTTAGGTATGAACTTTTAATAATATTTACCTTCATAAATTATTTATCTGACACAAACGTCTAAGTCTTCGTAACTAAGGCAAATGTTTGAAATGTGATCACAGATACTGCAACATGCGGTCTGGTTCCAAATTTTGCGGGGTCATAAATTATTATTATCTTTACATAGTGTATTAACAAGCAACAGTTCTGGCGCAGTGCCAAATGGGGAATCCTTATTCAGATTGCGATCGTGTATCATCCTTTTTTATCGTTAACATGTTGACATTGACTCCTAATTATTTTGTTTTTCCTAAACAGACGGCTTTTGAGCTTCATAGTCAGTGTTTTAGGGTCCGTAGCCGAATGGCAAAAAATTGAACCCTTATAGTTTCACCAAGTCTGTCTGTCTGCCTGTCCGTCCGTATATCACAGCCACTGTATTCCGTAACCTGTTTACCGCTTTACGATTCTTATACAAAAAATATAAGAAATTATATTTAAAAAATCCGAACAAGTCGTTTTTGAGATAAAACACATTTTCAACAACCGCAATCATAACTTTTCATACGAACACGATGAAAAACAAAGTAATATATATTTGCTGTCAACTAAATGATGAGAAGTAAGTATTTTAGTTAAAATTCGCACGGAACCCTCAGTGCGCCAGTCCGACTCGCACTTGGCCGGTTTTTAAGTTTGTATTTGTCTTGGGTCTGGGTGGTACCACCTTTCTTTCTGATTTCCTTAACAAATGTGCATTAGCTACTAACTTGTGATTGGTATCCAAAATTTATTTATAAAGTGTTGAACACTGTGAAGCAAATTCTTATGGATACATCAGTCTTTAAACTCTCCAGTTGGAAAGAAGTGATTAGCTGCGCTAGCAACCGCAATGATTATTCGAGCCGGATACTTCCACCAATCTACTGATTCTGAGCCAGCCCCATTCAAACACAGCTCGGGGAAGTCAGCCATAACTCATACCCTAATACAACAGTTGTGGTCGCCTTTGAGGAATGTAACGTCACAAAACTACCAGATGACGGTATTAAGAATTAAGATTAATGTAAGAACGACATAACAACTTCAAGGTCTGCGACACAATGTCCTAATAAGTAACGTTATATATCAATTACTTCATACGAAAAGACGTTCCATATTTAAATTATTCGTTGGTTAGTGCCTATTTGTCGATAGTGAAAGGCCCTTGGACTAGATGTCTAGAAATAGGCGCTTTTTTATGGTATTTAGGAGGCTATACAATATTTATACTAAGTCATAAACTAGGTACGCAGGTACATTAAGTTTCCACAAAGACACACTTAATCTTACAGTGACATCGAAAAGTATCAGCATATGGCGTAGTTACCTAAACAAGCTTTATTTGGACTGTATCACTTGCTATAGACGATAGTTATTCAGAATGGCGTTTCTTCTACTGCATTGGATGGAAGAAACTGCCTCGGTGGCGCAACGGTTGTAGGGTTGCAATTTAAAGCGACGGCTGCGCCAGAGGTCCCGGGTTCGATCCCCGGGTCGGGCAAAAAAATACGTATGTGGGTTTTTCTGTTCAGAAATTCTCGGGGTATCCCGGAGTTTGGAAGTTGGCGGTGTTTCACCCCCGTGCCTCGGAAAGCACATAAAGCCATTGGTCCTGCGCCTGATCTCTCTCCGGTCGTGTCAGATTGCTGTCCCATCGGGCTATGAGAGTGAGAGGAATAGAGAGTGCACCTTTGTTTGCGAGCACACTTGTGCATTATAATATGCACCGCGCAGTCGGTAAGTGGTTGTGACTGGCCACCGTAGTCGAAATCGGCTAGGGGAACTATTATTATTATGCAAGAAAATAAGATTTGAAAACTATCTGTTCATTCATTTAATATTAGTAGAAACAAGCTCATAACTGGTGGTATTTCTAGAATCGCATGGTCTGTCTGTTCTCTCCAAGCCGTGGCCAGGATGTAAGAATGGAATGGAAGGATCTAAAAATCCGTTACAAATGGGGCCAATAAAGGAACTTAACCCTGAGCAGTGCAAGGATCGTACAAATGACGTCGATTCTTCTGTGAGCTCATAGAAATAACGTCTTCGTTAGATTCAATCCTTGGTCGACGAGAAGTGATTTGTCTTATTAGTACGACGCTACAATGAACCGTGGAATTTCAATGTAGGTAGTAGTAATAATCGAATAGTACCTCTCTTATCCTATTAGACTTCTCATTTTCGAAAAAATTCGTCGACAAACATACACACCTACTCTTATAATTTAGCACACGTGTTTGGAAACAATACTAGATCAACATACTCAAATATCATTTAACTCCAACGATATCACATTCATACACATTGGATTGATACTTCTTTTTTTGAAGGCGGTTAAACCTAACTATACATTAAACTAATCGCTTTCGTTTAATTCTGATAATGTTATTTGTAAAGAACGAAATTGTTATATTACAGCTTACGTATGCACAGTCGCCAGCACATAAGGTTACCTACCTACTTTTGTTGCAATCTAGCCCTTATTACAACTGCATAAGACACCACAGTGGTTTACCTTGACGTGCCGTTGTCTGTTACTCGTGATTCAGAAAATATCATAACTCAATTAATTAGAACCTTTATTGACAATGATGATCGTAAAATATAAAATGGATACATGCATGAAATATTTACAACCTAAGCAATTTTCGCCACACATATAAAACGTTAGCAAAATTGAGGTAAGTTAATTTTCAACTCATAAAAAGTATGCTCGTAACGGCATTTTGTATTTTTATGGGCAATATGTAAGATTTAAAGTAAATCTTAAAATGAGGTCATAAAACCCTAATCGTATTCTTTTTATTTTACATCTTGACTTAATTATAAACCTTTCAATTATAAAACCATTTTTTCTAGACAAGAGATAGTATTTGGAGGTGCATAAGAAAAATAATATGCAATTATAGAATTAATGATAATAATTTACTGTCAGTCAAGTGATTATTATAAATAATAACTAATAAATACAACAAATAGCTTACTATCATGACCTCATATGACGCATCTGAAAATGGTTATTTATTTTAATTGCTCTGTTTATTTACTCAACAGCAGTCAGATCTGCAGTTAACAGCTTATATTCAGTGTTTGTGCAATTCAACATGTGTGTTCAAAGTGATCTCATTAAAAATGTACTTGCTATCGTGGCAAAAGTACTTAACATTAAGAAATGGCGATATGAAATCAAAAAAACTTCTAAAAATATTATTAGCTATGCCTCAAACATCGTTCCCGTGGCATTGAAAGATGAGTCGGGTGACGTGACTATTCATATAATAATAAAATCTGAGCCAAATGCGCTTAGTCCAGAATACGAATCGATAGTCGAAGGAGCTTATAAAAGGGAAGTTTATTTCTACTCAACATTAGTTCCGCTTTTCAAAGACCATATGAAAATATCAGGTTTCTTCCCGGAGTGCTATTACGCTTACTCGTATAAAACTATGAGAGTGCTAGTATTACAAAACATGTCACAAGAAGGATTTCAAAGATATGAAGATGGGAGATTTTTGGATCAAGAACACTTGACTTTGACACTAGAAGCTGTAGCTCAACTTCATTCTTTTTCGCTTGTGTTAAAGTTAAGAAACATTCAACCAGAAAATGACCAAGTTATGAAACCATTTTCGGTTGCCAATGAACCAGTGTATTCCAACAGTTTGAAGAAATGTTTTAAGCAGTATGGAGTTGAAATATTCGAAGGCACGCCACATGAGGAATTGTTCAAATCTGTTTACGCTACAATGAATGATATGGATCAGTTCTTAGACCACTGTGTAACAAATGCACATGCTTTGGTGTATGAACATGGAGACATGTGGAAAGAGAACTTGTTGTTCAAATACTCTGTAAGTATATTTGTATAACCGATCAGACCGTTTCTGCCGCCTAACCACTTTTGAACGAAAATTGCTAGCACACACGACACAAAAACGGGCGTCAATTTAAACGAGGTGCAAGCGATTTGGGCTCATAAGTTGGCAAGGCGGTAGTGACCACAATAATTGGTAATTGGTTGGTTGGACCAATTAAATTTCTATGTTTCATATAAAAGTAAAAAATTTTTTTTTTCAGGAAAATAAACCCGTAAAGGTGTGTCTTCTGGACTATCAAATGAGTCATCTCGTGAGCCCAGCCTATGACGTGTTATTCCTTTTAATGAATAGCATTGATTCTACCTTTAGAAGAAATAATTACAACACCCTCTTGTCAACATACTACAAGGCTTTAGAACACAGGGAGTGTTCTACATCTATTAAAATTACTATGTTCCATATAAAAAAAAAACAATAAGTTATTTTTTTTTTCAGGAAAATAAACCAGCAAAGGTGTGTCTTCTGGACTATCAAATGAGTCATCTCGTGAGCCCAGCCTTTGACGTGTTATTCCTTTTAATGAACAGCATTGATTCTACCTTTAGAAGAAATAATTACAACACCCTCTTGTCAACCTACTACAAGGCTTTAGAACGCTCCCTACTAGACTACGGGCTAGATTCTAATCTTTTATATTCAAAACAAAACTTTTATGATGATCTGAAATTAGTATTCCCAATCTGTTTTAGTATACCAGTTTTTTCATTCGCCTTATGGCTGGGTTTGAACAACTTAACATCACTATTAGATACTGTGAACAGTAGCAGAAATAAAGTAACCGATACGGAAAATCTAGAGTTGTTTATGGAGATAATTGGAAATATTATTACAGATTTCAAACATTTTGGGGTGATTTATTGATGAAAGGGATTTCATTGTACATGTAGGATAGTCTTATTTGTCAGTCTTTAATTATTTCTTCATTTTATAAAAAAACTAGCGGTCCCCCGCGACTTCGTCCGCGCGTTTTGAGTTTGCTCCCTCCCCTGCCGTCGCAGCTACATGTTTTATATCCTAAAGCCTTTCTCGATAAATAAGCTATCCAACACAGAAATATTTTTTCAAATCGGTCCAGCAGTTCCTGAGATAAGCGCGTTCAAACAAACAAACTCTTCAGCTTTATAATATTAGCGCAAGCGCACGTTGTACTTAAGCTGCGAACATTATTTTGGTGCGGAGTTATGTTAAAACTGTGATAGCTCCTAAGATATTTATTGAAATCAAATGATATAAATGGCAACTTGGTTCTAAATGAAATGCTCGTGATGATGAATGTATTTATTTTGATAAGAATAAATACCTGTGTGTATAATACACCTCTAAAAATAATGCATTATTTTTTTACAAATTTATTAACATAAAAAAGGTTGTAGTAAGTCAACCATAAAAGATAGACATATGCTGTCCCGGACTTTATTATAGAACTCTTAATGCTGAACAATCCTGTCATACATAATTTTTGTGTAACTTAAGCGGTTTCCGCAGCGTATGCAGCGGAAGCTCTCAAAAGGAATATCTTTCTCCCGTTTTCGCAACATTTTTCATTTCTGCTGTGGTCTTATGAGTCGTATCTTTATGGTATATAGCTTAAAGCCTTCCTCGATAAATGGACTCTCCAACGTAAAAATATTTTTTCAAATCGGGCCAGTAGTTTTTGAGATTAGCGCGTTCAAACAAACAAACAAACTCTTCAGCTTTATAATATTAGTATAGATATGTATTGCAAAATAAGTATAGCTTTTTTTAAAATGCTTTTATGTAATATAGTGTTTATTTTTGTGATTAATTTTAAATAAAGAAAGTCGTCCTACAATTTTATTAATGTTACCTTTTAGTTTTCAGTTTTGGCGATCGTTGATTGAATTCTGAAATACAGAGTTGGTTGTCCCCATGATGTTTGACCCCGATTTAAATAATATAGAAAAAATAATAATATGGAATTCGGACACAACGGAGGTACCACAACTCCCAGACCCGAGACAATTGACCCGACCAGGAATCGAACCCGAGACCTCAGAGCGGAGGTCGTCGTACACAATAACGAAATTTAGCACACGTGTTTTGAAGCTTCAATAGTTCAACTACTCAAATATTATCAAATTTCAACGATGTCATTGAATTGATTACGTCCTTTTTTGAGACGGTAAAAAGAGCAATTAAGTCATAAAACAGTGATTGTGTGTTGAATCCTAAGCTAGGTTACTCGTTGCAGTCCTTTGCGGTTGAATGATTCAATACGGAGTCGAACGAGACGCGGTAAAATCTAGCACTTTATTCGATGCGAGCGATTCTAAAAATCACATAAGTTAAGGTTTCCAACTATTTTTTTCTCAAAATTGTGTAGTATTTATTAGTTTTTAATCTACTTTAAAGTTCCTGCTTACCAGTTATTTCACTTTTTTTTCCAAATTTTTATATTCCAAGTGTATAGTGTAAGTAAGTAAGTGTATTTGTATTTGTATTAAGAGAAAGTTTAATTTCTATTTTGTTACTATTATGCAAGATTACCTTTAAAAGTTTAGTTGAAATTTATTTTTTATGTAAATAACAATAAATATCACTATAATAAAGATAAATTATTACTCTACCCTTTTTTTTTGGTTGTTAGCCCATTTTTTAAAACTGCCCCATATCAATTCAAAGTACCCCACTATTTGAACGATTTTTATGAAAAAAACACGTTTTTCTCTTGTAATTTTTCGAAAAATAAATTCTATTATTTTTAAATTAACAAATAAGTAAGTAAGGAGAGAAAATATGTCTTTTCATTTTCTCTTGTTTAATGCTAATGCTAATGTGCGCCCTTCTCCCTTACCTGCTATCGTATGTAATAGATAAATGCTGTAAAAAGCTATAAAACCTCTACTTCCAACGGCCGGAGGATTCTGCTCTTAATAGGATTTCTTAAAACAACGAGGACTCTACCTACGTATTTTAGAATCGCTCGAATCGAGTAAAGTGCTAGATTTTACCGCGTCTCGTTCGACTCCGTATTGAATCATTCAACCGCAAAGGACTGCAACGAGTAACCTAGCTTAGGATTCAACACAGAATCACTGTTTTATGTACTTAATTTCTCATATTACCGTCTCAAAAAAGGAGGTAGTCAATTCAATGATATCGTTGAAAGGAGATGTTTATAAAAATGCCAAGACCATGTACAGTATCTGTGAAAATAGCAAAAAATACAGGTAATTAGACAGACTGTATGAAATCTTTATTAAATTAACAATATTCAGGTAATTTAAATAATAAAGTTATAAACTTTTAAAATCCTGAAGCTCCATTTGTCTATTCTAACGCCAAAATCACGTCAAAACTTGCAAAAAAAGTAAATCAGTCATTGTCAAATGTCATTTTGTTTTCCACTTTCAATCTTTTTAAATCTTTATACACAGCTGATTGGCTATCACGTACTTGACAGATTTATTAGACTTCATGAAATATTGCTAGATTTTATTTTTTAAGTTCATATTACCTAAAAGTTGAGTATTTTACTGACGAAAATTATTCTAAAAACGATTAAGCTTTACACAAACTATTTTTTGGTGATATGTACAAGGTGTTGGCATTTTCCCCATACAAATGTTAACATGTCCTGTGATAATATTTGAGTATTTGAACTATTAAAGCTTCAAAACACGTGCGCTAAATTTCGTAATTGTATATGACGACCTCCGTGGTGTAGTGGCTAAGCAAGCTGGGCTTCAAGGCGTCGCCGCTCTGAGGTCCCGGGTTCGATTCCTGGTCGGGTCAATTGTCTCGGGTCTGGGTGTTGTGGTAACACCGTTGTGTCCGATTTCCATGACACAAGTGCTTAGCTACTTTCTTTGGGATCAGAGCAATGTATGTGATTGGTGTCCAATATATTTTATGTTTAATTTAAATATATTGTTGAGTCGGTGCATGATGTGCGTAGACTATCGGTGTAAGTAAGCTTGAGATCAGAAGTAGAAGGCAAAATGCATAATAAAACAACGCATTGCATTTTTGATGCATTTTGGTATTTTTTAATACAAAACAAGACGAACAAACGTTACATAATCGCATGCGCCAACAGACAGTCTTACGAGTGATTTCAAAAATAGGGCTTCAGGACCTTTTAAATCATCTGGGCACGACTCGAACTATCTGCTTTCGGGATCATCTGGGTTTGGCTAGAACAAATACTAGAATTATTTATTTAGGCGCCCTGTCTTTACTTACTTAACTTCGTAGCTGAGTAATTGAACGAATAATGTTGCTAAATACTTATGATGTTTTATTCTGTTACAATCAATGTAGCTATCTACAGCTTTCATAGAGATGACAATGTATCACTCACTCACGAGGTTGTAATGAGAACACTCATATGACAATGAACCTGAGTCATTTAGACTTACTGACTGACTTTAGCTTGTTTCAAGAACATTTCTCTTTCAAATATAAGCTTAGATAGTGCGATGAGAACTATTTCTTGTTTCTAAAACACAGGTGTGTTTTAGTCTTAAGTTTAAACTCAAGCTGACTGTCGCCGAGTTGGTAAAAGTGTGTAGTTATATCAATACATTGATGTTTAGGTAGTCTGTATGTACGCAAATATTCACGTTTGGCTGGACCGATTTTGTTGCGGTTCTCAGTAAAAGTTTGTTACACCCAGGAGAATATTTTAGTAATGTATAATGTCAAAGTTGTAAATAAAGTAAGCTTAGCGACAAATCGGCAAGACGGAAAACGAACCAACTTCTTGCTAAACCAGTTGACGCAGTCTTGATCTACGCTCCGATTCTCATGCAGCTTGCATTCAAGAAGGTCACAAATCAAATTTCCTTTTTGAAGTTTTTTTTTTATCAGGGTGACAATTTCTATGCCTTTTGATTTCTTTTGTGCAGTAGTTTTTTTCGTGTGGATATTAGTTGTTTTTTTACACATCGGGTAAAGTTACACGGAAAAAGATCGGCTCATGTGAGCATTGGGACCAGGAAGAGTTTTAAACTTGCAGTTGTAAATAAACACTAAACAATTATTTGTCAAATCTCTTGTCTTGTCAATCTCTTATTGAAATCGTCGTGAATGTTAACTTACTATCTGAGAAAAAGTTGTTGAATAAATATGAATGCAGTTTTTAATTGCTACATTATTTATCTTTATAAATAGGTAAATCAATTAGACCGAAGAGATCTTTATCTTGGTGGATGGTGAAGAGATAACAGTTCATAATACACTAAATAAAACATACGTATAAATAACTCATAATGATCGTATCAATCTGGCTAATGAGTGCTTAATTTGTTTAGTTATATAAATAACTGATAACATAAACCATTAAATGCTATTTGCATTGCATGCAGAAACCAGTCACTTTATTTGAAGCAACTGATTGCCCTGGAAAATCAGAATCGTAAACTTTTTGCAACATTTTACTCATTTCCAAAATACATTTTACTTTAAATGAAAAGGCGCTTTCTTGTATAGCTTATATATCGATATCTAGCTTAATTAAGTTGAATATATAAAAAAATACATTTAATTAAAATGTCAATGCCTAAAACATTGTTAGGTTCTATTTACATATTATACGGTGATATACCCCAAATGCTTAAAATCAGTTATCAAACTTTCGACCGCCTTTTCCAATTGTTCTTCCTTTGATTTCCGCTCTTCTTTGGCAATATTCTTCGTAGCCCTAAGGGCCATACTAGCGGAGCCCTCAAGCCCATGCCACATTATTAGAGACATCAATGTTACGAGAAAACAATAGGGAAACACAAGTTTCAAGTCGTAGTGAAAATCTTTTTCAGAATATACTTTGTGTACATCCAGATTGTTTTCGTGTAGACATTTTTGCAGTTCGATGTAGTAGGTCTCTAAAAATAAGTGGAAATTTTGAAGCCTCGTGCTGCTGTCGACTGCAGTCATAATGAGATATTAACGTCATGGGCCGGGCTCATTAGGCGAGAGATTTGGAAATCAATCAGGCATGCTCCTATCGGTTTGTTGTCCTGTAACATAAAGTTATGAATCGTTTTAAATAATGTATATGTTTTAATAAGCTGTAGGCTACTTGCGGGGTCATAGCTGGCAAATAGTGAACGGCCACCAGATATGATTATGCGAATGTTTCGAATAAGCAGTCCCTGACCAAACAGCAGGATTACCTGAATACAGAGGGAAGACCAGTGGAATAGTTTTCTCTATTACAATATTCGGTGACGATCCTGTGACATGACGAGTAAACGTCGCCATCAAATAAGCAACAGTACTAGTAGCACAGTAGCAAACCTATCAGTACTGGCAGAAGGTTGAAGATATCAAGGAAGGTTTTTGACTAGGCATTAAGAGACCTCCGGTGCTTAATCTGACAACTCTACCGACAAGAGCCTAGCTTTTAAATGCTATGATCATAATAATGTCTTAACAAATTAAATGTGATAAGTAACTATAAAA
This sequence comes from Pyrausta purpuralis, assembly GCA_963924145.1. Classification (NCBI taxonomy): domain Eukaryota; kingdom Metazoa; phylum Arthropoda; class Insecta; order Lepidoptera; family Crambidae; genus Pyrausta; species Pyrausta purpuralis. The sequence goes on along the minus strand of OZ001662.1, from coordinate 11,016,835 downwards.
AAAATGATAAAATACCATGTATTCAAATAAAATATTTGCTTTCCACAAATCACCATGTCCATAAACTAATCGTTTGGCTTTTAGTGCACTTTCATCCATGTGACGGGCAAAATTATCTTAAGAGTTTCACTATATAGTTGCCATATTTCATATTTTCGAAGACATTTTTATGGTTATCCACACACCATTTCTGTAACGAAATGTAGCATTCTGGATCGTTACTCAAGATTGATCGGACGTCGAAATCGTTATTTGGTTTCATGTTATTTTCGCTTGCAATCATTGACAACGCATGATACTGAGCGATAGCTCTCAGCGACACGTTCATGTGGTCAAAATCCAAATATTTGCCCCCCTGGTCAACAAATCCCAAATATTTCATGTCATTCATCACTAAAACCTGGTTACTTGGGGTCAAATCCGCGTAGTAGTACTTTGGTAATAGCTTTTCGTATTTTTTTCCAGTATTCATACTTCTCAAGATGGGAAATACCTCGTTATACATATACACTTCTCGTCTATAGACTTCACTCAGAAAATCGTCAAGACCTGGAATTCGAGGAGCCACTTTTATAACTAGATGTACAACTTTTCCGGTAGTTTCATCCTCTAACTGCACTGAATTAAGAGAGCCTAAATAGTTAATAGCATCTCCGATGGGAGAATTCATTACAAAATGCCATTTCTTAATGCCTAGTTTCATTGCAACGCATTTCAAAATCTTCTTTATTTTATCTTCGTCTGAGTTCATGGCTTTTAACAACCGGAATCACTTCTGGTAAAGTTTCAAAAAGCAAGAAGGATATTAACTAAAGATATTTTGTACTAATAAGCATACTTATTTTCTAGAAATGTGAGTTAAATGCACTTGCTTCTTGATAGAGCATACGCTGCACAGTTAACTGCTATTTATAAAATACGAGTCCCTCTAATATAATAAAGGGTATTCACGCACATTCAATAAGTGTGTTTGTTTGTTGTTAGATAAATAACATGCAGTGCAGTTATTAAAGATGTTTTTCTTAACCTAGTACATCAGAGGAAACCCTGGAGCTGGCTCTATTATTAAATAATTAAATCAATTTAATTTATAGTAATTACTGTTTGACTTTATTGAACTTTGATCAACTAGTGATCCATTTAATATGAATACACTGAACACGGTGTATAATTTAATGTTTAATGAAACGACGCGATCTATTGGAATATTATTTAAATGAGGGATGAATCTATTCTAGCTGATGATCATTCATTTGATTCAAATTATAACTATGCGTATTCTGCCAGGTTGGGACACAAATTTACCGAACACTTGGATTTTATGCATAAATTTGCCTTTGTTTCACTTGAATTTCTACTACGTTTTCTGGAGATGAATCCTTTTAATTGAATCTTACTTAATTGAGAAAAAAAAACGTCATTCAAAAATGGATGTACAGTTTTCTAACTGGCTATATAATTAGGGCCTGGATTTGGTGCCATCTTTTTTGTAATAAGGGGGTAAAGGATTTGGCATTACATTATAAAAAAAAAGTTTGATCGCAATTTGAATTTACAGTGGATAAGTTGACGCTACCCAGTAAACTTTTCTTAAATCTTTTATAATGCTTGCAATGAATCCTAGAGTTATAGCAAACAGTTAGGGTCCCATTTGCACTACCTAGAAATTGTTTTATTTTCTGCACCCGCGCTACTTAATCTGTGCATTAAATATGCACTTACGAGGATTCCGGACGAGGGTAAGCAACTCTAGGGGAGTTCGGGGATACTTGCTTACAAAAGTTATGAAATGGGCCAAAGTTACCTCTGTATTGTCATGAAGTAATGTTCTTAATGCTTACTGTAATCTCTATACGTATATCAAAATCAATCCATATTTCCGTTGTTCACTGCATCACGCGTGAACGGCTGGACCGATTAGAGTTTGTTATTGTCAGAAGAAGGCAATTTTCTGAAAGAATAAAAAAATAAAATTGAGCTGGGGGACCGATTTTCATGTTTTTTACTATTTTGGATTAAAATAATAATAATTAAAATTACAAGGTCGGGCGGGACGGCGACGGAGGCAAAACAAAGTTCCCTGGGTCCGCTAGTTAAATAAAATTATAAAATTCCTGTCAGCTAAAGTATTCTAAAACTGTAAAGGCAGAATAATAAGAAGTCGGTTTTAGAATGTTTTTAACAGTAACAGTGTTTATAATAATGTTTTTTTATTCATAAAGATGAAATAGGAAATCAAAAACTGCGCACGATCGGGACTCGAACCTGCAACTTTCTGGCTAACCGGGCCAAATGCTTTTCCAATTGAGCTACCGTGCTGTCGGTCCGACCGTGCGAAATTTCTGGTCTCTTATGGATACGTCATCACGCGTAAAGGTAAAGATAAAATGTAGGTGTTGCATACGCTTAGCAGGTTTTTAAATATATTTTGGCAATCTGTTGCTTAATATTACCTAATCCTTGGTTATTACGCTTCTTTTTAGGGTTCCGTACCTCAAAAGGAAAAAACGGAACCCTTATAGGATCACTTTGTTGTCCGTCTGCCCGTCCGTCTGTCAAGACCCTTTTTCTCAGGAACGCGTGGAGGTATGAAGCTGAAATTTATATCAATTACTCAGGTCTACTGTCCCTTGAAGCTGTGAAAAAATCAAACTTCTAAGCCAACGCAATCAAAAGATACAGCCGTTTATGCCGCAAATTTTCGACACTTGCAAGGGAATCAAAACCTACAGGGTGCTTCCCGTGAACTCAGAATCTTGAAATTTGGTACGAAGCAACGTCTTATAGCATAGATAAAGGAAAAATTACGAAAACCATAAATTTTTAGTTACATCACATAATATATATTTTTTTAATAATTTTAAACTTACTACCCATTTCCTCATAAACACGTAGAGGTATTAAATTGAAATTCATACCAAATACTCAGGTCTATAATACCTTTAAGCTGTAACAAAATCAAACTTCTATGTCAACGCAATCAAAAGAAACAGCAATTTAAGCTGCATATTTTGAAACTCGCAAGTACTCGCAAGGGAATCAAAACCTAAAGGGTACTTCCAGTCGACCTAGAATCTTGAAATTTGGCATGAAGCAACGTTTTATAGCACACATAAAGGAAAAATTCCGAAAACCTTAAATTTTTAGTTACATTACAAAATATATATTTTTTAATAAATATAAACTTATTACTTTTTTCCTCATGAACGTGTAGAGCTATCAAGTTGAAATTCATATCAAATACTTAGATCTAATTGCCTTTAACCCGTGAAAAAAAAAAACTAAGTCAACGTAAAAACGCAAAACGCAAAAGTACAACCATTGATACCGATTGTCGTAATGAACGAACTTTGTAAACCTTGCAGGTTTGTACGGAACCCTCGGTGCGCGAGTCCGACTCGCACTTGGCCGGTTTTTTTAGCCTGACCTGTAAATTATTTTTTTCATAGTTTTCAATGAATCTAGGAGATTAGTGACAGCCCAGATAATATAATACTTCTAGTACAGATACCTCATCTCATACAAGAAAACGGTTCCGCCGAAACGGGTGATAGTAACGGGCGAATGGGAAGACTACAATACGGACTAGATGGAGCTACTGGAGTAGACTGGACTTGCCGATATAAAAGCACATCGGTTGCTCGCAATACAGTCCCCGTTTTTACTTCCTCAATAGATGGCGCTAAACTCACTGCAGTCCACGTATTAACTTCATCAATAGATGGCGCTAAATTTATTTTCGTGTGCGACCAGTAGATTTCAGCTTCGGCTGTCGATACGATTGCATCCAGATTTGGGTAGGTACCTACACAAATAAATAAAAAATGTGATCACTCGCATAAGGTAATTTATTTTTTTAAAGATGTTATTGTATTTATCCCTCAAGCGTATTTGAACGATACACAATAGAAATTCCATTGTTATGCGGTCTCATGCGACCGCTTGGGCGTTGAAGCAGAAACCCTATTTGTTGTTTGTTTTCTTATAATACAGAGTCTAACAAAACTAGTTTTATAGAGTTTTTTCAAAGTTATGTTGCCTGCTATACTTCTACCTATATACCTATATACACATACGAACCAAAGGTATCTGCTCTGTAAGTCAAATGTTCATGCTTTCTACTCTAGTCATCTCAGTCACCCGTACCAGGATAACATGGGAGCAAGCAAGATGGCTTTAGCCGAAATAACGTGCAACGTCTTACAGAGTAGGCCCCCAGTTTTGTCTACCTACTCATTAGACACTTATGAATGAAAGAAACTTTCAAACAAGCTGTGTAAATTTAATGAATAATCTGGGGGTTTACGGAGTTAGTGGCAGATTTGCATACTTACTTTATAATTGCAGTCTTTCCTTTTTACTCCTACTACTAAAATAATAACAGACACAACCTTATCAATAATGTTAATTAACGTTGCCTAACCAAAATAAATAATCAGCCAGGCAAGAAATTGTAAGACAAAGGCGTTGTAGTGTTTACCTACCTAAACAGTTAACTGATTCTATTATGCAAAAACTTAAGTCTCCTACCTACCTAAACCTCAAAAGAGACATAAGCAAATGATTCCTTTGGTATAAGCAGGCTAAGAATATAGATAAGCATAAAGAAAATACGACATTGATGCAACAATTTATTTTGAAACGTAAAATACTCGTGGATAATGTTGTTATTAATAAACAATTATTTAAGCCCTCTAAAACAAAAAATATTCCATGTGGTCTTAGCTAATTCATAAAAAAGTTACCTATTTACGGGAATGTAAGTAAAGGATTAACGGTAGGTAATATAACACTAAATGTCTAAGGTTTCGATACATATCATCACGTATCACTTGTTACACGATTTAGAATGTTTTTATAACTTCTGCGTAAAACTGGTACAATTCTACGTAATCACGCACTTAACAAAATCACAGTCATCTTCTCTTCATAAACAATGCCATGTCCTTCACGTAGGTAGGTATAAACAATGTCATGTTCTTCACGTGTAGATAGGTAAGGCATGAAGAGGTGATAGGTGGGGCGCCGCGCCAGCCAGGGCACCGGGCCCACCCTGAACCACGACGGCCGAACCCGAAGGAAGAATACACGGAGGCCAAGATGTCCATGCTGTAGAGGAACACCCGCCAGACCTCTCAAGTCCACCCGTCTAGCCGCTTCAGGAAGACTGTTGTTGTTTACTGTTCAGGCCGTTCTTGACTACTTGCAATAAGTGAATATCAAATTCAGTCGACGTCCTTTACGTGGCAAAATGATTTTGCGACTGATGGATGCAATAAAAATCACACGCGCGCGTGTGGACGGCGAAAGAAGAACGCCGCCACCCGCCCAGACACAAAGGATACACCGCTCCTTTGTTTGCGTCTGCCGCGGCGCGGCGAACCGACATATGACGGCTGGCTTTGTTGGTGTGCGTGCGCATTTGACAGTGTTGTATAGTAAACAGGTGCAAATAGTGTGTTTTTTTACACATTTAAAAGTGCTACTTTTTTGATCTCTGAAACTAGCCTGATTTTTTTTTCTCAAATTTGGTGAGCGTAATCTGTATGATGTATATATACCGCACGTTGGCGGTCGATCATTGGTTTTGTTAGACCCTGTCTGTATAAAAGTCCTGTGTAATAATAATATGTAATAAATCATTAACCCCAATAAAAAAGAATTAGATTTTTCAAAGTGATCGCAATCTTTTTTGATGTGTGAATTATGTATCTTAGGTAAAAGAGAGATAGATGAAGAATGAAGAGCAGGTACCTACCTACCTGGATTTTCGATTCTTTCTGATTCTGCAAGGAATGGGATAAGCTCTGAGCCATACTGCCATAATTATTAAGCATATCTGGCGTTAAGCATTTGTACATAGATATATATTCATTTATATCAATACGTTTGTACCTAGTAACATTTTGAATTTATTTGCCAGCAGTTAAGCCAGAATCAAAAATACGCGCTCGTAAAAGATCCCGTATCTTTGACATGATGTAATTTCGGTCGTATCAATAATCCTTAATGTCTAAAGAATGTTACATTACCTACATACCACGAATATAGTTTATCAAGAGCATGAAAGTATTTTAATTAGCTGCAAGCGGTACCGGCTTCCCCGATATACTAAATAATAAGAAGACCGTTTTAGTACTAGTAGTATTATATTATCTGGGGTTTTAGTGAAATTAAACCTTGCGCTCATAAAAAGAGGTCAAAAATTGCGAAAAATACTCAAGTATTTTTCTTGCTAATGCGATTTTGCGCCTTATGCATATCGAAATATGGATGTATTTTCTATTAAATACTTTCAACTTATTTTAGTAGGCACTATAGAGCTGGAGGCCCTATTTTTGAAATACTCGCGACAAGATGGCGTATGACATTCACTGATTATACTCCAATTTTGGAATGAAAACCAGTTGAAATCCATTCAGAAGGTATTTGAATAAATTTATCTAAATTTTGTGAGTACCTACTCACGTCCTTATTCACGGTATTTTCGTTGATTATTTGTTCGTTTTCGAACGCAAATCGCACGCCATATCCAAGCGAGAGATTCAAAAATAGAGGCACAGGAGCTCTATTTTTGAATCACTCGCTTCAAGATGGCGAGTGATTTTCGTTCAAGGATGAATTAAAATCCATAGAAAAAACTCGTTGTCGAACGAAAATCACTCGCCATTTCGAAGCGAGTGATTCAAAAATAGGGCTCCTGGGCGCCGATAAGAAACTCAAAGGCTCTAATGAAAAGTATTTCCTTAAAGTAGGTATTTCGTTTTGTACATTGTCTTCTATATGCAGCAAAATTAGGTATTTACCTCCCAACCAGGAGGCCGATTCTCGCGACAATCGAACTTTTTTCGTGTGTTTATTTACCGAAAAAAATCTAGTAAAATATCTACACGTAAAAAAACTATCACACGAACAAAATCTAAGTAGGGTTAACATACCGGTTATCGGCCGTTTAAGCGACTTGTTGACTTCAGAGTTGATTTCTGTCACAATGCTGAACGTCAAGACTTTAAAAAAATAAAACATTTGGACCTACAATAGTCTAGTTTCATAATACCTAACGTTAATAGACGTAGTAGTGATACATGATTAAAAAAAAAAACTATTTGTAAATATAGCAAATATACCGGTTATCGGCCTTTTTACTCAGTTATCGTCCACCAATGCACTGGTTATCGGCCACCTAATGCACGGTAGGAAAATTAGTGTTATTCAATAGCACATAGGGCTCATAATAGAATGAAAGTAAAAAAAATAATAAATAAGAAAAAAACAGCAGAAAACTCTAACAGTGGCTAGTGGGTCTGGATCTAAAACTTGCAGTTCCCGTTCCATTATTCGAAAATTCTATAGAAGGTATTGTTTGATTTTCTGTCAATGTAATAAAAAAAATGTCACGCCTTTCAATAAATACGGTCGGAAATAGGTTTTGTGAAGACTAGCTATCGGCCGTCACACTTTTGGTATTTTTAAAGGTCATATCTTTAAAACTATCAGGTAAACGGGCGGCCGGAATCTAGTTTTCTCTTCACAAAATTAAAGCTGTTTACTATTATAATAGGATCTCTGTTTGTAAATATAAGGTTTCCGCAATATTAGCAAAGAAAAATGACGTAAGTAAACTGGTTTCCCGACCACACGGTCGGTAAGAGGATTTTTAAACTAAACGATAACTTATTGTCCGACCATCAAAAATACTACATATTATGAAAAGTTTGGTCAGTTTGGGCACTTTAATATTGAATCAACACATGCTTCATACACATTAACCAATTCATTCACATAGGTGAATGAATTGGTTTATGTGTTAATTCATAACCATAATCATAACACAAACCAATTCATTCACATAGGTGAATGAATTGGTTTATGTTATGATATATTCACATAGGTGAATGAATGTGTTTATGTGTTCGTACAATCGTAACACTCAAAAACACACCTTTGAAAATCAACCCACCTGCTATTTTTTGGCTAAATTTGCCACGCCTCCAGACACCAAATTTTGAAATGGCGCGTGAGGGCTCAGATTGCAAATTTCCAGGTTAAGCCGTTGGATTATGAACCGTGAACGTCGTCCGAGTCGAATGACGTGAAATTGGAAAGAAGCTGCCTATACACTGTTTATTATTCAAAATAATGTGCGAAGTGGCCGAAAAGGGGTAGTGGCCGGTGAACCGGTATGTTTACTTTGATACCTGGTTTTGAGCCCTGGTGCTGATTTATGGACGTACTTTTAAAATAAAAATAAATAAATAAAATAAAATCCATTTATTTCAGACGATGTCCATAAAGTATAAAATTATACCAAAACACAAAATAATTTTAAATTTAGAAAATAATTATAGTAAATTGCAATTAAATTAAAATTAAAATTAGTCGAATCAAATACAAATACTAAAAATATGTCAATTACAAAATAAATTAAATTATAATTAATAAAGTTGTTCATTGTTCTATTATAATTATTATTATTTAATTTAAATATCGGCCACTCTCTGGAGCACCAGGCACACTTGTATGTACTTTCGTCCAGTGCTGCAGAAGAGGGCAGTCTGGCTTCTGACTGAGGACATTCAGGATGGTGTTAGGGCTCCCGCGCGCACGGATCATCAGCGAGGCGATACGCTTGCGCAGCACTTTTAAGACCTGGTACTTGAATTGGCAAGTACGACCTATGCCCACTCGTAGCGTCTGCTGGACACTAAGTTTCTCGGAATCAATTGTCTATTTATAAGCTAAAATACTTGATTAAAAAATCACACATTGTGGTTAATGGATGGGTTATTCCGGTATTATGTTTAAGCACACAACTTATTTCATTGAGTTTTCAACCGAGTTCAAAAAAGGAGATTCTCTGCTGTACTAGGTAGCTATTTGTCCGCAACTTTCGATGCAGTTTTTAGTATGTTTTATCAGGACGTTTAGTTACTTTTATGGAAAAAACATTATTTAAGATAATTGAGTTTGCAATCAATTCAATACTTATTTTCATTTTTAGTACTTTAACTTACTGGCTCTACAAATTTATCGATTACTACAAAATACAATGATACAATACAATTAATGACACTGTGCGTACCCAGCCTGACCTTGATATATAACTTGTCTTAAAATTGCTTCACTTTCCTCCTCCAACGATAATGTTCGTAGTTGAGTTACAGAATTTTTAGTGTTTTTTTCGTTCTTCCTTTTTATGTGCATTAAGATTTATGATTATATTATGATATGATGATTTGTATTACAAACACATAAAAATGAAGAAAAAAACACTAAAAACAATAGACGTTAATCTATTCTATGCTTAAATCGTAAGATATTACTGCTACGATGCATTTTGTGAGTCTACAATTTGACGCATAAGCGCAAGTTAGTATACTATTAATTATTAATTGAAACCAGTTATGCGTCTTTATCTAATAAAATTTAAAAACCGTATAGGATTCCGTTGAATCTTGACACCCGCGCAAAATACATATAGAGTGACCATGATCAAAGCAATGAGTAAGAATTAAAGTCACTTCAGAATCAACAAAAAAACTTATAATTGTGAAAAGCATGCCGTGATTTAACAAAATCACTTACCTATTCATAAATAAAAGTTTTATCAAATAAAAGGAAAACATTCTGGAAAAGTGGAACATTAACTTGTATTTTTTTTCACACCAAGCTGTCTCAGGGTAGATTAATTTTATGACTGCTGCCAAATATGTGGCGTTTTCAAATTAGGCGTTTTTTACCATATTTGACGAATATTTCTTATTTGACGTTGGTAAAATCGGCTTTAAGTAAAAAAGTAAAATAATTAACATCGTCGAGTTTGAACACACCGCGAAAATTATGGGATGAATAGACGTCAATTTTTTCACACAAGTGTGGAAAATCGGGATAACCTCTTTTCCTTGCCTACCACAGTTGCCTTTACAAGTCGCATTTACAAATTTATGTTTGCGACAAAACATAAACAAAAATAGGGTAACTCGTACATTTTCTGGCATCCGGCAGTTCATGGCCACCTGGCAACAATTCTCTAATGTTTAGGTTTAACCAACGAAATACTATTATTTGTGATTGATATTATAAATAGTAATAATAATAGTAATTAAAAATAATTAATTACTTAGCAACCGTGGTCAAGAAATCGCCTACTACGCAGCGGGTTGCGGGTTCGATCCCCGCATAATGTTACGGGTGTTTTCTATGTATATCATATCATATGTATTTACAAACAAAAAAGTATTTAAGTATTACATCCGTTGTCTGGCACCCATAACCTGGCATAAAATAATTTTGATTTGTCACTGTTTGTTTATCCCAATAAATTAAAAAAAAAAAAAACACAAGCTTTGAGTAGCTTACTTTGGGACTAGATGGTGATGTGTGGGAATGTCCAAAGGATATTTATTAGCAACCGGCCGTTCCGTTTAAGATATCGTTTTTGAATTTTCGGAAAATGGTGTTGATCACTGAATGTCATCACACACATCAATGGTTTTATTTGTAACTTTACTGCATGTTAACAGAAATTAAATGAATAATATACTACTTCATTTTGTTTGATAATTCATACAAAACAGAATTGTTGGGGTGGCTAACAACTGCAATGGAATTGTTATCATTTTCTAATTATAGTTAAGTATTTTAATATTTTGAGGTCCCTGGCCTAGGAGCCAATGACTGAAAATATTTCGATTGTGGGTTGAATAACTATGTTAGCTGTTAAAAAAGATTTAAATAAATTATGAAATTAATTCAATCATCAAAAGCATCATTATTAAATAAAATTACAATAAAATTTAATAAATATTAAATATTATAACTTCAAAAAAAATTTAGTATATTGACTGCGCATGAATCATATCACAATGGTTCTGGTAACTTCAGTCAAATCGCTGTGCGAATGCCTACGGTAGGTACTCTATTGCGACTGGCCCTCACCCTGCGCACCAGGGATTTGCACCGCTTGCGCAAACTAGTAACTCACAAGCACGTGGTTTTGAGTATTATCATCATTTTTAATAGCCCCAGGATGGACACTGTACATAAACCCCCTCCATGAAACCTTTAAACGGTGGTATTCATGTGTGGTGATCCTTTAATCTATACAAAGTCGTATGCTTGTAGACATCTTCACTTGACTTTTGATGCTCTAATGTAGATTTTTCCTGGCCCAACGGCCATCATCATTTGCGCTATGGGCCTTGCCTATTGCCACTTCAGCTCACTGTTTCGTAGGGTTATGTTAGTTACATACTTTTGCTTTACGCATCTCTTCATTTCGAGATCGAAGAAAACTTAGCTCTTTCATGAAGCCCATAGTTGGAAATCATGTGTTGCATCCGTTTGAAGTTCCTATTTCACGTTGAGGATTAAAAATCCAAATAATTACCGCTTAATACGCAATTCAAGAGTTCAGTTTCCAATAGATACTGGAGTAAGTATTATATGAGTGTTCGACAATATTTTCTTCTTGTCCCTGTACATTTCAATATCTGTTGAGGTGAGAGGCTCGGTCAACGTTAACAGCACAATATCAAGATTATCCAGCATCTTTAATACATTGACTAATTCATCGGATATCAATCAGTGTGTGTGATAATTCAGCCACCGTCATGATACATGTTGATTTTTCCCCAATGCGAATCTTATGTAGGAGAGGCAACATAATTTTTCTTGCCAAGTTTTTTTTACAAATACACATATCCACTTATTAAAAATTTTAAGAAAACACATTATTTGTCAGGTGCAAGATTTAACCCAGCCTATTGCACTTTATTAGGTGTGCGTAGTAAAAAAAGCTAAATATAAATATTAAAATAAATTCCAAAGTCGATTTTAATTATATTGAGGTTTGTCATCATTCGTTCATGGTCTAATCGTTTAAACTGCCTCGGTCGCGCAGCGGTTAGAAGGTCGCACTTTAAAGTGACGGCTGCACCAGAGGTCCACAGGTTTGCGCACACACTTGTGCACTATAAATGTCCCGCGCAGTCTGTTCGTTTTTTGATTAAAGTTGAAAGTCTCCATTGTTAGGATACATTTATTTATGTAAAAAATAGTTATAGTACAAAATTCGGTTGCAAGTCAGCACGGCCAAAAACTGGTCATAAATAAAACAAAATCAGATTTTATAACCAGAAAATCATTTTTTGAGTAATTAATACTTATCAAATAATATGAGCAATGCAGACAAGAGATATTTTTGAATTATTCAAAGTCCTTAAACGACAAGAACCTACTCGAACAACCAAAATTTTGCACACGCTCTTAGCGTTGACTGCCTATCAATTTGTGTACCTAATAATGTGACAAAATCTTCTAACATCGTGTTTAGTCTCTATCGTTAAGGAGTTAGAATTTAATTCTGGCCATACAATGAGTTTTCTATTTATTTGTACTACTATAACTAATATTACATATAAAGCTGAAATCTAGTTTGTTTGAACGCGCTAATCTCAGAAACTACTAAACCGATAAAAAAAATGTGTCGGATATATTATTAATCGACGAAGGTTTTGGGCTATAAAAAATCACGCTACGGCTTAGAAGAGCAGAAGATATATTCTTTCCTTTCCTTTATATCCTTTGGACATTCCCACACATCGCCATCTAGCCCCAAAGTAAGCTACTCAAAGCTTGTGTTATGGGTGCCAGACAACGGATATAATACTTAAATACTTTTTGTTTGTAAATACATACATGATATACATAGAAAACACCCAGACCAATACAAACAGACATGTTCATGCACACAAATGTCTGTATTGTGCGGGGATCGAACCCGCACCCGCTGCGTCGTAGGCGATTTCTCGACCACTACACCAGACGGCTCGTCATTATATCCTTATCTCACTAACTCGGTGATGAAGCGAACGATCTTTACGTAACTTTATATCGAGAGATCAAAATGAGCCGTTGTATCAGAGAGAGTCGAATGAGTAAAGAGCTACTTACGATGATGCGAATGATTCTATATATAAACAAAAACCCTTTAATAAGGATATGCTATTGTTTGTTGTCATACAATACATAACTACTAATAAGAAGCTCACAGTTTTTTGTACGTTTTAAACTTATTACGTACGTTAATTATTTATATTACTTTATAAAGAAAGTAATAATCATTTGATTTTCCTTCATACTAAGCAGGCTTAGGAGTCCTAAACTTTTTTATCTAGGTTGACAGTCCTAAGTTAGGACTGTCAACCTAGATAAAAAAGTTAATGACAGTTTTTGAATTTAAAACACCTGAAAAGTAACTAACTCAATGTTTGTTTACTAATAAAATCAAGTTGTCGCATTCAGTAGTCCAAAAACTTGCTATTATTCCGACAGCCGAAGTGCGCCGGCTCTAATCACAAAAGAAACTAAAAAAAAACGTCAACAAACATTCAACCAGCCAATATTTATAGAACCGCACGCAATGCAAATTGAACTTTATTTTGTTATCACTACGAGAACATACAGATTCTACCGTTTTACCGAGCCACGGTTCGGTCATAATACCTACGCACACTGCGAACGTATCTTCCCTTCTCTTTCTTTCGCTCTAGAAATGAAATGAAGCCGTCTTTCTTTATCACCGGCTTCGACTCAGTTAGTATATCTGAAAATTCAACTTTATCTCTCGGATATAGACATTTATTTGAAACACAAGTGAGCTAAGGATATATGAACCGTTTGGGTGAGAGAGGTTTTTTATCTTTCTCTCGCGAGCTACACAAGTCTACTTGAAATTACCGTCTGGCATCACTGGTCAAATGAAACGCATTCATAAAAATGCGCCATCTATACTAGTTTGTTGTCAACTTTCCACCATGCCACATAGTTTTGTCGTATGCCGACAGAGGGTTACCCTCTAACCCTAAGTAAAAGCATGCTTTTATGCTTTTTACACTATTTTTGCCAATTATGGAAAAAAAACAATGGTATTGAGTTTTTTTCTCTTTTAAACAACTGAAAATGTTTATTAACATATTTTTCGGGTATTATCTTCACGTATCTTAGGATTTTAGTCTATCTAATAAACAGTAATTGCGCTAGCTATACACGTGTCGCCATCTATTGAGAAATTTTAAAGGCTATGTAACTTATGTACCGAATGCGACCCCGTGGTTTAACAAACGTGCTGTATATTTGGTCGTAAGTATTTTTAACTGGTTACGTGCACGAGAGGAGGTGAAAAATGTTAGTAACACTCTTGTCCAGTTGATGTTTTTGTTAGCAGCTTTTAATTAGATCAATACAATACTGCTACAATCATAACCCTTACTTTTGGCTCTGCTGCAGTCAGGTAAAAAAGGATTGAATTCGCATTGAGACAGGAGTAATATCTTATGATACCTAGGTACCCAGACCCCGAAAACGTCATTTTAAGAAAATGCGTTTTCAATTCATAAAGATGAAATAAGAAATGGTTTCTTATTTCATCTTTTTGAATATAAAATAAGAAATGGTTTCTTATTTCCTCTTCATGAATATAAAATATGACAATGTGAGTGTTAAAAACATTCTAATTCTAAAGCATTAGGTAGCGAGGCGTCATCAATTTCAAGTTGAATTTATTCTGTAAAGAATAACTGCTTGGGAAATCTGTTTCATAAACAGACGGCTGGATGGCGCTAAGCGTCACGCAATTGACGCTTTCATAAGAGACCACAAATTTCGCAGGGTCGGACTGACAGCACGGTAGCTCATTTGGTAAGAGCGTTTGGCCCGGTCAGCCAAAAGGATGCTGGTTCGAGTCCCGCCCGTGCGAAAATTTTTGGTTTCTTATTTCATCTTTATGAATATAAAATACTAGCGGTCCCCCGCGACTTCGTCCGCGCGTTTTGAGTTTGCTCCCTCCCCTCCTGTTGCAGCGTGATGTTTAATATCCTAAAGCCTTTCTAGAAAAATAAGCTATCCAACACAGAAATATTTTTTCAAATCGGTCCAGCAGTTCCTGAGATAAGCGCGTTCAAACAAACAAACTCTTCAGCTTTATAATATATAGCGGTCCCCCGCGACTTCGTCCGCGCGTTTTGAGTTTGCTCCCTCCCCTCCCGTCGCAGCGTCATGTTTTATATCCTAAAGCCTTTCTCGATAAATAAGCTATCCAACACAGAAATATTTTTTCAAATCGGTCCAGCAGTTCCTGAGATAAGCGCGTTCAAACAAACAAACTCTTCAGCTTTATAATATATTAGCGCAAGCGCACGTAGTACTTAAGCTGCGAACATTATTTTGGTGTGGAGTTATGTTAAAACTGTGATAGCTCCTAAGATATTTATTGAAATCAAATGATATAAAGGGCAACTTGGTTCTAAATGAAATGCTCGTGATGATGAATGTATTTATTTTGATAAGAATAAATACCTGTGTGTATAATACACCTCTAAAAATAATGCATAATTTTTTTACAAAATTATTAACATAAAAAAGGTTGTAGTAAGTCAACCATAAAAGATAGACATATGCTGTCGCGGACTTTATTATAGAACTCTTAATGCTGAACAATCCTGTCATACATGATTTTTGTGTAACTTAAGCGGTTTCCGCAGCGTATGCAGCGGAAGCTCTCAAAAGGAATATCTTTCACCCGTTTTCGCAACATTTTTCATTTCTGCTGTGGTCTTATGAGGCGTATCTTTATGTTATATATCCTCAAGCCTTCCTCGATAAATGGACTATCCAACGTAAAAAGAATTTTTCAAATCGGGCCAGTAGTTTTTGAGATTAGCGCGTTCAAACAAACAAACAAACAAACAAACAAACAAACAAACAAACAAACTCTTCAGCTTTATAATATTAGTATAGATAGCGGTCCCCCGCGACTTCGTCTGCGCGTTTTGAGTTTGCTCCCTCCCCTCCCGTCGCATCGTCATGTTTTATATCCTAACGCCTTTCTCGATAAATAAGCTATCCAACACAAAAACATTTTTTCAAATCGGTCCAGCAGTTCCTGAGATAAGCGCGTTCAAACAAACAAACTCTTCAGCTTTATAATATTACTAGCGGTCCCCCGCGACTTCGTCCGCGCGTTTTGAGTTTGCTCCCTCCCCTCCCCTCGCAGCGTGATGTTTTATATCCTATAGCCTTTTTCAATAAATAAGCTATCTAACACAGGAATATTTTTTCAAATCGGTTCAGCAGTTCCTGAGATGAGCGCGTTCAAACCAACAAACTCTTCAGCTTTATAATATAATTAGCGAAAGCGCACGTTGTACTTGAGCTGCGAACATTATTTTGGTGCGGAGTTATGTTAAAACTGTGATAGCTCCTAAGATATTTATTGGAATCAAATGATATAAAGGGCAACTTTGTTCCAAATGAAATGCTCGTGATGATGAATGTATTTATTTTGATAAAAATAAATAACTGTGTGTATAATACACCTCTAAAAATGATGCATTATTTTTTTACAAATTTATTAACATAAAAAAGGTTGTAGTAAGTCAACCATAAAAGATAGACTTATGCTGTCACGGACTTTATTATAGAACTCTTAATGCTGAACAATCTTGTCATACATGGTTTTTGTGAAACTTTAGCGGTTTCCGCAGCGTACGCAGCGGAAGCTCTCAAAAGGAATATCTTTCTCCCGTTTTCGCAACATTTTTCATTGCTGCTGTGGTCTTGTGTGTCGTATCTTTATGTTATATAGCTTAAAGCCTTCCTCGATAAATGGACTATCTAACATAAAAATAATTTTTCAAATCGGGCCAGTAGTTTCTGAGATTAGCGCGTTCAAACAAACAAACAAACAAACAAACAAACAAACTCTTCAGCTTTATAATATTAGTATAGACTAGCGGTCCCCCGCGACTTCGTCCGCGCGTTTTGAGTTTGCTCCCTCCCCTCCCGTCGCAGCGTGATGTTTTATATCCTAAAGCCTTTCTCAATAAATAAGCTAACACAGAAATATTTTTTCAAATCGGTTCAGCAGTTCCTGAGATAAGCGCGTTCAAACCAACAAACTCTTCAGCTATAAAATATAATTAGCGCAAGCGCACGTTGTACTTAAGCTGCGAACATTATTTTGGTGCGGAGTTATGTTGAAACTGTGATAGCTCGATATTTATTGGAATCAAATGATATAAAGTGCAACTTTGTTCTAAATGAAATGCTCGTGATGATGAATGTATTTATTTTGATAAGAATAAATACCTGTGTGTATAATACACCTCTAAAAATAATAATTTTTTTTTTACAAATTTATTAACATAAAAAAGGTTGTATTAAGTCAACCATAAAAGATAGACATATGCTGTCGCGGACTTTATTATAGAACTTTCTCGATAAATAAGCTATCCATCACAGAAATATTTTTTCAAATCGCTCCAGCAGTTTCTGAGATAAGCGCGTTCAAACAAACAAACTCTTCAATTTTATAATATACTAGCGGTCCCCCGCGACTTCGTCCGCGCGTTTTGAGTTTGCTCCCTCCCCTCCCATCGCAGCGTGATGTTTTATATCCTAAAGCCTTTCTCAATAAATAAGCTATCTAACACAGAAATATTTTTTCAAATCGGTTCAGCAGTTCCTGAGATAAGCGCGTTAGAACCAACAAACTCTTCAGCTTTATAATATAACTAGCGGTCCCCCGCGACTTCGTCCGCGCGTTTTGAGTTTGCTCCCTCCCCTCCCGTCGCAGCGTGATGTTTTATATCTTTAAGCCTGTCTCAATAAATAAGCTATCCAACACAGAAATAATTTTTCAAATCGGTTCAGCAGTTCCTGAGATAAGCGCGTTCAAACCAACAAACTCTTCAGCTTTATAATATAATTAGCGCAAGCGCACGTTGTACTTAAGCTGCGAACATTATTTTGGTGCGGAGTTATGTTAAAACTGTGATAGCTCCTAAGATATTTATTGAAATCAAATGATATAAGGGGCAACTTGGTTCTAAATGAAATGCTCATGATGATGAATGTATTTATTTTGATGAGAATAAATACCTGTGTGTATAATACACCTCTAAAAATGATCCATTATTTTTTTACAAATTTATTAACATAAAAAAGGTTGTAGTAAGTCAACCATAAAAGATACACTTATGTTGTCGCGGACTTTATTATAGAACTCTTAATGTTGAACAATCTTGTCATACATGATTTTTGTGCAACTTTAGCGGTTTCCGCAGCGTACGCAGCGGAAGCTCTCAAAAGGAATATCTTTCTCTCGTTTCCGCAACATTTTTCATTGCTGCTGTGGTCTTGTGAGTCGTTTCTTTATGTTATATACCCTAAAGCCTTCCTCGATAAATGGACTATCCAACATAAAAATAATTTTTCAAATCGGGTCAGTAGTTTCTGAGATTAGCGCGTTCAAACAAACAAACAAACAAACTCTTCAGCTTTATAATATTAGTATAGATTAGCGCAAGCGCACGTTGTACTTAAGCTGCGAACATTATTTTGGTGCGGAGTTATGTTAAAACTGTGATAGCTCCTAAGATATTTATTGGAATCAAATGATATAAAGGGCAAATTTGTTCTAAATGAAATGCTCGTGATGATAAATGTATTTATTTTGATAAGAATAAATACCTGTGTTTATAATACACCTCTAAAAATGATGCATTATTTTTTACAAATTTATTAACATAAAAAAGGTTGTAGTAAGTCAACCATAAAAGATAGACTTATGCTGTCGCAGACTTTATTATAGAACTTTTAATGTTGAACAATCTTGTCATACATGATTTTTGTGTAACTTAAGCCGTTTCCGCAGCGTATGCAGCGGAAGCTCTCAAAAGGAATATCTTTCTCCCGTTTTCGCAACATTTTTCATTTCTGCTGTGGTCTTATGAGTCGTATCTTTATGTTTTATAGCCTAAAGCCTTCCTCGATAAATGGACTATCCAACGTAAAAATAATTTTTCAAATCGGGCCAGTAGTTTTTGAGATTAGCGCGTTCAAACAAACAAACAAACAAACAAACAAACAAACAAACAAACAAACTCTTCAGCTTTAGAATATAAACAAGTATAGATTAGCGCAAGCGCACGTTGTACTTAAGCTGCGAACATTATTTTGGTGCGGAGTTATGTTAATACTGTGATAGCTCCTAACATATTTATTGAAATCAAATGATATAAAGGGCAACTTGGTTCTAAATGAAATTCTCGTGATGATGAATGAATTTATTTTGATAAGAATAAATACCTGTGTGTATAATACAGCTCCAAAAAATAATGCATTATGTTTTTACAAATTTATTAACATAAAAAAGGTTGTAGTAAGTCAACCATAAAAGATTGACATATGCTGTCGCGGACTTTATTATAGAACTCTTAATGCTGAAAAATCCTGTCATACATGATTTTTGTGTAACTTAAGCGGTTTCTGCAGCGTATGCAGCGGAAGCTCTCAAAAGGAATATCTTTCTCCCGTTTTCGCAACATTTTTCATTTCTGCTGTGGTCTTATGAGTCGTATCTTTATGTTATATAGCCTAAAGCCTTCCTCGATAAATGGACTATCCAACGTAAAAATAATTTTTCAAATCGGGCCGGTAGTTTTTGAGATTAGCGCGTTCAATCAAACAAACAAACAAACAAACTCTTCAGCTTTATAATATTATAGTATATAGTATAGATGACATTTTGAGTGTTAAAAACATTCTAAAGTATTATGCGTTTTCAAGTTAACACTGTAAATGCGAACCCTAAAAAAGCCAAGAGTTGCGACTCGCTCGCTCCCGGCACGTAATTACATAAAAATAATCATATCAGGCACACGACAGCCTTGGCAAGTCACGTGATAAAATGTTAGCTTTCTAGCTTTCCCAAAACGTTCTGGAAATATAAAAATTGACAGTTGTTTGTTTTATGGCGTTCAAAAACTAGGTACTGTAGGGCGATTTAGGCGTGTTAGTTTTGGGGTAATTTTATATAAATAATGGGATTTTAATAAAGATAAGGAGGTAATTAGGTTAGTAAGCTTAGTGGTTATTTATGTGTAAGCCCTTTGTATTCGCATAGCGATTGGGTGGTGTCTGTGTTGGATACTATACATTATAAATGATTACAAGTTTTAGGAGATTTTAGTGAAGAAATCAAGGGTTATTGTATTTTCACTTGGAAGAAATGAGGGGGATGAGTCTAGTAAGGGAATTTTTCATCACAGGTATTGGATACTGAAACGGTTGGATGAGTTATCGGATTTACTGGTTTCACAAGTTGTCAATATTTAATATCAAGTCTGACTGGTTGATTTATTCAGTGTAGTGTTTAGGTAGTGAAATTTTTCTAAATCATTGAAATGTCTGATTTGGTTTAATATGTAGAAAGCAATGTTAATTATGTGGTGTGATTTTTATGTGGGTTTTCTCATGCTGAAGTTTGAACGATATTTCTATTTTTATTTCGTTCCTACTAGTCGTTAGCTGCAACCTTAAGAGATATTGCTGTGTTGTAAATGATATTACCACATAGGTAGGTTTTTTAATTGGTCAAGCCAGAAATTTGTGTCGATTCGTCAAGCGCGTTTTTACCTCTAATTTTATTGTACATTCGTCAAGTAATAAAATATTGTTATTAGGTTAGGTAAGGTTAGATTTTATAACTTGACGAATGTACAATAAAATTAAAGGAAAAAACGCGCTTGACGAATCGACACATATTTTAGGCTTGACCAGTTGTACCTACATCATAGGTAAATTTCACAGCTGTGCTTTGAAATTTTACCGACCGGGGGGGATGTAGAGGTTTCAAGCTACGCGTAAAACCTCTACGTCTCGTTCGTTCGACTCTTCGTATTTCAAATGTAGAAAAGTTTCTTTACAAGTAAATATTGATAGACGTTTGTCATATCGATTGTCAGTCAAACTTTCGCGTGTGCTATAATAATTCAAGAATCTTGTGAAATATTAATAAGTATTGATTAAGAACATAACAGAATAGAGGATTGACTTGAAGTGTTAAGTGGTTATATTGTTCATTTATTTACATAGGCAATTATCACAGATCACGGTGACACAAACACACTTTCATATCTCCGTGATCACAGCGACGCTACGCTTTCTTACAGTACTCATTTTATCACACAACTAGCGGTTCCCGCGACTTCGAACGCGCGTTTTGAGCTTACTCCCGCTCCTCCCGTTTCATCGTGATCTTTTATAGCCTAAAGCTATCCAACACAACATTTTTGAAATCGGTCCAGTACAAACAACTTACTAAATAAAGATGTTTCAGTTGGAATATCAAATTTTCGTTAAATAAATTTTATTTAATGATGCCTATCATTCATAGTTGAAATATTTTCAATAAAATTAGCGTATTTTGTTTCTTAGCCAACCCACGCACCATCATGGCCGATAATTTGTCGTCAAAAGTCGATTCTCTAAGGCAGTGCCATACATGGAGTAGTGTGTATAGTCTCTGTGTTATGTTATATAAATATAAAGTACATCTTTTATTTCTTAAAGGCAACAGCGGTGACGCTCGCGGATTAGAAGGTCGCCGACGGTCGCGTAAATAAGAGTATAAAAAAAAGAATGTTGATAAACACATCCGTGAGGGATGATACTCATAATTGTAAAAAAATGGTACCGACGCTAAATATTAGCATGTTATTTGAAGGAGTTATCCCATTTACATGATGCTAGATGACTATTATGTACTAATATATATTTTTTGAAGTGAAACTTCTTTATCGGCATTGGAAAAAAATTTTTGGCATTTTTCGGTTACGCGTCACATTTATTGAAGTAAGGACTGTAAATATTTTCATTAATTTAATTTGTAGAAAAATAACATGTGGTCACATGGTCATGAATTCCTAGTAGTGAACGTGACTCTGATGTTGGCGCCATGATATTTCAAGCATTGACGAAACCCATTGCATATTTAGATCATTATTAAATATCGTAAATGTTAAATATTTTATAAATATTTTAAAAATATAATGTTTTTTCATATATTAATATTCGGTAGTATAGCTTAAGTGCTAACTCGTTTTTTAAATTAGGTCAATGATTCTATTGGTTTACCAACAACTTTGGCTATTGTAATGTACATACCTACATACTTTAAAAATATATTAATAAAGCTACTGTATGACTGTTCCGAAACTGAAGTCTGATGTGATGGATGTCAATCTATTGACAATCATTAATTAGACTGTGCAATATTTGTGTAATCTTTCTCTTACGAGGCAGGCATCATCTACTTCTAAATACAATATCATTGTCAAAACCGCATGAAAAATATAATCGCTATCGATATTAATCGATAAATTTATAAAGGTTGTTAACCCCATATTTATTTAAATGAATGGTATCCAACTTGTTAATGTTTTGCTACCGTTCTCGAAAAAAATATTTATCAAAATGATAAAAAATAATGTATGTTACACAAGTCAAATTTAGGTAGATAGGTTTTTATAGAAAAACCTATCAACCTAAATTTGACTTAAGATTAACGTCTGTTTGGAAATGCGAAGTGTCCACCATGTTGAATTTAAGACGGCTATGTTATAAGAATTACTTGGATTAATATTTAGATGATTTAATTATTATAATTATACTAGCGGTCCCCCGCGACTTCGTCCGCGCGTTTTGAGTTTGCTCCCTCCCATCCTGTCGCAGCGTGATGTTTTATACCCTAAAGCCTTTCTCGATACATAAGCTATCCAAAACAGAAATATTTTTCAAATCAGTCCAACAGTTCCTGAGATAAGCGCGTTCAAACAAACAAACTCTTCAGCTTTATAATATTACTAGCGGTCCCCCGCGACTTCGTCCGCGCGTTTTGAGTTTGCTCCCTCCCCTCCCGTCGCAGCGTCATGTTTTATATCCTAAAGCCTTTCTCGATATATAAGCTATCCAACACAGAAATATTTTTTCAAATTGGTCCAGCTGTTCCTGAGATAAGCGCGTTCAAACAAACAAACTCTTCAGCTTTATAATATATGCGCACGTTGTACTTAAACTGCGAACATTATTTTGGTGCGGAGTTATGTTAAAACTGTGATAGCTCCTAAGATATTTATTGAAATCAAATGATATAAAGGGCAACTTGTTTCTAAATGAAATACTCGTGATGATGAATGTATTTATTTTGATAAGAATAAATACCTGTGTGTATAATACACCTCTAAAAATGATGCATTATTTTTTTTACAAATTTATTAACATAAAAAAGGTTGTAGTAAGTCAACCATAAAAGATAGACTTATGCTGTCGCGGACTTTATTATAGAACTCTTAATGGTGAACAATCCTGTCATACATGATTTTTGTGTAACTTTAGCGGTTTCCGCAGCGTACGCAGCGGAAGCTCTCAAAAGGAATATCTTTCTCCCGTTTTCGCAACATTTTTCATTGCTGCTGTGGTCTTGTGAGTCGTATCTTTATGTTATATAGCTTAAAACCTTCCTCGATAAACGGACTATCCAACGTAAAAATAACTTTTCAAATCGGGCCAGTTGTTTTTGAGATTAGCGCGTTCAAACAAACAAACAAACAAACAAACAAACAAACAAACAAACTCTTCAGCTTTATAGTATTAGTTTAGATAGCGGTCCCCCGCGACTTCGTCCGCGCGTTTTGAGTTTGCTCCCTCCCCTCCCGTCGCAGCGTGATGTTTTATATCCTAAAGCCTTTCTCAATAAATAAGCTATCTAACACAGAAATATTTTTTCAATCGGTTTAGCAGTTCCTGAGATAAGCGCGTTCAAATCAACAAACTCTTCAGCTTTATAATATAATTAGCGCAAGCGCACGTTGTACTTAAGCTGCGAACATTATTTTGGTGCGGAGTTATGTTAAAACTGTGATAGTTCCTAAGATATTTATTGGAATCAAATGATATAAAGGGCAACTTTGTTCTAAATGAAATGCTCGTGATAATGAATGTATTTATTTTGATAAGAATGAATACCTGTGTGTATAATTCACCTCTAAAAATGATGCATTACTTTTTTACAAATTTATTAATATAAAAAAGGTTGTAGTAAGTCAACCATAAAAGATAGACATATGCTGTCGCGGACTTTATTATAGAACTCTTAATGCTGAACAATCCTGTCATACATGATTTTTGTGTAACTTTAGCGGTTTCCGCAGCGTACGCAGCGGAAGCTCTCAAAAGGAATATCTTTCTCCCGTTTTCGCAACATTTTTCATTGCTGCTGTGGTCTTGTGAGTCGTATCTTTATGTTATATAGCTTAAAGCCTTCCTCGATAAATGGACTATCCAACATAAAAATATTTTTTCAAATCGGGCTAGTAGTTTCTGAGATTAGCGCGTTCAAACAAACAAACAAACAAACCCTTCAGCTTTATAATATTAGTATAGATTTTATTCATTCAGATTTTTATGTCTGCCGTATAACACATTGTAACTATTAAGATAAATTCGAAATTAAAAATTCGCAATCAATACTTTAGTAAATGTTCAGAAACGAAAACGGATGTCAACCAGACTGTATTTCTACAGTTGTTCAGGGTTTTTATTAGTGCGACCTGCATGCCAAAATATCGTCTCTATTTGTGCTCTCTTTGTATCCTATCTTTAAATAAAAATAGCCTTTGGACATTCCCACACATCGCCATCTAGTCCCAAAGTAAGCTACTCAAAGCTTGTGTTATGGGTGCCAGACAACGGATACAATACTTAAATACTTTTTGTTTGTAAATACATACATGATATACATAGAAAACACCCAGACCAATACAAGCAGACATGTTCATGCACACAAATTTTTGTTTTGTGCGGGGATCGAACCCGCAACCCGCTGCGTAGTAGGCGATTTCTCGACCACGACACCAGACGGGTCGTCATATCTTTGTGCTATTTTTTTAGAATAATTGAAGAAGAATCTAAAGATGGATACAACGTGTTTATTATTTAAGCACACGCGGTCACATCTACTTATTCTTTCCATTCTCCTCCAACACCACCTCTCAAACGTTTCCAATCACTCTCTGCCTTTGTATGTCAATGTCAACGTCACGCTTCCATCAAATGATATACTCTAGACCTAAGTTTTTATAAGTCACTGTCTGATTTTCTTGCAGTAGTTTGCTCTGGGTAAATACCTATTGCTGTTGAAAGTAATTTTCGCCATAGCGACTCTAGAGATTACGTCTGAAGTTCATCTTGAGTCCTATGTTATTAAACTACTAAGGTAAATATTTGACCTGCTCCTAATATAAATGGTTGAGTTTTATTTTTAAGCTATCTGGATTAGTTTTAGATGCAATGATAGTTAAAGTTATATTGTGGTAAATGTAAGGGCCCAATTCTTTAACTACTTTGTTATTTTTTTCTATTAAGTTTTGTAAGTTTTCCCTTCTTTCTGCTACAGCTGCTATTTTGTTTGCAAATATTATTAACTGTATTCCAATTCCGTTCATTTTAATTACACCTTGTTCTGACTCTACTGTTTTCTTTATATCACTTGAATGAATACGTTGAAAATAAGTGGCCAGGGCGGACATCCCTGGCTGTCACCTAGTCTGATACTTGCTCTTGCCTTTTTCTCTTCTATCTCTATTATGATTTCCTGCTCCTTATCCTCCACTCTTAACTATATCACTGTATCAAAAAGCTATATCATTAAGAGAAATAACCACGTGGCAATCTCAGTTCATACTAAAGTACAAACGGACATATAATCAGTCTAAATAGCAACGCCTCCCTCAGAGTTATAGCACACTTAACTATCATCTAACAAGGAACCTGTCAATTTGCACACTTTGCTACAAAATCAGTCCGTGTTAATGTTGACAGTGACTTTATCAGTCTGACAGTGACACTTAATCACTCTAAAGCAAATAATTCTTATAATGGTCATAGCCCACTCAACTATTTCTCGGCCATTCTCGGCATGGAAAAAATGTAAGTAGCGTACTTAATTACAAAATATACTCATATTAAAGTACATCTTAATCAGTCTGACACTGACACACTTATCAGTAAAATTATTCTCGTTAGGGTTAAAGTACATTAAACTTTTCAGTGAGGAAGAAAATAACCAGGTGGCATACTTAGCTGCAAAATCAATTCATATTAAAGAACATCTCAATCAGTCTGACACTATTCTAGTCAAAGTCATAGCACACTTAACTATTCCCTACTAGCTTATTTCTTAGGTTTTAGAAATAAATTTTACAATCTTAAAATCAAAACTCCGAACACAAAAATCCCCTTCAAAAATATATCGGTGTTGCTAGAAAATAAATTTAAATGTAACTGTTATAAGTTCCAGTTTGAATAAATGATAGCAGCTATTCATTTCAAAATAACGAAACTAAGTAATTAATTTCCAAAATCTGTGGAATCATATTTTCCTTCTACACACTTTTCTTCTCTCGACTCTGTTATATTTCCTTCATTTTATTTGCTTTTTTCCTTTTAAACTTTTAGTTCCCGCAGCACAAAACGGGCCAATTAATCTGATGGCACTAGAAAAAATGAAAACGGCTGGAGGGTCGTCGAATGATAAATAAAAAGCACTTAAATAAGGTAAATTAGACTCATTCAGCGTCAGCAAACAGTGATTCAAGCTGGGAGGGAATTTATTTCAATCTTGAAAAGGAGTAGTGTCAGTAGGGTGATGTTTGTTCAGACAAAGTTACATTAGGTACGTAACATTATACGAAATGGCAATGGTCGCCCTTTAGATCCCTCACACATTGCGACTTTTAGCATCGATGCAGAAGCACGTTTTCAAAATGCGCGACTGCATCGATGCTAAAAGTCGTGCGTTTTGAAAATGTGCTCCTGCATCGTGACCCACGCAATGGACCGATTTAATTTAGCATTGATGGAGTCGCGCGTTAGTATCGATGCAGTCACCAAAATACAGTACATAAATGTCAATTTCCAGCTTCTGCATTGCACATGTATCGATGCTAACGCGCGTTAGCATCGCGACTGCATTGCTGCTAAAGGGCGCAGTGTGTTAAGGGTCTTAAGGAGACGAGTGCACCAGAGGTCTGGGGTCGGGTCAAAAATATGTATCTGGATTTTTCTGTTCAGATTTTTTTTGAGTAGCCCTTAGTTTGGAAGTTGGCGGTGTTTCGACCCCGTGCCTTGGAAAAACGTAAAGCCGTTAGGTACTATTATATTTTCTGTGCCGTTAGTCCTGCGCCTAATCACTCTGCCGTCGTGTCCCGTCGGGCTATGAGAATGAAAGGAATGGAGAGTGCACCTGTGTTTGATGTTTACAAGTTTAGCAATATAATAGTAATAATTATAAATAGTCCCATATACGATTTCAACTTGTGCACTATAAAATTATTGTTATTAATACGGTGGCCAGTCACAACGACAATCCGAATATCATTTATTATTATTACTATTATAGTGCTTAACTTGTAAACATCTCACTTCTATCGTTTACTTCAGGTATGAGGTCGACAGCAATGATTCCATGAAATTACTTTTTAAGTCTTTAATCCATGGTAGGTATATTACGAAAAAATGTGAAAAGAACTTGGACAAAACAATCGTAATTAAAATCTTACTGAAGGAAATATCCATAGCTTATATAATCTTCAATGATTCCTGTAATGATACTTTTATATCTATTAACAGCTTCTTCTCTCTCCTCAGGAGTTCGAAAGACTTGCTTGCTGCGCACATGGCCTACTTCCTGTAGACCATTAGAAAGCCATAGAGCAGTATTGGCCACAATGAAACAAGCTGGAGCCACAGTTTTCAAGTCTTGATCAAACATTTTACGAGAGTATATTTTTTTGGCATCTAAGCTGGCATATCGAAGGGTCTGCTCAAATGTTCTAAAGTATGTATCCAAGAGGTCGTAATAATACTCTTTTCGCAAAGTAGAATTTGTGCTGGTTGTGATTAAGAATAATGTGTCGTATGCAGAGCTGTTTATTCTCACTGTTTGATAGTCTATCAGACATGCATTCATAGGCTCGTCTTTCTGAAACGTAAACAGAATTTGTGAAAATAATATTATCTACCATTATGTACCTACACTAGTTCGTCGTATAGTTTTGATAAATAAATTGTTAACCTCATATTTAAAGAGAATGTTCTCTTTCCAAATATCACCGTGACATATACACGGTTTCTGTACAGCGAATGCAGCTGATTCAATAAACTTGACACAGTTTAACTTCAGTTCATTCAAAAGTCCCACATGATCAGTGCCTTCAAACTTCTCAATAGCTCTCTGGAGCCTATCTAGTACTATTTCCATAAATCGTTTATTATTTTCTTGAGTAAACGGCAAGCATATTTTTTCAACTTCGTTAAAGGTTTCTGGATCTTTTTCCTTCAGTATAAAAGACAAAGCATGAAATTTGGCCAACGATTTCAAGGAGATTTTAATGTGAGCGTAATCTAAGAACTGCTTATGTGTGTAAGGTGCGTAACCTTGGGCACACATATTCTCCATAACAATCGCTTCTTTGCAATACTCTTTACAAGTATAAAAGCAAGTGGGAGTCACGTACTGTTCATTTAGAGGAACGTTTATTTGTATTTGGCTATATTTATCCAACAGCGTAGAATACATGTATATTTCGCGGGAAAACATCACGCCTACAGCGCCACTGACCCGGTACCTTTCGTCGGTCGGTGCTAATTTAAGAACTAAACGAATGTTTATCGTGTTTCCTTCATTTTTAGAACTCAATGTAACAGGAATAAGAACACCAAAGTAGTTTTGCGCTATGCTTTTAATGGATTCTTTGGAATATTCATAATTTTTGAGGTTATTTCTCGAAGCAACTTCATCCAATATGTTGCGAATGTATGCTTCTGATATCATGGCCATTATTATTTTATTCTCTTATACTTATCTTGAAACTACTACACAAAACATAACTAAATTAAACAAGCTATTGATATTTTATAAAACACAACACAAAATTAACAAAATCTCAATGAAGACACAACAACAAACAGCTGATTCGTCACCGATTGTTGTCAATGGTGAGTGTCCACTTGTCATTCAGAATGACAGATACGTTCCAATTCACGCAGATTCACACATCGACCATCAAACGTAATGTTGTGAAACGAAAGTGCGTGCAAAGCACTGTTTTTTTTTGTATTGGTTTGACGGCTTTGGACGTCGTCCATTCAGCCTGTTTTCAGTATTCTAAGTCTTCATCATAAATAGTTCTCAATTTTCTTTTTAGATTTCCATCAGTGGGTGAATGGATGGATGCAAAGCACTGTCATGTATCTGTGACAGTTCTTTTTCCGACTCTTATTTGTCCACTACACTGTAGCATACTTGGATCAATTAACCACTGGATATGAAACGCAAGAGCGAATGTGTATAAACATCATCAATTAATTTCTGCGGGGCGGGGGGAGCTTGTCGTGTCAATTATTGACATTTAGTGCATGAAAGTGTCAATATCTTTTAATAAGCGATATGTGCTGAACGAATGAATGAACGAAATTTTTTGTAAAATGATATTTATTTTTTAACACCAAAACAATAAATAACATTATGAGCATGTAATGCACAAACCATCAAATGAACAATTTAAACATAGATCGCCGTTTTATATGAACGGTCTGGCAAGTAACACTAATTAGAACTTCCTAAGACATATTTTTAAAAAGTACATATAGCCTTGCACCATTAAAACTCGTCCTATGGGATAATTAATCAGTAGATTTTTTGTTTGCATTAAATCGCGCTTGGTGTAAAATGCATACCACATATTAGGTG
The DNA here is from genome assembly GCA_963924145.1 of Pyrausta purpuralis. NCBI lineage: Eukaryota > Metazoa > Arthropoda > Insecta > Lepidoptera > Crambidae > Pyrausta > Pyrausta purpuralis. Next base: position 10,987,182 of record OZ001662.1, on the reverse strand, counting down.
GTGTTTTGTAGGGATCCATTTTGCCTCTCTAAAGTAGGTAGAAGCCGTCCTTCTACCCACTTTAGTTTCCTTAATAGATCTACAGGAAATCTGAAAATATATTAAAAGAATGTATTGTCATATAATATTAATTACCTTACCTTAATCTACTCTCGAGTGATACATTTAACAGATTTATAATTTTATTTTAAAAGTGTTTATATTAAAAAAAATTAAAGTACGTTTATCGATATGATTTATCGACAATTGTCAAGCAAAATTAAAAATTAACTAATAAGGGAACGAATGATGAACGTACGATAATCCTAACGTATAAATAAAGTATACGTTATCTTGTTGATTTTGTAGTAACTGACCACCATTTTTTTAAATGGCGATGTAACTGTTCTCCTGTAATACACATTTATCATTTTAACAAAAAATAACAGCTTTATTGGGATAAAAAGTTACTTACGGATGAAAAGAAATATAAATTGTCTTGCCGCTATGATTTGCAAAAGTATCTTTAAGTAACCAAATAGTTACTGTGATTTATATATTTAAACAAACGTGTTTGGTTAACCAAAACGTATTTACATAAACGAGAGTTTAATTCTGGGTCGTTCCTCAAAACTAATCGAACGTAATTGTTCGGAGGTTGATTATTTTTTCCGCTAGCAATCATTGCTAACGCATGATATTGGGCCAAAGCTTTCAGCGACACGATGTCCATGTGGTCAAAGTCCAAATATTGCGCATTGTTAAGTTGAATTTCATAACATTATTTTGCTTTAAATTTCCGCTAAGCGACGCCGGCGCAAGCAACTAACAACACGAACCGTCACCGCTGATTCCAGTAATTTGCCATTGTGATTGCCGAATCCCAAAAATTATTTCATTCATCACAAAAAAATTGTATGGAGTTGAATCGGCGTGGTAACTCTTTTGGAATAACTTTTCATATTTTCTCCCAGTGTCCAACTTCTGAAGATAGAAAATACCTTGGTGAACTTCTATGAACACCCCCCGCTTGAATACATTACTCAAGAAGTCTTTTAGTCGCAGTACGTTAGGAATTGTTTTTATCACTAAGTGTAGAGTTTCTCCGGTAGTTGCATCCAACAGTACTGGAGTTAAAGAGCCTTTAAAATGTGATTCTTCTGCTTGGTTTCTCTTCTGCCAAGTTTGCTTGCCACACTATCCAAGATCTTCGTTGTATTTTATTCGTCTGGCCTCATGACTCTATTTGTGTTAATTTACCCAGAACAGTTACAATATGAAATGGCTACATTGCATTACCATCAGTAACTAGTGACAGACCCAGCCTTATAATTTTACTTTTTCACTCAACTGCCACGATTTCAAAAAATATATACCTATGTCATTCTATTTTTTAATCAGAATCAGAATGCACAGGGAGATTGATAAAAATGCGTTACACCAGTTCACTGCTATTTATAAAGTAAATTATTATTCACGCCAGGCTGTTGACCATACTGATTCAATACTGAAGTGTATGTGTGTATGTTGATGATAAAAATGACATCAAGTACAGTAATGGAATATGCTCATGAAACCATATAATAAATGGTTATAAAAGTCGTCAACTCTATCGAATAGTATTTTGATTTTTGACATGCCATAGATTCTATTTACATTACAGACAGACATATATTTATTCACGTTTATTTATCGTTCTAATAAGAAAACTCTAGAAATATATTTATTATCACATCAAGCAATTTTAATTTACGTATCTTTTATTGTTTGACTTTATTGAACTTTAGTTATCGGGGGAATCCATTTAACATAAACACGCTGGATACGAAGTACAATTTCATTTAAATGAAATTACGCTACTTAATTATGCATTGCATTTAACCCTCGACTGTTTTGACCTGGTTGTGACTTTTTGTTTGAAGGCAACTGTAAAAGGGCCTGTTACTAATCTCCTAGAGATTCATTGAAAAATAAGAAAAAAAATATAGGTCAGGCTAAAAATAGAACCGTAAAAACCAAGGATTAGGTAATATTAAGCAACAGATTGCCAAAAAATATTTAAAAACCTGTTAAGCGTATGCATGCAACCCTACATTTTATCTTTACCTTTACGCGTGATGACGTATCCATAAGAGACCAGAAATTTCGCACGGCCGGACCGACAGCACGGTAGCTCAATTGGAAAAGCGTATGGCCCGGTTAGCTAGAAAGTTGCAGGTTCGAGTCCCGACTGGCGCAGTTTTTGTTCTCCTATTTCATCTTTATGAATAAAAAAACGTTATTATTAACACTGTTACTGTTAAAAACATTTTTAAACCTACTTTTTATTATTCTGCCCTTACAGTTTAGAATACTCTAGCTGACACTAATTTTATTACTTTATTTAACTAGCGGACCCAGGGAACTTTGTTATGTCCCCGTCGCCGTCCCGCCCGACCTTGTAATTTTAATTATTATTATTTTACTCCAACATAGTAAAAATCATGAAAATCGGTTCATTTGCTTATTTTTTTTTATTCTATCATAAAATTGCCTTCTTCTGACAATATTGCCTTCTTCTGACAATAACAATCTCCAATCGGTTCAGCCGTTCACGCGTGATGCAGTGAACAACGGAAATTTGGATTGATTTTAATATACGTATAGAGATTACAGTAAGCATTATGAACATTACTTTATGACAATACAGAGGTAACTTTGGCCCGTTTCATAACTTTTGTAAGCAAGTATCCCCGAACTCTCCCTAGAGTTGCTTACCCTCGTCCGGAATCCTTGTCCGTGCATATTTAATGCACAGATTAAGTAGCGCGGGGGCAGAAACTAGAACAATTTCTAAGTAGTGCAAATGGGACCCTAACTGTTTGCTATGACCCTAGGATTCATTGCAAGCATTATAAAAGATTTAAGAAAAGTTTATGACTGAGTAGCGTCAACTTATCTACTGTAAGAAACGTCAAATTGTGATCAAACATTTTGTTTATAATATAATCCCAAATCCTTATTACATAAAAGGTAGTACCAAACATAGGGCCTAATTATCTGGCCAGTTAGAATGACTTTTTTTAAGGGAATATTGTTACGTTAAAAGAAATTTTAAATAGGTAAGATTCATTAAAAAGGATTCTTCTCCAAAAAAAGGTAGTAGAAATTCAAGTAAAACAAAGGCAAATGTATGCATAAAATCCAAATGTTCGGTAAATATGTGTCCCAACCTGGCAAAATACGTATAATTATAATTTGAATCAAATGAATGATCCTCAGCTTGAATAGATTCATCCCTCATTTAAATAATATTCCAATAGATCGCGTCGTTTAATTAACCATTAAATTATACACCGTGGACACACTGTCCATATTAAATGGATCACTAGTTAATCAAAGTTCAATAAAGTCAAACAGTAATTACTATAAATTAAATTGATTTAATTATTTAATAATAGAGCTAGCTCCAGGGTTTCCTCTGATGTACTAGGTTAAGAAAAACATCTTTAATAACTGCACTGCATGTTATTTATCTAACAACAAACAAACATACTTATTGAATGTGCGTGAATACCCTTTATTTTATTAGAGGGACTCGTTTCTTATAAATAGCAGTTAACTGTGCAGCGTATGCTCTATCAAGAAGCAAGTGCATTTAACTCACATTTCTAGAAAATAAGGACGCCTATTAGTACAAAAAAATTTCTTTAGTTAATATCCTTCTTGCTTTTTGAAACTTTACCAGAAGTGATTCCGGTTGTTAAAAGCCATGAACTCAGACGAAGATAAAATAAAGAAGATTTTGAAATGCGTTGCAATGAAACTAGGCATTAAGAAATGGCATTTTGAAATGAATTCTCCCACCGGAGATGCTATTAACTATTTAGGCTCTCTTAATTCAGTGCAGTTAGTGGATGAAACTACCGGAAAAGTTGAACGTCTAGTTGTAAAAGTGGCTCCTCGAATTCCAGGTCTTGACGATTTTCTGAGTGAAGTCTATAGACGGGAAGTGTATATGTATAACGAGGTATTTCCCATCTTCAGAAGTATGAATAATGGAAAAAAATACGAAAAGCTATTCCCAAAGTGCTACTATGCGGATTTGACCCCAAGTAACCAGGTTTTAGTGATGAATGACATGAAATATTTGGGATTCGTTGACCACGGTGGCAAATATTTGGATGCTGACCACATGAATGTGTCGCTGAGAGCTATCGCTCAGTATCATGCGTTGTCAATGATTGCAAGCGAAAATAACATGAAACCAAATAATGATTACGACGTCCGATCAATCTTGAGTAACGATCCAGAATGCTACATTTCGTTACAGAAATGGTGTGTGGATAACCATAAAAATGTCTTCGAAAATATGAAATATGGCAACTACATAGTGAAACTCCTAGATAATTTTGCCCGTCATATGGATGAAAGTGCACTAAAAGCCAAACGATTAGTTTATGGACATGGTGATTTGTGGAAAGCAAATATTTTATTTGAATACATGGTAATTTATCATTTATTTTTATAGTTACTTTTCACATTTAATTTGTTAAGATATCATTATCAGCATAGCATTTAAAAGCTAGGCTCTTGTCGGTGGAGTTGTCAGATTATGCACCGGAGGTCTCTTCATGCCTAGTCAAAAACCTTCCCTGATATCTTCAACCTTTTGCCAGTACTGATAGGTTTGCTACTGTGCTAACTGTTTGTTGTTTGATGGCGCCGTTTACTCGTCATGTCACAGTATCGTCACCGAATATTAAAATAGAGAAGACTATTCCACTGGTCTTCCCTCTGTATTCTGGTAATTCTTGTGTTTGGTCAGAGACTGCTTATTCTAAACATTCGCATAATCATATTTGGTGGTCGTTCACTATAGCTAGGACCCCGCTAGTAGCCTACAGCTTATCAAAACATACGTTATTAAAAACGATTCATAACTTTATATTACAGGACAACAAGCCGATAGGAGCATGCCTGATTGATTTCCAAATCTCTCGCCTTATGAGCCCGGCCCATGACGTTATATATCTTATTATGACTGCAGTCGACAGCAGCACGAGGCTTCAAAATTTCCACTCATTCTTAGAGACCTACTACATCGAACTGCAAAAATGTCTACTCGAAAATAATCTGCATCCAAATATAGCATATTCTGAAAAGGATTTTCACCACGACTTGAAACTTGTGTTTCCCTATTGTTTTCTCGTAACATTGATGTCTCTAATAATGTGGCATGGGCTTGAGGGCTCCGCTAGTATGGCCCTTAGGGCTACGAAGAATATTGCTACAGAAGAGTGGAAATCAAAGGAAGAACAATTGGAAAGGGCGGTCGAAAGTTTGATAACTGATTTTAAGCATTTGAGGTATATCACCCTATAATATGTAAATAGTAACTCACAATGTTTTAGGCAGTGACATTTTGATTAAATGTATTTTTTTTTAAATATATTCAACATAATTAAGCTAGATATCGATATGAGCTTTACAAGAAAGTCCTTTTTCATTCAAAGTAAAATGTATTTTGGAAATGAGTAAAATGTTGCAAAAAGTTTCCGATTCTGATTTTCCAGGGCAATCAGTTGCTTCAAATAAAGTGACTGGTTTCTGCATCAAACAGCATTTAATGGTTTATGTTATTAGTTATTTATATAATTAAACAAATTTAGCACTCATTAGCCAGATTGATACGATCATTATGAGTTACTAGCGGTCCCCCGCGACTTCGTCCGCGCGTTTTGAGTATGCTCCCTCCCCTCCCGTCGCAGCGTGATGTTTTATATCCTAAAGCCTTACTTAATAAATAAGCTATCTAACACAGAAATATTTTTTCAAATCGGTTCAGCAGTTCCTGAGATAAGCGCGTTCAAACCAACAAACTCTTCAGCTTTATAATATAATTAGCGCAAGCGCACGTTGTGATGTTAAAACTGTGATAGCTCCTAAGATATTTATTGGAATCAAATGATATAAAGGGCAACTTTGTTCTAAATGAAATGCTCGTGATGATGAATGTATTTATTTTGATAAGTATAAATACCTGTGTGTATAATACACCTCTAAAAATGATGCATTATTTTTTTACAAATTTATTAACATAAAAAAGGTTGTAGTAAGTCAACCATAACAGATAGACATATGCTGTCGCGGACTTTATTATAGAACTCTTAATGCTAAACAATCCTGTCATACATGATTTTTGTGTAACTTAAGCGGTTTCCGCAGCGTACGCAGCGGAAGCTCTCAAAAGGAATATCTTTCTCCCGGTTTCGCAACATTTTTCATTGCTGCTGTGGTCTTATGAGTTGTATCTTTATGTTATATAGCCTAAAGCCTTCCTCGATAAATGGACTATTCAACGTAAAAAAGATTTTTCAAATCGGGCCAGTAGTTTCTGAGATTAGCGCGTTCAAACAAACAAACAAACAAACAAACAAACTCTTCAGCTTTATAATATTAGTATAGATTAGCGCAAGCGCACCTCGTACTTTAGCTGCGATCATTATTTTGGTGCGGAGTTATGTTAAAACTGTGATAGCTCCTAAGATATTTATTGGATTTAAATGATATAAAGAGCAACTTTGTTCTAAATAAAATGCTCGTGATGATGAATGTATTTATTTTGATAAGAATACATACCTGTGTGTATAATACACCTCTAAAAATAATGCATTATTTTTTTACAAATTTATTAACATAAAATAGGTTGTAGTAAGTCAACCATAAAAGATAGATATATGCTGTCGCGGACTTTATTATAGAACTCTTAATGCTGAACAATCCTGTCATACATGATTTTTGTGTAACTTAAGTGGTTTCCGCAGCGTACGCAGCGGAAGCTCTCAAAAGGAATATCTTTCTCCCGTTTTCGCAACATTTTTCATTGCTGCTGTGGTCTTATGAGTCGTATCTTTATGTTACATAGCCTAAAGCCTTCCTCGATAAATGGACTATCCAACGTAGAAATAATTTTTCAAATCGGGCCAGTAGTTTTTGAGATTAGCGCGTTCAAACAAACAAACAAACAAACAAACAAACAAACAAACTCTTCAGCTTTATAATATTAGTATAGATGTATACGTATGTTTCATAAAAATTTGGTGTATTATTATAAACTGTTATCTCTTCACCATCCACCAAGATCTTTTCGGTCTAATTGATGTACCTACTTATAAAGATAAATAATGTAGCAATTAAAAACTGCCTTCATATTATTCAAAAACTTTTCCTCAGATTATTAACGTTAGTAAGTTAACATTCACGACGATTTCAATAAGAAATTGACAGGACAAGAGATTTGACAAATAATTGCAAGTTTAAAACTCTTTCTGGTCCCGATGCTAACATGAGCCGAACTTTTTCCGTGTAAATTTACCCGGTATGTAAAAAAACAAATATCCACACGAAAAAAACTACTGCACAAAAGAAATCAAAAGGTGTTGATATTTTACGAAGTAAAAACACGGTAAAATTGCATGAAGAAATTGTTACTAGGCACAATACAAGATAACAAACAAGATGGCGATGAAAAAAGAGTTGACAACATTGCAACGTTCCGCAGCCAACACAAAATAAATTGAGGATGCGTTATCATTTACCAACACTCCCTCTAAAACGCAATCCCATTTTACTAATACATTACAAATGTTTTGCAACAGTTACACCTTTAGTTAAATTATCAGCAACCATATTAGAACCATTCTCAAACAAAAATTTAACTTTACTTTTAACTATATTTTCACGAGGAAAATGCAACCTGATATATCTATATGTTTAGTCTTAGGTTTATAACAGTCAGTTAGTGCAAGCTTTATCGCACTTTGATTATCACTGTAGATGAGTAACGCATTGTCCACACCTTGCCCGAGCTCAGATTGCAGCTGCCGGAGCCACAACGCCTCCTGGGTTGGCGAAGCCATCGCCATTTATTCGGCCTCTGCCGTAGAGAGCGCCACAGTTTGCTGCTTACAGGAACTCCATGACACACATGCATTTTGGAAAATGAAGGTATAGCCTGTGCATGACCTTCTATCCAGTTGGTCACTAGCCCAGTCTGCATCACAGTACCCGGTGATTTCCTTGGAGTCATCTTTGACATAACATAACTTTTCATTAACATAATTCTTAGTACCCTAAATTTATCTCATAACTCTTTTTACTCCAAGCCAGTGTTGAATTCCTGGGTCATTACAGTACTGACTGAACTTGTTCACTGAATACATGATATCAGGTCTTGTGACTTGTGCCAGATATATCAGACATCCAACTGCTTCTCTGTATGGGAAATTACTTTCTTCATTCTCAGGTTTCTTATCAAATTTCATATTTACCTCTATTGGAATGCGAACAGGTTTACATTTAGACATACCAAAGCGTTCTAGTATTTGGTTTATGTATTTCTCCTAGTCCAACATGACCTCACCTGTCTCACGGTCTCTGTTTATATTTATGCCAATACACTGACGTATTTCACCAAGCAGCATGGTAGCAGAGCAGAGCGCCATGGATTAAAGTAGTGAAAAACGAAGAAAGTACTATAAAATCCGGCAGAGTTTATTTTTGTTCCTTGGATATATTGTACAAGGCAACCGGCCGGCATACCGGTGTACTCGCACGGTATTTTACATTCCTTTAAAAAACTGATAGTACGTGAAGAAAATGTCCAGCACCAGTCACAATCCATTCCACATCGACAGGTTAACCGGACGAGACAATTACGCGAACTGGAAATTCGCAGTAGAAGCATATTTTCGTCTTGAGGATTTGTGGAGTTGCGTCGATGGTACTGAAACAGACCAGAAAAAGCAAATTAAAGCTAAATCTAAGTTTATTTTACTACAGGACCCGATTAATTACGTACACGTACAAAGTGCGACTACTTGCAAAGAAGTCTGGGATAACTTGCAGCAGGCTTTCGATGACAATGGGCTTTATAGAAAAGTCGCATTGCTTCGAGAACTCATTACAACAACATTAGATAATTCTCGAAGTGTAGATGACTATGTAAACAAGATAATGTCCGCGGCTCATAAACTCAGAAACATAAAGTTTGCCATAAATGACGAATGGCTCGGGACGTAACCTCTATTCCGTTCATTCCACGTATGCTACGCGAAGCTATAGAAATAAGAAAACATCCAAATTTTAACACAGAAGATGGTTGGAAAATTCCACCTGCATGGGATCCAGTTCTAACTAGGACCCAAGCTAGACCACTCACTGCAAGATCACAAGACACAGTTAGCTCTTTCTGCGTGGATAGGAACGTTAATTAATATTATTGAGTGACGGTAGTGTATATTTTTCAAAACTCTGTAAATGACAAATAACATCTTAGTCTACCCGTGACCACGAACGCTGTAAAGTGTTCGAAACGTCGGGATAAAATTAATAAACTCGCGAAAAGTTAATCCGTAAAAAAGTTGTTTTATTTCGATGAGTAATATTCGCGTAAACTTCAGAAACAAGTATACCTAAGGTAGCTGCCAATCTCTTGTCAGTCAGTGCGATGGTTAAAAATGGCTGTTAGGTAAAATTCAGTAATAAGAATTGTGATGTATTTGATAAAAGTAATAAATTCCTCTGTTCAGCCACTTTAATAAACAATTTGTATCAGTTGAACATACATAGAGAAGTCTTCTCCAACTTAACTTGCTGTAATAATTCAAATGATTCTTCCTGTGGCACAGGCGCATGGGACACCTGAATTTTTCAGATGTTAACAAGTTACCGGAGTTTACAGAGGGAGTAGATCCATTTTCAGACAAAAGTAAAGGACCTTTCACATGTGTCACTTGCCTCAAAGGGAAACAAAGCAGATTACCATTCAACAACATTGGATCCAGAGCTTCACACCCACTGCAACTTATCCACACCGACTTATGTGGACCGATGGAGTTAACATCACTGGGAGGTATGAAATATTTCATTACCTTTATTGATGATTTCACTCAAAAAGTTCATGTTCATTTCTTAAAAGATAAAATGAGTGTGCTAGATGTGTTTAAAGATTATAAAAGCATTGTAGAGAATGAACTTGATACTAAAATAAAAATTATTCGGTCGGACAGCGGGAAAGAATACTGTAACAAAGAGTTTGATAGTTTTTTGAGAAAATATGGAATTGATCATCAAACAAGCATTCCGTACTCACCTCAGCAGAACGGTTTACGGTGATACTCATAAACATTTTGGTACATAGTAGCAATGTCGAAGGTAACAAACTATTCTTTTGTTAGTGTTGAACATAAATGTTTAAAATATATGTAATTCCTAACCACATTACTTTTTGTCTCATCTTATTTAAATTAATGATTATACTCATGGCTGAAAAATACCTAGTCACATTTATGGATATGTACTTAGATTTTTATTACTGTGATGTTTGTAAGTTTGTAGAGGCTAATGAACCGATAATAACATTCAATTCATGTTATGTCAAATTATCCTTTTAGCAGCAAGTATAATAAATGCAGGATTTTGATACTTTTGTTACCGAATTATCTATCCAAAAAGACGCTGCGTAACTTTCATGTCACGGTGAGTAACTTTCGTGGCTGACAAAATTTCAATATTAAATATCTACATGAATTATGAACCGATTTTCATGATCTAATAGATTTTGTTACAGTTTGATAGCTTCTTTACAGCAGTATTTTTTTCATTTGAATAATATCAGTATAAATTTTCGCCACGAAGGTGACACGAAGAACACTTTCTGAAGAAATGCCCATAAGCATTTAGCAACATTATTCGTTCAATTATCCAGCCACGAAGTTAAGTAAGTAAAGACAGGGCCCCTAAATAAATAATTCTAGTATTTGTTCTAACCAAACCCAGATGATCCCGAGAGCAGATAGTTCGAGTCGCGCCCAGAGGATTTAAAAGGTCCTGAAGCCCGGTTTTTGAAATCACTCGTAAGACAGTCTGTTGACGCATGCGATTATGTAACGTTTTTCGTCTTGTTTTGTATTCAAAAATACCGAAATGCATCAGAAATGCAATGCGTTGTTTTAAAATGCATTTTGCCTTCTACTTCTGATCTCAAGCTAACTTACACCGATAGTCTACGCACATCATGAACCGACTCAACAATATATTTAAATCTATACTAATATTATAAAGCTGAAGAGTTTGTTTGTTTGTTTGTTTGTTTGAACGCGCTAATCTCAGAAACTACTGGCCCGATTTGAAAAATTATTTTTATGTTGGATAGCCCATTTATCGAGGAAGGCTTTAAGCTATATAACATAAAGATACGACTCACAAGACCACAGCAGCAATGAAAAATGTTGCGAAAACGGGAGAAAGATATTCCTTTTGAGAGCTTCCGCTGCGTACGCTGCGGAAAACGCTAAAGTTACACAAAAAATCATGTATGACCGGATTGTTCAGCATTAAGAGTTCTATAATAAAATCTGCAACAGCATAAGTCTATCTTTTATGGTTGACTTACTACAACCTTTTTTATGTTAATAAATTTGTTAAAAAAATAATGCATCATTTTTAGAGGTGTATTATACACACAGGTATTTATTCTTATCAAAATAAATACATTCATCATCACGAGCATTTCATTTAGAACAAAGTTGCCCTGTATATCATTTGATTCCAATAAATATCTTCGGAGCTATCACAGTTTTAACATAACTCCGCACCAAAATAATGTTCGCAGCTTAAGTACAACGTGCGCTTGCGCTAATCTATACTAATATTATAAAGCTGAAGAGTTTGTTTGTTTGTTTGTTTGAACGCGCTTATCTCAGAAACTACTGGCCCGATTTGTAAAAATATTTTTACGTTGGATAGTCCATTTATCGAGGAAGGCTTTAGGCTATATAACATAAAGATACGACTCAAAAGACCACAGCAGCAATGAAAAATGTTGCGAAAACGGGAGAAAGATATTCCTTTTGAGAGCTTCCGCTGCGTACGCTGCGAAAACCGCTTAAATTACACAAAAATCATGTATGACAGGATTGTTCAGCATTAAGAGTTCTATAATAAAGTCCACGACAGCATATGTCTATCTTTTATGGTTGACTTACTACAACCTATTTTATGTTAAAAATTTGTAAAAAAATAATGCATTATTTTTAGAGGTGTATTATACACACAGGTATTTATTCTTATCAAAATAAATACATTCATCATCACGAGCATTTAGAACAAAGTTGCCCTGTATATCATTTGATTTCAATATATATCTTAGGAGCTATCACAGTTTTAACATAACTCCGTACCAAAATAATGTTCGCAGCTAAAGTACGACGTGCGCTTGCGCTAATCTATACTAATATTATAAAGCTGAAGAGTTTGTTTGTTTGAACGCGCTTCTCTCAGGAACTGCTGGACCGATTTGAAAAAATATTCTGTTTTGGATAGCTTATTTATCGAGAAAGGCTTTAGGGTATAAAACATCACGGTTCGACGGGAGGGGAGGGGGCAAACTCAAAACGCGCGGACGAAGTCGCGGGGGACCGCTAGTAATATTATAAAGCTGAAGAGTTTGTTGGTTTGAACGCGCTTATCTCAGGAACTGCTGGACCGATTTGAAAAAATATTTCTGTGTTAGATAGCTTATTTATTGAGAAAGGCTTTAGGATATAAAACATCACGCTGCGACGGGAGGGGAGGGAGCAAACTCAAAACGCGCGGACGAAGTCGCGGGGGACCGCTAGTTAAATATAAAATATATTGGACACCAATCACATACAGTGCTCTGATCCCAAAGAAAGTAGCTAATGCACTTGTGTTATGGAAATCAGACAAAACGGTGGTACCAGAACACCCAGACCCAAGACAATTGACCCGACCAGGAATCAAACCCGGGACCTCAGAGCGGCGACGCCATGAAGCCCAGTGTGATTAGCCACTACACCACGGAGGTCGTCATATACAACTACGAAATTTAGCACACGTGTTTTGAAGCTTTAATAGTTCAAATACTCAAATATTATCGAATTTCAACAATATCATTGAATTGATTACCTCCTTTTTTGAGACGGTAAAAAGAGAAATTAAGTACATAAAACAGTGATTGTGTGTTGTCCTAAGCTAGGTTATATAGTTTTTGAAGTTGGCCCTGAATGACTATATCAAATTAGTACCTTGGGTGACCGACCCCACGGGCCTTACGAGGTTAAGAGAAAGTTTAATTTCTATTTTGTTACTATTATGCAAGATTACCTTTAAAAGTTTAGTTGAAAGGAGAATGCCCAAATCTGCCCCACTCTAATTAAGCAGAGTATAAGCATGACATATAAACCAAAATTCGTTTTTTATTTTTATAATTCATATTTGTTTGTTACGAAAAAAAACGTTTGTGGGAATTTTATTTTCATTTTAATTGATTATTCAAATGACTAAATCCTGTTTTGAATACAGTTAGCAGCACGTCATGTTATACGAAAACAGCTTTTATTTTGCAAAGAATATAGGCGGTTTTGAGGTATAGTCTGTCGTGCGACCATGTAAACATTTACAGGGACAGTTAAAGTCTAAAATCATCACTGTTGCTTTAGTCATTGTGTTGCAAAAACAAAGTGCCTATTTAATAAAATAGATAATATTTTAGTTGTTTATTCTTTGTAATGGATCTGTGGGTATCGGAAATATAATTATCTGTACATGATGAGGATCTTGTAGGGCAATCGGCAGTATGCGTAACAAGCCCCGTAAATGGTATAAAATAGAACTATATCCGTCCGTCATGATGATTGATACAATAGTCAATACAATTACGTGGTTTATTTTCGTTGTTCATTGCTTCTTATGAAATGCAAATGTTTTGGTCATTAATAGCCACGAGTTGAGTTTTATTATTCCTCCACGTTAAGATTCTGTACTCTTTTGTGCAAGTGCTGTGCTGTTTTTATGACGATCGTTCATACGTCCAGAATGCTAGTGCCTCGCTGTGTAAACTGTTCTCTTGCTCTAAGGCATCTGCTGCCTTACCAATTACCACCAAGTGGTTGAGGCAAGCGATGCTATGCTTAGTATTCTACGCTCCTGGATAAGCATGCCCATTGTAAGTAATAAACATTTTTGACTGGTGTTGATAGTAATTGTTAATAAAATGCAAGTCTTTCTTGTGACATGCTTAGTATTAAAACATAGTAATCATATTTATGGACCTGTATATTATTTGGGTGTATAGTATTGCTATTTTTTCAGATCACTGAAGACAATCATCCCTGTCAAGAATATTTTGTCATACTACTTAAGGAATCTGCTACCTCCTCTTCTGGAGGTCCAGTAGTACAGGCTTAAGAGCACCCACAAGTGTGCCATGTATGTGGAAAGTCCATTATAAAAGCCAAGATAGATCAACTTCCGGAGAATAGTCTAGAGAGGGATGTTATTATTTTATGCATAACGTTTCATCAGGTAAATATTTGCTTTGTTTTTAAAATTAAATGATTTAATTATAGAAATATGTATTTTGAATTAGTTAAACATTTGATTCCAAAAAACAGTTTTTAATTTCAGATTAACCGGCTTGAGAATGTCTGTTTACCCTATTGAACAAATGTCTATAGAAGTGTGAGAGGACATGCATTATTCGACTTGAGTAGACAACAAGAGGTTGTGCTAGAAGCAGCTTCCACATCTAATTAAAACTTGGATGCTTCTATGTCTTCATCAAGAACTTCCATGGAGTCACCAATACAAATACCACCTCCATTACCAACATTTCAATCAAATGTTATTACTGGTGTCTGCGCCAGCATTATTTTTTTATAAATATGTTTTTTTTTTTTTTTTTTTTAAATATGAGTTTTAATCATTTCTTTTAATGACTTTACTTGTAACATAATCTAGATACAGCAGGTATTGCAACAAAACTATCAATTATTTTAAGCATTCATTATACGATTTAAGGCAAAACTATGTATTTCCACACTTTCATTTTGAGTGATTTTATTTCTTAGACTACTCACAGTTGGAGTGGTTGAACATTATTTTAATATGTTTATGTGCATTTTTTCATTAATGCCTATCTTATTTACCTCATATTACCTCATTTAGTACCTAGTAACACCTAACCTCAAAACTGAACTTTGTGTTTAATTATTAAAAAAACCCCACAAACAATAAGTTTTTTTTTCAAGTTCATTTTATTTTATAACATTACTCCTCCTTTATCACCAATTTTGGTAGTTATACAAATTCATTTGTTGCGCAACCAAGCTCCATAGTAAAATGGGCAATCTCCTTTATTTTTTATATAAATAACAATAAATATCACTATAATAAAGATAAAATATTACTCTACCCTTTTTTTCTGGTTGTTAGCCCATTTTTTAAAACTGCCCCATATCGATTATAAGTACCCCACTATTTGAACGATTTTTATGAAAAAAACACGTTTTTCTCTTTAAATTTTTCGAAAAATACATTTTACTATTTTTAAATTAACAAATAAGTAAGTGAGGAAAGATAAAAAATATGTCTTTTCATTTTCTCTTTATTAATGCTAATGTGCGCCCTTCTCCCTTACCTGCTATCGTATGTAATAGATAAATGCTGTAAAAAGCTATGAAATCTCTACTTCCAACGGCCGAAGGATATCTGCTCTTAATAGGATTTCTTATAACAACGAGGACTCTAACTACGTATTTTAGAATCGCTCGCTTCGAGTAAAGTGCTAGATTTTAACGCGTCTCGTTCGACTCCGTATTAAATCATTCAACCGCAAAGGACTGCAACGAGTAACCTAGCTTAGGATTCAACACAATCACTGTTTTATGTACTTAATTACTCTTTTTACCGTCTCAAAAAAGGAGGTAATCAATTCAATGACATCGTTGAATTTTGATAATATTTGAGTAGTTGAACTATTGAAGCTTCAAAACACGTGTGCTAAATTTCGTTACTGTATACGACGACCTCCGCTCTGAGGTCTCGGGTTCGATTCCTGGTCGGGTCAATTGTCTCGGGTCTGGGAGTTGTGGTACCACCGTTGTGTCCGATTTCCATATTATTATTATTTCTATATTATTTAAATCGGGGTCAAACATCATGGGGACAACCAACTCTGTACTTTAGAATTCAATCAACGATCGCCAAAACTGAAAACTAAAAGGTAACATTAATAAAATTGTAGAACGACTTTCTTTATTTAAAAGTAAATCACAAAAACAAACACTATATTATATAAAAGCAATTTAAAAAAAGCTATACTTATATTGCAATACATTTTTTTTTATAAAGTGAAGAAATATTAAAGACAGACAAATAAGACTGTCCTAGATGTACAATGAAATCCCTTTCATCAATAAATCACCCCAAAATGTTTGAAATCTGTAATAATATTTCCAATTATCTCCATAAACAACTCTAGATTTTCCGTATCGGTTACTTTGTTACTGCTACTGTTCACAGAATCTAATAGTGATGTTAAGTTGTTCAAACCCAGCCATAAGGCGAATGAGAAAACTGTTATACTAAAACAGATTGGGAATACTAATTTCAGATCATCATGAAAGTTATGTTTTGAATATAAAAGATTAGAATCTAGCCCGTAGTCTAGTAGGGAGTGTTCTAAAGCCTTGTAGTATGTTGACAAGAGGGTGTTGTAATTATTTCTTCTAAAGGTAGAATCAATGCTATTCATTAAAACTTTAAAAAAAAGTAAAAACCGACTTCAAAACCAAAATGCACTAAAAAGTCTTGAATAAACTCTTCACCATTGAAAGGAAAGGAATCCGTTTTAGGCAAACAATTTCTTTTTGGAGTCGGTGCTGTGATAGATGATGCTTGATGGTCAAAGTGATGGCACCGACTCCAAAAAGAAATTGTTTGCCTAAAACGGATTCCTTTCCTTTCAATGGTGAAGAGTTTATTTAAGACTTTTTAGTGCATTTTGGTTTTGAAGTCGGTTTTTACTTTTTTTTATTTCTTTATTTTTAGTGATTACATAAGAGAGGGGGAGGGGGGAGTTGCACCTTATGATACTATTTTGTACGAAGCTACAAATTACCTATCATAAGTTTCGTCATTATAATTACTGAACTTCTAGGCGTTAAAGAGTTCCACCATCAGCTCAGCCCCACAAAATGTTGACTATCAGACGTAACAACACGTCAACATTAAGATTCTAGTAAAGATACACTATACGTGCCTTTAAATTTTGAGGGTTTTCCTCGAATACACCAAGATCCCATCATCAGATCCCATAATGGAAAAAATGGGACCAACTAGAAGGTATACCCTCTAAGAAGGTGAAATTTTTTTTCGAATCGGTCGACAAACGACTGAGATATGAGGTAACATACATACAAAAAAAAAATGATAAAAAAAAACATACAGTCGAATTGATAACCTCCTCCTTTTTTGAAGTCGGTTAAAAAGGAATAACACGTCATAGGCTGGGCTCACGAGATGACTCATTTGATAGTCCAGAAGACACACATTTACGGGTTTATTTTCCTGAAAAAAAAATATTTTTACTTTTATATGAAACATAGAAATTTAATTGGTCCAACCAACCAATAACCAATTATTGTGGTCACTACCGCCTTGCCAACTTATGAGCCCAAATCGCTTGCACCTCGTTTTAATTGACGCCCGTTTTTGTGTCATGTGTGCTAGCGATTTTCGTTCAAAAGTGGTTAGGCGGCAGAAACGGTCTGATCGGTTATACAAACATACTTACAGAGTATTTGAACAACAAGTTCTCTTTCCACATGTCTCCATGTCCATACACCAAAGCATGTGCGTTTGTTACACAGTTGTCTAAAAACTGATCCATATCATTCATTGTAGCGTAAACAGATTTGAACAATTCCTCATGTGGCGTGCCTTCGAATATTTCAACTCCATACTGCTTAAAACATTTCTTCAAACTGCTGGCATACACTGGTCATTGGCCACCGAAAATGGTTTCATAACTTGCTCATTTTCTGGTTGAATGTTTTTTGACTTTAACACAAGCGAAAAATAATGAAGTTGAGCTACAGCTTCTAGTGTTAAAGTCAAGTGATCTTGATCCAAAAATCTCCCATCTGCATATCTCTGAAATCCTTCTTGTGACATGTTTTGTAATACTAGCACTCTCATAGTTTTATACGAGTCAGCGTAATAGCACTCCGGGAAGAAAGCTGATATATTCAAATGGTCTTTGAAAAGCGGAATTAATGTTGAGTATAAATAAACTCCCCTTTTATAAGCTCCTTTGACTATCGATTCGTATTCTGGACTAAGCGCATTTGGCTCAGATTTTATTATTATATGAATCGTCACGTCACCCGACTCATCTTTCAATGCCACAGGAACGATGTTTGAGGCATAGCTAATAATATTTTCAGAAGTTTTTTTGATTTCTTAGCGCCATTTCTTGATGTTCAGTATTTTTGCCACGATAGCAAGAACATTTTGTATGATATCACTTTGAACACACATGTTGATTTGCACAAACACTGAATATAAGCTGTTAACTGCAGATCTGACTGCTGTTAAGTAAATAAACAGAGCAATTAAAATAAATAACTTTTTCAGATGCGTCATATGTGGTCATGATAGTTAGCTATTTGTTGTATTTATTAGTTATTATTTATAATAATCATTTGACTGACAGTAAATTATTATATAATTGAATATTATTTTTCTAAAGCACCTCCAAAAACTATCTCTTGTCTAGAAAAAATGTTTTATAATTGAAAGGTTTAAAATTAAGTCAGCATGTAAAATAAAAAGAATATGATTAGGGTTTTATGACCTCATCTTAAGATTTACTCTAAATCTTACATACTGCCCATAAAAATACAAAATTTCGTTACGAGCATACTTTTTATGAGTTGAAAATTAACTTACCTCAATTTCGCTAACGTTTTATATGTGTAGCGAAAATTGGTTAGGTTGTAAATATTTCATGCATGTATCCATCTTATATTTTACGATGGCAATCATCATTGTCAATAAAAAGCCGCAACTTATTAATTTTGTTATCATATTTTACTGAATCACGAGTATGTACGGACAACAGCGCGTCAAGGTAAACCACTGTGGCATCTTATGTAGTTGTAATAAGGGCTAGATTGCAACAAAAGTAGGTAACCTGATGTGCTGGCGACTGTTCATACGTAACCTGTAATATAATAATTCCGTTCTTTACCAATAACATTATCAGAACAAAACGACAGCGATTAGTTTAATCTATAGTTAGTTTTTACCGCCTTCAAAAAAAAAGGTTATCAATTCAATGTGTATGAATCTGATATCGTTGGAGTTTAATGATATTTGAGTATGTTGATCTAGTATTGTTTCCAAACACGTGTGCTAAATTATAAGTGTATGTATGTATTTGTGTATGTTTTCGACGAATTTCTCGAAAATGAGAAGTCTATTAGGATAAGAGAGGTACTATTACATTATTACTACTTTCTACATTGAAATTCCACGGTTCATTGTAGCGTCGTACTAATAAGACAATTAAAAAAAAGTAAAAACCGACTTCAAAACCAAAATGCACTAAAAAGTCTTAAATAAACTCTTCACCATTGAAAGGAAAGGAATCCGTTTTAGGCAAACAATTTCTTTTTGGAGTCGGTGCTGTGATAGTTGATGCTTGATGGTCAAAGTGATGGCACCGACTCCAAAAAGAAATTGTTTGCCTAAAACGGATTCCTTTCCTTTCAATGGTGAAGAGTTTATTTAAGACTTTTTAGTGCATTTTGGTTTTGAAGTCGGTTTTTACTTTTTTTAAAGTTTATTTTTTTTCTTTATTTTTAGTGATTACGTAAGAGGTTTCACCTAATGATTCTTTTTTTTACGAAGCTACAAATTACCTATCATAAGTTTCGTCATTATAATTACTGAACTCCTAGGCGTTAAGGAGTTCCACCATCAGCTCAGCCCCACAAAATGTTGACTATCAGACGTAACAACACGTCAACATTAAGATTCTAGTAAAGAAACACTATACGTTCCTTTCAAATTCGAGGGTTTCCCTCGAATACACCAAGATCCCATCATCAGATCCCAAAATGGAAAAAATGGGACCAACTAGAAGGTATACCCTCTAAGTAGGTGAAAAAAAAATTCGATTCGGTTGACAAACGACTGAGATATGAGGTAACATACATACAAAAAAAATAATGATAAAAAAAACATACGGTCGAATTGATAACCTCCTCCTTTTTTGAAGTCGGTTAAAAAGACAAATCACTGCTCGTCGACCGAGGATTGAATCTAACGAAGACGTTATTTCTATGAGCTCGCAGAAGAATCGACGTCATTTGTATGTTCCTTGCACTGCTCAGGGTTAAGTTCCTTTATTGGCCCCATTTGTAACGGATTTTCAGATCCTTCCATTCCATTTTTAGATCCTGGCCACAGAAAGACCATGCGATTCTAGAAATACCACCAATTTTTAGCTTGTTTCTACTAATATTTAATGAATGAACAGATAGTTTTCAAATCTTATTTTCTTTGATAATAATAATAGTTCCCCTAGCCGATTTCGACTACGGTGGCCAGTCACAACGACTTACCGACTGCGCGGGACATATTATAGTGCACAAGTGTGTTCGCAAACACAGGTGCACTCTCTATTCCTCTCTCATAGCCCGATGGGACAGCAATCTGAAACGACTGGAGAAATATCAGGCGCAGGACCAATGGCTTTATGTGCTTTCAGAGGCACGGGGGTGAAACACCGCCAACTGACAAACTCCGGGATACCCTGAGAATTTCTAAACAGAAAAACCCAGGTACGTATATTTTTGCCCGACCCGGGGATCAAACCCGGGTCCTCTGGCGCAGCCGTCGCTTAAAAGTGCAACCCTTCAACCGTTGCGCCATCAAGGTAGTTTCTTCCATACAATACAGTAGAAGAAACGCCATACTGAATACCTATCGTCTATAGCAAGTGATACAGTCCAAATAAAGCTTGTTTAGGTAACGCCATATGCTGATACTTTTCGATGTCACTGTAAGATTAAGTGTGTCTTTGTGGAATCTTAATGTACCTGCGTACAGTCGCCATCAGATATATCGGAGCAGACAAAGTGACCAAATACTTCTGCACAGTTTAAAATTTCAATAAGTTCCATACACTACAAGTTACCATTAATATCAGAACATTCATTACTTCATAAATATCTGAGCAGATGTTAGTCAATAACTTCTATACACACAACTAACCAATAATATCTGAACACTCACTTGCCTGAATTTATTTAATGCATGACACTTTAATGACAGTGATGACAATACTGAAAACTACAAAGCGTTACTAACTGCCAGCGTCATCTTACTATAATATAAACTATGAAAAGAGTCCCTTTTTAACCGACTTCAAAAAAGGAGCAGGTTATCAATTCGACTGTATGTTTTTTTTAACCGACTTCAAAAAAGGAGGAGGTTATCAATTCGACTGTATGTTTTTTTTTATCATTTTTTTTTGTATCTATGTTACCTCATATCTCAGTCGTTTGTCGACCGAATCGAAAATTTTTTTCGCCTACTTAGAGTGTGTACCTTCTAGTTGGTCCCGTTTCTTCCATTTTGGGATCTGATGATGGGATCTTGGTGTAATCGAGGGAAACTCTCAAATTTTAAAGGCACGTATTGTGTTTCTTTACTAGAATCTTAACGTTGACGTGTTGTTACGTCTGATAGTCAACATCTTGTGGGGCTGAGCTGATGGTGGAACTCCTTAACGTTTAGGAGTTCAGTAATTATAATGACGGAACTTATGATAGGTAATTTGTAACTTCTTAAAAAATAGAATCATAAGGTGCAACCCCCCCCCCCTCCCCCCCTCTTCTGTAATTACTGAAAATGAAGATATAAAATAAACTTAAAAAAAAAGTAAAAACCGACTTCAAAACCAAAATGCACTAAAAAGCCATCACTTTGACCATCAAGCATCAACTATCACAGCACCGACTCCAAAAAGAAATTGTTTGCCTAAAACGGATTCCTTTCCTTTCAATGGTGAAGAGTTTATTTAAGACTTCTTAATGCATTTTGGTTTTGAAGTCGGTTTTTACTTTTTTTTATAGTTCAGTTGGAAGCACTTCTGCAATTTGCCTCGATTGCTCAGATATTTAAGACCGACTGCGTAGATACATTTGACGTTATGAGTGTTTAGATAATTTTGGTCAGTTGTGTGTTTAGAAGTTATTGACTAGCTTCTGCTCAGATATTAATGAAGTAATGAATGTTCTGATATTAATGGTAACTTGTAGACATCTATTACGACTACTAATCCAAGGGCCTTTCACTATCGACAAATAGGCACTAACCAACGAATAATTTAAATATGGAACGTCTTTTCGTATGAAGTAATTGATAGATAACGGTACTTATTAGGACATTGTGTCGCAGACCTTGAAGTTGTTATGTCGTTCTTACATTAATCTTAATTCTTAATACCGTCATCTGGTAGTTTTGTGACGTTACATTCCTCAAAGGTGACCACAACTGTTGTATTAGGGTATGAGTTATGGCTGACTTCCCCGAGCTGTGCTTGAATGGGGCTGGCTCGGAATCAGTAGATTGGTGGAAGTATCCGGCTCGAAAAATCATTGCGGTTGCCAGCGCAGCTAATCACTTCTTTCCAACTGAAGAGTTTAAAGACTGATGTATCCATAAGAATTTGCTTCACAGTGTTCAACACTTTATAAATAAATTTTGGATACCAATCACAAGTTAGTAGCTAATGCACATTTGTTAAGGAAATCAGAAAGAAAGGTGGTACCACCCAGCCCCAACACAAATACAAACTTAAAAACCGGCCAAGTGCGAGTCGGACTGGCGCACTGAGGGTTCCGTGCGAATTTTAACTAAAGTAGGGGTCCACTTACTACCCAACATTTTGTTGACAGCAAATATAACTTTGTTTTTCATCGTGTTCATATGAAAAACAAAGTTATGATTGCGGTTGTTGAAAATGTGCTTTATTTCAAAAACGACTTGTTTGGATTTCTTAAATATAATTTCTTATATTTTTTGTATAAGCATCGTAAAGCGGTAAACAGGTTACAGAATAAAGTTGCTGTGATGTACGGACGGACAGACAGACAGACTTGACGAAACTATAAGGGTACAATATTTTGCCATTCGGCTACGAACCCTAAAACACTGTCTATAAAGCTCAAAATAACGCTTTTGCCGTCGGTTTAGGAGAAACAAATTGATTAGGAGTGCATGATTTCAAGCTTACATACATCACTAGTTATCGTATACACATTTAGGTATTTGTATGTAGTATGTAGCCTAGCTTTAAGACATCTGCACACTGTGACACGACTCTATCAATTTGAGTATTTAACGCGTAGCCTGCCGAGGGCGTTCGCCAGACTTCATCACGCCAAACGGTCTAGGCGACCTCCGCCTAAGGCTGCCAAACGCCCGCATATAGCTGGCAGCTGGAAACCTTTAGTCATCCTTTATCTGACAAATAGGATAGGCTTGAACACTTTATTTTTAGTGTTGGTGAATGATAAGTTTAAGTAGCTATGAATAGTATTGTTTTTTGTTTTTTTTTTAATATCATTTGTCATAGCAAACAGTGCTGCATGCATATATTGGAATACTTAGTGGATCCATGACATAGTAGCACATTAACAATGTAATTTATGAAACGAAAATATATCATGAATTCTTTTTTATCTTTTTTGTCTTTTTTTTTAAAAACTTTATTGCACAAATAAAAGTGTACAAAAGGTGGACTTAATGCTAAAAGCATTCTCTCCCGGTCATACCTTTAGATCATGCTTATGATTAGATTATATCATTTATAATCTATTACCAAATGTCTCTCTTCTCTTAGTAATCGTTCACTCATTGCTGAGTATTTTGACTCCGGATTTTGTCAACCAATAATTTGCATCGGCTGCGGTCTATCGCTTGGTGCAATGCGGCGCTGATCGGTGTTTCCAATCGCTCGGAGATTGGAAACACCGATCAAATACTGTTACATTACCAAATCTTACAGAATTTGAAATGGGCCAATTAGGTAATTATATACTTGTCAAAACAAAATAAGGGCCACGAGGTATTTTTTCATTTTGGTGTAAATAGTTAAACATTTACATATTGAAAGTAGTAAAATATTGAGTATACAAACTCTTTGATACCTTAACTTTTTAATATTGTAGTATTCATCTAATGCTGGCAACAATTTTAAATAAAATTTAATTTAAAATTCTTTTTAAAAATTTGATTCCATTTTCTTTGACGTTTTGCTTTCCTTGGCTTCTTGGTTTATTAGAAATTATCAGAGATCATTGATATCTCGAGTCAGAAACATCTTTTGCAATATGCCACAAGCACGCAGGCGTCATATGGACTCGCTGACAGCAACCAGAGCCGTTACAATGATTGAAGAAGGTCATCGCAGCGATCTGTTGGTTTGCAATTGGGATTTTCTCGAAGAGATATTCAAAATCTATGGAATCGTTTCCAAGAGTCCGGCAGTGTTAGAAAAAGAACTGGTTCGGGCAGAGTTCGCATTACAACAGCTCATAAGAGGATCGTTACATTCGATTAAGTGCTCGCCGTGATCTCACAACGTCGGCCCGCAAGCTGCAAAATGGTTTACGGCTCACAACGGGTACTCGTGTCAGTGACCAAACTATTGGTCATCGATTGCATGAAGACCAGCAGGCATCAAGAAGGCAAGTTGTCCGTGTTCCATTAACCAGAAATCATCGCGCAAATCGTTTAAGATGTTCCCGTCAACATTTGGACTGGGACATAAACCAATGGGGAATGGTGCTCTTCACAGACGAATGCAAAGTTATTTTTTTAACGACGATCGGCGTATTAGAGTATGGAGAAGACGCGGCGAGAGATTTTCAGAAGCCTACATCCATGAAGTCGATCGTTTTGGTGATCCAAATGTAATGATTTGCGGCGGGATATACTTACACGGCAAAACCGAGCTCGCCATTTTAAATGAGGGTACTGTTACTACTCAGCGGTATTTTAAGGAAGTTGTCAGACCACATGTGATCCCATTTACCCAGCGAGCGGGTCCTGGATTCATCTTGATGCAAGACAATGCTCGTGCACACACGCTCAAGCGACTCGGTTTGTACTGGAAGCCTCTCAAATTCAAGTCTTGCCATGGCTGGCAAACAGTCCGGACTTAAATCGAATAGAGCACATGTGGGATCAGTTGAACCGAAGAGTTAGAGACGGTGATCAGGAAATCCACAACCAACAACAACTCATCAACGCAGTTAAAAGGGCCTAGGAAGAGATTCCAATGGAAAATGTCAGGCATTTGATTGAGTGCGTAGTGAAACGAGGGGGGCATACCCGTTACTAAAAGATGAGCATGGAGTATTTTCTTTTGTTTTCAGTAACTTCACATTGTTTTTATTTTTAACCTTAAATGTGTTTTTTCTTTCCAAAGCAAATATTTTTTTAAATCATAATTATTGGAATAAATTTATCGGTCTACACGGTAAAAACAACATTAGTTTTCGTTATGGAGACAAAAATATATATATTGGTTTTATTATTTTCATGGTACAGACAAAATACCTCGTGGCCCTTATTTTGTTTTGAGTAGTATATAATTCAAATGTATTTCAGACAATACGAACGATAGCTATATCAACCATAATAATCTAATACTATTGTCTGAATACCACTACTGATCTGGTTATACGCATTGTCATCCCTAGCCTGCGGCCTATAAACGATCTCCGAAGGCCAGCGGGATTTGCATTCGTTACTGCTTATTGGCTCCTTATCTGGAGTATTATAGGTTGTTCCACTTACAGAAACCCGCTCGAAACGTTATTCTCCGCTTGTTATGAAATCGTTGCGCCAGTTTACGTTGCAATAAAGCAGAAATGTTAAACTTGGAACATGGAAAGGGATAACACTTGTAAGCCAACAGAACAATGCTGAAGGATTGTTTGCATTTTTCAGATATATTTAAAGTGCAGTTTATTTTCGTTTTGTTTTCATATTTCACTCAAGGACCAAGTACATACAATTGAATAAGATGTACAGGTGTTGCATGTAATATGAGCAAAAAAATTTTAACAACGATTCTACATAGTATACTTAGTTACCTGGTCATAGGACCAGGTCAAGGTAACTATATCTCTGAGTTAAAGTATTCTAAACTATTCTGAAATGCTCTTACTGAGAGATATACTAATTATTATTATTATTTATTCATTAAATAGGATAACAATAGATTCAAGTAGGGTTAGTAAACAATGAATCTTGCACACTATGTTAGTACCTAAATTTGGTGCATATACTTTGATTTATGTGCCACATTAAGGGCAGACATGTTGTCGCCCAGCAATGACTTTCAGGATACCGTTGGAGCTGTCACGCCCCCTTAACATCAGGGATGCTTGTTTTTGTCTGATGATAGCCGCGAAGGTATCTGTATGCGCCTCTACGAAAATGGCGGGCGCACTACAAAAACAAGGCAGCCCCAGCAATATCCTGAAAGCATTGCCAAATTGGACAATGTTAATCTAAATTGATAATCCATGAAAGTATTGTTGAGTTTGACCCGTCTGGTGTAGTGGTCGAGAAATCGCCTACTACGCAGCGGGTGCGGGTTCGATCCCCGCACAATACAAACATTTGTGTGCATGAACATGTCTGTTTGTATTGGTCTGGGTGTTTTCTATGTATATCATGTATGTATTTACAAAAAAAAAAAGTATTTAAGTATTATATCCGTTGTCTGGCACCCATAACACAAGCTTTGAGAAGCTTACTTTGGGGCTGATGGCGATGTGTGGGAATGTCCAAAGGATATATTTATTGTCCCACTGCATGATACCATACCATGCAAGGGACGTGTCAGACACGAAGCATTACCGTCACATACACTCTTGTAGGTCACGGTAGGTTTTTGTTGAATATAAAAAAGAGGTATATGATCCATCTATCTCTGGAGACTAGTTCTGTTTCATTCTCTATAATTTTTAATATAAATCTAAGCTAACATCCGTTCTTGGAGCACTCCACAAGTTTGCAAATTGTATTCCAAAAATGTAAGACATATAATAATAATATTAATAACCAGCAACCATAACATAATCAATACTTCCGAAACGGCAATGAATTAATACAATATTATATATTTATATTAATGCAATAAATTAAATAAATACTTGGACTTACACTTGGCTTAGGCCCGTGTAACTCTTAAATCCCCAGCTATAAAATGCTGAGATACAGAAGTATAAAAAATAAAATAATAATAAATATAAATATCCTTTAGACATTCCCACACATCGCCATCTAGTCCCAAAGTACTCAAAGCTTGTGTTATGGGTTGCTGCTTTTAAAACCAGACAACGGATATAATACTTAAATAGTTTTTTTTTTGTAAATACATACATAATGTACATAGAAAACACCCAGACCAATGTGCATTGCATTGTGTATTGTGCGGGGTTCGAACTCGCAACCCGCTGCGTAGTAGGCGATTTCTCGACCACTACACCAGACGAGTCGTCGACGTAACATATTATTTATAACAGCCTAGTGAAATCGCACCTTGAGTAGCTAATTTAAATTTGGGGGTCATTCAGTCATTACAGAGGTGCTAAAACAAAATTATCAAAGTCCTGCATTGCTATCCTACTACTACACCGACAGAACAGTTATATAAACAAAAAAAATAGCATAAGACAATTACACCACTACTATACTTGCCTCTTAGTTTATAAAATTATCAACAATGCCGTACAATCTCATATAAAACTAGAAAATAGTAATCGCACTCGTAGTCTTCGGATTAAAAAAGGAACTAAATTGAAAGATTCCTAGGACTGGCTATGGGAAGAAGACTATTTTGTTTGAGGGAGCAAAGCTTTATAACAAACTGCCAGTTGATCTGAGAAATTGTAAATCTTTGAAATCCTTTAATAAGAAGCTTAATAGTACATTATGATACAAGTGTGCTAAGTTGACCATCATATACAAGGCGATATTGTGTGCGCACGAGCGAAAGCGAGTGCGCCATAAGAAAGCCGCGTATATTATGGTCACAGGCACACGTGTTTCATACGACGTTTTTCAACACACTTGCGAGGAAAAAACAAGACTCTTCATTTACTAAGTTTTTAATTATTAAAACAGTAAAAATACATTTCAGTCGATTTTGATGGCAAAGAGTTTCGCACGCGTTTTTCGCCTCGTTACGTATGTCCGGCGGAGTTAATAATAGGTTTTCTTCATTTTCTTCACTTGAAGTAGACGGTTTCATTAATATTAAACTTCATAATTAATCCAAACTTCGTCACAGCCGACAGTTATTATTTACGAAAAATGGCGCGTTGTTTTTTTTTTTCTTGCTGCGATACCGATGCGCGCGCAAGGCTTAGGCGCGAACTAGATCGGCCAAAAGCCAAGATTAAGAATGTAATAATTCGTGTTTAAAACACAAATCACAGAAAATGTTAAATGAATTTGAGCTATTTTTTAGTAATAATTCTAGATTTATCATTTATTGAAATAAATATGTAGATACTGTTATTTTTCGCAAAAATACTGTTTGTTGCTAAAATAAGTATTGTATAACCCGACCAAATTATATCGCTTCTTCTTCTTATTTACGTCTTGGTACTAGGCTACAATTAATGTAAATTGGTCGGGTTAATAAACTAAAAGCACTAGTGCAATAATATAATGAAAAAGCACGCGTGTTTAATATCTATGATTATGAGCCAAAAATCGGTTGAATAATAACGTTGTTTTGAGCAAGTGTGTTGAAAAATATTTTTTGCGTTATAATAGATACTTTTATAATGATCTACCTTAATGAGGGTTTCCTATTTGTAACAATTGTTTTAAATGTAGGATTGGTAAGTCTAGTAAACATTCTGGTGCTGTATAAAAAAAATCATTTCCCCATTCAATAATTAATCACATAATACCAAAGAGCAATATTAAATAGCTAGTATAGCTCGAGTTTATTTTTTTCTAAAGACATTCTTGTGAATAGTCCAAACAGCCTCAACTTTTAAAAATTTGGACGAAATAGGTATTATTTATAATTAATTTTATGTGAATCGTAAAGCAAGTACCTATAAAGTTACTAGAAGAAGCCACATGCTCTATTTTACTGATGTAATTATCTAACGATAAAGGACATATTTTCTTCAAATACTGCAATATATGATTACCTTCAGAACAACAAAAATAATACATAAATGTAAACTTTCGTTTTCAATTCTTAAGTTTTCAAATCAGAAGTTACTCTTTATACGAGTACTTAAGATTGGTAATAATAGTGAGTTAAGGTATTATTTAAGTAAATCTACGTCATGAGGTATGTACAGGCTTGAGATAAGTTGACACGTATCCTAGACTCATTGCAGAATGTTTTTATAAAATACTCAGTCTCCTACTTTCAATCAAATTGCTCCATGGTTCAATTAGTTGCGCAGGTGTCCGTGATACGTCTTATAGACTAAAATTCCTAAATAATCTGCTATACGCTTTCAATTTACTTTGCTTACCTGTGATCCAGACCAAAAGTCGGAACTGGACTCTTTTATCATAACGCTTCAGAGCTCGAGGAATCGAAAGGAATATTGCTATTGTATTTTCTGAAAGGAATATTGGCTCAGGAATTGACGGTTTAGTGCCACAGTACTACGTGCCCGGAATGTCCCAAACGAGTTGCATTCGGAAAATAATCGAATAGTACAGTATTAACGTTTGAGGAATTGACTTGCTGACTGACTAGCTCTGAATATGAAACACATGATAGTCAAAACAAATTATATATTTTTTAAAGTTTATCACTAACGTTGTTGCATGCTGTAGGAAATGTGGATGAATGGAAGATGAACAGGTGTACCGATTTTCATGGTTTTTACTTAGTTGGATTTGTCGCCGCCCCAAAAAGGATATGGAAGGCGAAACAAAGTTCACCGAGTAGAGACAACATAAACCATCTGTCACTGCAACACTGCAATTAATACTAAATAATAGTTAATTTAGTTATTTAATACATGATTCAGACATTTCAATTTCACTTAAAATGAAAAGTAATAAGCTTTCATCCTCATAAATTCGTGTGTAATAAAAAATTGTAAGTAAGAGTCGTATTTGCGAAACGATCTCATTATTATGAACATTTCTCAAGCACATGTTTTGGCTTACATTTAAAAATAATACTCAAGTTATGAATAACATTTGTTTCGTCCGTTATTTTTAAATTTCTGTCTTTACAAAGATAAAAGGGCGGTGTGAGGTCAGAATGTAAGCATTTTCTGGTCAAAGGTCAAACTTTACAAGGCGCCTTAGCATATTTAGTGACGTTTTACTAAGTTATTTATTGGTCAGACGTTGCGATGAGTTTGCATTTTTTTTTAAAAAAAAAGTAAAAACCGACTTCAAAACCAAAATGCACTTAAAAGTCTTAAATAAACTCTTCACTATTGAAAGGAAAGGAATCCGTTTTAGGCAAACAATTTCTTTTTGGAGTCGGTGCTGTGATAGTTGATGCTTGATGGTCAAAGTGATGGCACCGACTTCAAAAAGAAATTGTTTGCCTAAAACGGATTCCTTTCCTTTCAATGGTGAAGAGTTTATTTAAGACTTTTTAGTGCATTTTGGTTTTGAAGTCGGTTTTTACTTTTTTTTAAAGTTTATTTTATTTCTTTATTTTTAGTGATTACATAAGAGGGGTGGGGGGGAGTTGCACCTTATGATTCTATTTTTTACGAAGCTACAAATTACCTATCATAAGTTGTGTCATTATAATTACTGAACTCCTAGGCGTTAAGAAGTTCCACCATCAGCTCAGCCCCACAAAATGTTGACTATCAGACGTAACAACACGTCAACATTAAGATTCTAGTAAAGAAACACTATACGTGCCTTTAAAATTTGAGGGTTTCCCTCGAATACACCAAGATCCCATCATCAGATCCCAAAATGGAAAAAATGGGACCAACTAGAAGGTATACCCTCTCAGTAGGTGAAAAAATTTTTCGATTCGGTCGACAAACGACTGAGATATGAGGTAACATACATACAAAAAAAAATGATGATAAAAAATTGGTTGCCTGTAAAGTCGGTATACGGGCGAAAGTTTTACGTGACAACGACTTTTTATGTCTGTCTCTCTCGTTCTTACGCGTGCCTCTCACTCGCTCTCAGTGCTGCGCGCGCGGCAGACCGATCATAGTTGAGTGGGAGAGAGACGCAAGGCATTCGGCGGGCCTCTCTCTCGTTCGGTGACTCATCGTAACGTTACCGAGCGTTACACTTTTTCATAAGTGACTCCCAGCCGCAACCTAATTTAAGACGTTGTCACGTCAAAAAAAACATACAGTCGAATTGATAACCTCCTCCTTTTTTTAAGTCGGTTAAAAAAGACTGTTCTAATTTCGGCGAAGAATTGTATTCTTGATAGATATAGGCAAGTAAAAGTCAACACTTTTTGTCCAAGAATGTATGAAATAGCTCATTACCTCAATATGTATAGGCGACATTTTTGCACATATAGGAATAAGTCGCAGTTTCTATATGTAGAGTTATAGAGAACAATATCAAATTTTGTTTGGATAGAAAACATTTGTTTGGACTGAATGTAAGCACTCAAATTAATGAAACATAAACAGATTTTTGCAGTTCATTTAGTTTTTGCAGTAATAGTATTGCGAAACTCCGTGGCTTTACATGCTGTTACAAACTTTCGTTCCCAATTTATGAAATGAAAGGGTTAGCCAATTAGCGTGACACGGAATGGATGAATGAATGAACGAAAGAAATTAATTTGCGACCGTGGTCCATATTGTAACGGAATAACGGAGCTTGCATTCATTACATGAACAAAAAAAAAACACTCTTGTATGGACATACAAGTACCTAATAGAGATAAAATTTGGTTTTAATCACTAAAGTGACTTCTTAATGTTTAATTTGGAGTAAAAACTAGTATAAGTAATCTGCTTGTGCGCAATATTTCTGTTGTATATTTCTGTTTCACTAAACCACTATAAAATAAGGCAAGAAACTTAATCCCGTAAGCAGATTGAATTGGAAACCGTCTAAAGGAGTAATCATCAGGTATGTAATATACATTGAGTTGCCATAACTACGTTTAGAGAAGCTATGTTAATCAAACAATGAGTTGCAAATACGACGACAAGATGTGATGTATTCCTTGAAACCGAATTTCAAATAAATTGTTTCTATGAGTGAATCGTTTCTATGACTTGATGATAAGTGGCGTCAATTCATGGAGCACGAAATTTGTTTGTTGTATCAGTTCCATATGCTAGTTATAGTAGTTCAATGGTATTTTATGACTAGCAGAGTGAAATAAGATTATAATTGGAATATCGATGCAAGCTTGTTCATCTTGTTGGATCATCATCATTGTTCAGTAAAAAACCAAATTTATTTGGAGTCGGTCTGGAAATAGGACTTATGCCACTTAGCCCCAAAAAATATTCCACTTTAACCCCAAAAGATTTAATAGGAATGATTTTAATTTAATACCTAAAATCACTTTGGGGTTATGGTGGAATGAATGTATGGAATATAATTTTTTTTCGAGAACAATCGGCTTTGGGGTGAAGTGGCATAAGTCGGAAATAGAGTTATGACAAGGTAAAACACAAGGTTGAAGTTACGGAAATCAAAGATTGATTCTTATAATTATCTTTTTAAATAGGAAGCTACATAGTTTAGAACCGACGCCTATGACAGGAACAATCGAAGTGATAGAATGAAAGAATGTGAGAACCAAATCAACTACCCATACAATCATAAACTCATTCATCCATCATTACTTTTTTTTATTTTTAAGGCAAAGACTGCCTAACTCAAGGGTGAGCAGATTAATTCTTGCTTTTTATCAGCAATATAACATTAGGTGCATGATGTGCGTAAACTTTTGATGTATGTAAGCTTGAGATCATGCACTGACTCCAAATGAATTTGTTTCTCCAAAACAACGGGCAAATGCGTTTTTTTGAGCTTTTAATTAGTTTTTTTTAATGTGTGTAAGACATTGATTTTATGGTAAACGCCGCGGGTCTGAGTGGAACCATCATACTCTTTCATTTCCATAACAAAAGAGCATTAGCTGCTAACTTGTCATTAGTATCCAATATTAATTTATAATGTGTTGAACACTGTAAAGCAAATTCTTATGGAGACATAAGTCTTCAAACACTCCAGTTGGAAAGAAGTGATTAGCTGCGCTGGCAACCGCAATGATTATTCGAGTCGGATACTTCCACCAATCTACTGATCCCAACCCAGCCCCATTTAAGCATAGCTCGGGGAAATCAGCCATTACTCATCTATACTAATATTATAAAGCTGAAGAGTTTGTTTGTTTGTTTGGACGCGCTAATATCAGAAACTACAGGCCCGATTTAAAAAAAATATTTTTACGTTGGATAGTCCATTTATCGAGGAAGGCTTTAGGCTATATAACATAAAGATAAGACTTAAAAGACCACAGCAGCAATGAAAAATGTTGCGAAAACGGGAGAAAGATATTACTTTTGAGAGCTTCCGCTGCGTACGCTGCGGAAACCGTTTAAGTTACACAAAAATCATATATGACGGGATTGTTAAACATTAAGAGTTCTATAATAATGTCTGCGACAGCAAATGTCTATCTATTATGGTTGACTTACTACAACCTTTTTATGTTAATAAATTTGTAAAAAAAAAATTGCATTATTTTTGCAGGTATTTATTCTGATTAAAATAAATACATTTATCATCACGAGCATTTCATTTTCATTATATCATTTGATTCCAATAAATATCTTAGGAGCTATCACAGTTTTAACATAACTCCGCACCAAAATAATGTTCGCAGCTTAAGTACAACGTGCGCTTGCGCTAATTGTTGCTGGCTTCTTAGTTACAATAAAACTACGTATGTTTTGCGTTAAAATATTTTACTATTTTTATTCGAACATTATTTTCGAAGGTGTTTTATACACACGGGTATTGATAAGAGTTTGTTTGTTTGAACGCGCTAATCTCAGGAACTATTGGACCGATTTGAAAAAATATTTTTTGTGTTGGATAGCTTATTTATCGAGGAAGGCTTTAGGCATAAAAAATCACGTTGCGACGGGAGGGGAGAAAGCAAACTCAAAAAGCGCGGACGAAGTCGCGGGGACCGCTAGTACCCTAATATACCAGTTGAGGGTCGCCTTTTGAGGAATGTAACGTCACAAAACTACCAGATTACGGTATTAGGAATTAAGAACGACACGACTTTAAGGTCTGCGACACAATGTCCTATTAAGTAAGCATTAAGTAACGTCATCTGTCATTACTTCATACGAAAAGACGTTCCATATTTGAATTATTCGTTGGTTAGTGCATATCTGTCGATGGTGAAATGCCCTTGGACTAGTAGACGTAATAGATATCTAGAAATAGTAGCGTTTTTTATGGTATTTAGGAGGCCATAAAATATTTATACTGAGTCATAAACTATTACGTACGCAGGTACAGATTACACAGATACACTAAATCTTACAGTGACATCGACAAGTATCAGCATATGGCGTAGTTACCTAAACAAGCTTTATTTGGACTGTATCACTTGTCATAGACGATAGTTTTTCAGTATGGCGCTTCTTCTCCTGTATTGTATGCCAGAAACTGCCAAAGTGGCGCACTGTGGTGGTTGTAGGGTTGCACTTTAAAGCGATGGCTGTGCCAGAGGACCCGGGTTCGATCCCCAGGTCGGGACAAAAAATACGTACCTCGGTTTTTCCGTCCAGAAATTCTCAGGGTAGCCCGGAAGTTGGAAGTTGGCGGTATTTCACCCCCGTGTCTCAGAAAGCACGTAAAGCCGTTGGTCCTGCGCCTTGTGTCT
Source organism: Pyrausta purpuralis (assembly GCA_963924145.1). Lineage (NCBI taxonomy): Eukaryota > Metazoa > Arthropoda > Insecta > Lepidoptera > Crambidae > Pyrausta > Pyrausta purpuralis. The sequence continues at coordinate 10,952,402 of OZ001662.1, read as the reverse complement.
CTCCGGTCGTGTCAGATTGCTATCCCATCGGGTTATGTGAGTGAGAGGAATAGATAGTGCACCTATGCTTGCGCACACTTATGCACTATAATATGTCCCGCAGATTCAGTAAGCCGTTGTGACTGGCCACAGTAGTCGAAATCGAAAATATTATTATTATGCAAGAAAATAAGATTTGAAAAACTATCTGTTCATTCAATAAATATGAGTAGAAACAAGCTTAAAATTGGTAGAGCATAACTTGCTTTAAGTATAAAACTTAGCTTGGGATTAACGAGGTTTAGCCTATATTTTCTTACCACACTTTGTATGGTTTGTAATTGTCCCGCATATCTTCTAGAATCGCATGGTCTGTCCGTTCCGTCCAAGCTGCGGCCAGGATCTAAAAATGGAATGGAAGGATCTTAAAATCCGTTACAAATGGGGCTCAATAAAGGAACTTAACCCTGAGCAGTGCAAGGATCGTACAAATGACGTCGATTCTTCTGCTAGCTCATAGAAATAACGTCTTTGTTAGATTAAATCCTTGGTCGATGAGCAGTGATTTGTCTTTTTGTCGTATTAGTACGACGCTACAATGAACCGTGGAATTTCAATGTAGGTAGTAGCAATAATCTAATGTACCTCTCTTATTCTAATAGACTACTCATTTTCAAGAAATTCGTCGACAAACATACACACATACTACACTTATAATTTAGCACACGTGTTTGGGAACAATACTAGATCAACATACTCAAATATCATTAAACTCCAACGATATCACATTCATACACATTGAACTGATTACCTCCTTTTTTGAAGGCGGTAAAACAAACTATAGATTAAATTAATCGCTGTCGTCTTGTTCTGATAATGTTACTGGTAAAGAACGAAATTGTTTTAATAGAGCTTACGTATCCACAGTCGCCAGCACATCAAGTTACCTACTTTTGTTGCAATCTAGCCCTAATTACAACCGCATAAGATACCACAGTGGTTTACCTTTACATGCCGTTGTCTGTACATACTCTTGATTCAGAAAAATATCATAACACAACAATTAATAAGTTGCGGCTTTTATTGACAATGATGATAGCCATCGTAAAATATTAGATGTATGCATGCATGAAATATTCAAAACCTAACCAATTTTCGCTACACATATAAAACTTTAGCAAAATTAAGGTAAGTTAATTTTCAACTCATAAAAAGTATACTCGTAACGGTATTTTGTATTTTTATGGGCAATATGTATTGTTCAAATTAAATCTTAAGATTAGGTCATAAAACTCTAATCCTATTCTTTTTATTTTTCATCTTGACTTAATTTTGAACCTTTCTCTTACAAATATTTTTTTTCTAGACAAGAGATAGTATGTGGAGGTGCTTAAGAAAAATAACTTGCAATTATATTATTAATTATAATAATTTACTGTCAGTTAGGTAATTATTATGAATAATAACTAATAAATATAACAAATAGCATACTATCATGACCTCATACGACGCATCTGGAAATGGTTATTTATTTTAATTGCTCTATTTATTTACTAAACAGCAGTCAGATCTGCAGTTAACAGCTTATATTCAGTGTTTGTGCAAAATCAACATGTGTGTTCAAAGTGATCTTATTAAAAATGTACTTGCTATCGTGGCAAAAGGACTGAACATTAAGAATTGGCGATATGAAATCAAAAAAACTTCTGAAAATATTATTAGCTATGCCTCAAACATCGTTCCCGTGGCATTGAAAGATGAGTCGGGTGACGTGACGATTCATGTAATAATTAAATCAGAGCCAAACGCGCTTAGTCCAGAATACGAATCGATAGTCAAAGGAGCTTATAAAAGGGAAGTTTATTTCTACTCAACATTAGTTCCGCTTTTCAAGGACCATATGAAAATATCAGGTTTCTTTCCTGAGTGCTATTACGCTGAATTGTATGAAACTAGGAGAGTGCTAGTATTAGAAAATATGTCACAAGAAGGATTTCAGAGACATGCAGATGGGAGATTTTTGGATCTAGAACACTTGACTTTGACACTAGAAGCTGTACGAGGGTCAAACTGAAAGTTCTTAGAAAATCAAAAACTGATTACATTAGCCAGTTATTAGTTTTATTATATCTTTTCAAAATATTGTCCATTGACGTCAATACACCGCTGCATGCGATGGAACCACTGGGAAAAGCACTTTGCCCACTCGTCCTTAGGGGTCTCTTCAATGGCATCGAGATACGCAGCCACCGCTTCTTCAGCATTCATAAACCGCTTTCCTTTAAGTTTTTCTTTAGTTTTTGGAAATAAATAAAAATCACAAGGCGCGAGGTCGGGGCTATACGGCGGGTGACCCAGTAATTCAACGTTTGATGTCGCCAAATAGTCGATCGTTCGCTTGGCGGTGTGCGACGAGGCGTTGTCGTGGTGAAGGAGGATCCTACTGCGTGGTCGTTTCTCTCGAACTTTTTCCAAGACAAGTGGCAAACAATTGGTAGTGTACCATTCTGCAGAAACTGTTTTTTGATCCTCTAACACAATTGTTGCGAAATGACCTATCCTTCCAAAGAACGAGGCCACCATTTTTTTTCCCGCACTTCGATCTCCCTTCACTTTAGTTGGCAACTCCTCGAAAGGAAACACCCACTGAGCAGATTGTCTTTTGGTTTCAGGATCATAACAGTAAATCCAGCTTTCGTCACCTGTTAGTATGTCGAACACAGCATTTGAGTCACCTCCGTTAAATCTTTCAATCATTTTACGGCACCAATCCACACGATGGAGTTTTTGAGCCTTAGTCAAATTATGAGGTATCCACCGGGCGCAAAGCTTCCTGACCGCTAAATGTTCGTGGAGGATTTTGTGCACTTGACTCATACCGATGCCTAAGCTTGTCCGAATCTGCTGATAGGTCACTCTTTTGTCAGTCTCTATCATACGCCGCACAACACAGATGTTATTTTCAGTCGTCGCCGTAGAAGGCCGTCCCTCACGTACATCATCAGTGAGATTAGTGCGACCACGTTTAAACTCATTAAACCAGTTGTAAACAGTCGCACGAGATGGGGCTTCATCGTGAAAGGCCAATCGTAGTCTATCATAACTTTCTTGTTGACTTAAATGACATCGAAAGTCATAAAAAATCATTGCACGAAAATTTTCTCGTGTTAAATTCATGTTGACGTGACACAGACAATTTTCAATTTGCCGCCAAATCGTAAAACAAATGACAAATGAATGAAATATATACTCAGTAATATTGGCAAAGAGTTCTATTTTCAAATTTTAGAATATTTTTTTTATTATATTGTTTATAAGTGGCCAGTTCTAAGAACTTTCAGTTTGACCCTCGTAGCTCAACTTCATTGTTTTTCGCTTGTGTTAAAGGCAAAAAACATGAAACGAGAAAATGACCAAGTTATGAAACCATTTTCGGTGGCCAATGAACCAGTGTATGCAAACAGTTTGAAGAAATGTTTTAAGCAGTATGGAGTTGATATATTCGAAGGCACGCCACATGAGGAATTGTTCAAATCTATTTACGCTACAATGAATGATATGGATCAGTTCTTAGACCACTGTGTAACAAATGCACATGCTTTGGTGTATGGACATGGAGACATGTGGAAAGAGAACTTGTTGTTCAAATACTCCGTAAGTATATTTGTATACTCGATCAGACCGTTTCTGCCACCCAACCACTTTTCAACGAAAATCGCTTGCACACACGACACAAAAACGGGCGTCAATTTAAACGAGGTGAAAGCGATTTGGGCTCATAAGTTGGTAAGGCGGTGGTGACCACCATAGGTGGTACCCATTTTTTTGAACCAATTAAAATATTTATTTTATTTATTTCAACTTTATTGCACTGTTAATGGTACAATTGGCGAACTTCATGCCTTATAGCATTCTCTACCAGTCAACCGCTTGGGAAATGCAGAGAGTTAAATCAGTGGCGGAATATTTAAAAGGACTAAGAGGGACAAAAATATAGAATGCATTAACATAAACATACATTCTAGAATTTTATAGATAAACAAAATTGTATTCATAAAGATGATAATGACATCATCTTTATGAATATAAAATATGACACTGTGAGTGTTAAAAACATTCTAAAGAAACAAAATTATATGTAAATATACAGAGTGTTGTTTTGGTCAGCGACGAGCGAATCAGGGGTGGTTGTACGAACGATACTGATGCCAAAAAATATATAAAAAAAACTTTTTTTTTGAAATGAAAAAAAAAAACCCACAATATGATTTTTTAAGCGGTACAGCAATCGAGTCAAAACTACCAACACCAGGTAGCCTCTTCGTAGTTTACTAGCTATGGCGTAGTATTTCGTAGATAAGCGCTAGCTATGCGCTAGTGTGCGAATTTTCCCATTCGTTTTGTATTTTTTTTTGAATGTTGTGAAGAGATTTTCTTGCATAAAATTTTCTCAGAATTAAAAGGAAACATTTTTTTTAGAACAAGCATAACTCATATTATCATCCCTGAGTTGGATATCACTGACCAAAACAACAACCTGTATAAGTATGGGATTAATGAACTTACATAGAATACATCATACTTATTTAAAAAAAAATTACAGATAGGGAAGTGAAGATATTGATGACATCTATTAAAATTACTATGTTCCATATAAAAATAAAACAATAAGTTGATTTTTTTTCAGGAAAATAAACCCGCAAAGGTGTGTCTCCTGGACTATCAAATGAGTCATCTCGTGAGCCCAGCCTATGACGTGTTATTCCTTTTAATGAACAGCATTGATTCTACCTTTAGAATAAATAATTACAACACCCTCTTGTCAACCTACTACAAGGCTTTAGAACGCTCCTTACTAGACTACGGGCTAGATTCTAATCTATTATATTCAAAACAAAAATTTAATGATGATCTGAAATTAGTATTCCTAATCTGTTTTACTATAACAGTTTTTTCATTCGCCTTATGGCTGGGTTTGAACAACTTAACATCACTTTTAGATTCTGTGAACAGTAACAGTGATAAAGTAACCGATACGGAAAATCTAGAGTTGTTTAAGGAGCTAATTGAAAATATTATAACAGATTTCAAACATTTTGGGGTAATTTATTAATGTAAGGGATTTCATTGTAGACATAGGCCTGTTTTATTAGCAGCTTTATTTTCTTTACTGTTATTTGTGTATTTAATTATTGTTTCTTCACTTTCTGAAATTTTATGTATTGTAATATAAGTAGGTATAGCTTTTTTCAAATTGCTAGTTATTGTTTTTGTGTTTTACTTCTAATTAAAGAAAGTCTTTCTACAATTTTATTAATGCTACCTTTTAGTTTTCAGTTTTGGCGATCGTTGATTGAATCCTAAAATACATAGTTGGTTGTCCCCTTGGTGTTTGACCACGATTTAAATAAATGATATATCAATTTTTTATTGATTTCTTTATTGCGTTTTGCGATAAGTAGAGTCACCAAAAAATATTCCCAAACTAAATTATTATATGCATGAATGTATTTATTCGCAGGTATAATTACAAAAGACAGTGAATCTAGAACTTTTTTCCCTTAATTTGCCGGTGTAGTCGAATTACGGTCAGAAGGACACGATGCGACATCACCGTCAGTAAAAGTCCGAAGTGCGAAGAAAGCTATTCATTCACGACGGGGACAAACGTCACTGGGGTCCTAATCCGTCCTAATGAACCCGTTTTATAAGTGTGTAAATAAATAATAAAATCTTGAATTCATTTCATACACCTAATACTTACGTTAACAAATAAAATAAACATCGCATAACCAAACACGTGTTTGCGTGACCAAACCATCAGCAGACTAAATATTCATAGAATGCTAACGCATTTTATGTCACTCCGGAAAAGGTTATAACGAAATAATAATCCAATTTGCGATCTTTGCCATTACATTTTGCACATTTTATTTTCCATTCCGGAGGTTTCCAATGAGATTTTGGATAGGGATGTGTCAGATATCCTGTAAGTGTTGATGCTTTACAATATAACTGAGTTCCCCTTTGATTTTTCCTGGAGAACAACCGCGACCAGGACACAAACTGCCATGGCCCACGTGGAAGTTTCCCAAAGACTCCGCAGGTGGGTAGCTAATAATAAATAATAAATAAATAAATAAGTTTTTCTGAGGGAACCGACCTTTCCTGCTTCCGATGCTACGCTACACAAGACATGGCTAACCTTCTGTCTTAACCTGTCTGCCCTGATTCCTGTTCTTTGAAAGACCTCATGTGTGCAAATGTCAAGCCAATCAGCTTCGCCAATTACTAGGCACAAAAACCAATTGACACGCTAAGAAGAAGAATATAACAGAAAAAGTACCTTATGACCAGATAGAGACAATACCGATAGTCCCAATTGGCACAATATTATTTTTTCATATTATGAGGTATCTATCAAATAAAGTAATTAATTAGAGAGACAATAACGTAAATTCATTCTCCTACCCGAACACCTTGAATTCTTAGCTACACCAGCTCATTCTGCAGCAATACCTAAACAGTGCTGGTAGTCTGATGCAACATTTTTGACATTTCGCGTAGACAATTTCAATTTTATGATTTTCTAATTCATTAAATATCATTTAACTCATGTAGCTTGTATGTTTAATAAATCTTAAAAAATATTTGTAATTTTTAAGCTTCATTCGAAAATTCTTCTCGAACAATAAATACACGAAAACACTAATTATGTTACGGCATTTTTCGAGCGCCACCTGGTGGTTTTACAGGGAACTATGTCGAGACTACCGACACAGGTTATCGTACATATTTTAACACTGATTGGGTTCTGTACACAAAAGGTAAAAACGAGACCCTTAAAAGACTTCGCTGTTTGTCCATACGACTGTCTGTCACCAGACTGTATCTCTAGAACTACGTTTTTTTGTTGAAATTATAATATGACAACAAATTCTAAGAACAAAATAAAATGATTTTAACACTCAGTGTCATATTTAATAATCATAAAGATGAAATAAGAAACCAAAAATTTTTAATTGGTAGAGTGTTTGGCCCGGTTAGCCAGAAAGTTGCTGGTTCGTGTCCCGCTCGTGCGCAAATTTTTGCTTTCTTATTTCATCGTTATGATTATAAAATAAATATTTACAACAAAAGAGTTTTTTTGCGAGTTTTTGCTTTAAATTAAAAAATGGCTACAGGTAGACACTTATGCTAAACATGCACGTTTAAAATATTAATTTATGACGTTTTCCTAGTCAATGGTACGGAACCCTTCGTGCGCGAGGCCGACTAGAACTTGGCAGGATTTTATTTGTAACTCCAACCAATATGTTAAGTATTGTCTGCCACTGTTTTGCTCTGTCTAGAGTACTCTTTCTTATTAAAACCTTGCACATACATATTTGCTGGAATTACGATGTGTGCGATTCAACTACTAATTTTTAATGTGTGTGATTCAACAACTCGATACAAAACATGGCACAACACTAATTTTGACACAATGCCGGTTCATTTTCACTTTACATACTATTTAAATCTGGCACCCTTCTCAATGATACGGTTGTTAATTAATTGTCCGGCTTAGCATATTTTGACAGCGATATCAATTACTATTAATTGGTATTGTTTCGTGTCTGGTACTTGTTTTATTTTTATTTTAGGGATTTAAATTTTTATTTGAATTCTGCTTTGTTGTACAAAAAAAAAATGTTTATTAACTTTAAAAGCCTGTACCAGGATTTTTTTTAAATATATATATATTTTTGGGTTACCTCTCCTACAAGTGACATAGGGATGATTATTTTTTTTATCTTTTCAAACCCATTGTGTTTTTTGGAGCCAAAACCCAAACCCTTTAAACTGAATGTTACAGAAAAAGAATACCTTTTTCCGTAACATTCAGTTTTAAAGTGCAAATTTTTATTCGAATCCAGTGTCCCACCCTCTCCCAAATAAACGGTAAATACATGAAAAAAAACACAGCACTGGTATGATTTACTATATATGATGAATTTAGAAAAATAAGTAAACAAATTACAGAGTTGGAGTCCATAAACTTAGAGTCAATGGGAAACTTAAGGGAATCTTAATCCTCTAAGAAAATCTGAATCATTTTTTCAGGACATTGTTAGGGCAAACAAAGTGCTTACAGGAGGAGGAGGCACCTTTGCACAGGGGCAGATTTGAACATGTTGATTTCTGATCGCCACTTTATAATAATATTTGCTGCAACTCGATTTGAATATTGGCAACACTGGCCTTAATAAACGTCAAATCAAAAAACACGCGTGTTTTACTGTCATAAGAGTTATAAACTATCGTCGTATATGTTCCGGCGAGGTAAAAAATTGTGTAGTATTTATTAATTTTCAATCCACTTTTAACTTCTTACTTACCAGTTATTTCACTTTCTTTTTTGTAAATTTTATCTACCAAGTGTCCATGGGTCCAAAAAAAAAACTCTTTTAACGCTTTCAAAAAATACACATATACATGCTAATGCTGATGTGCGCCCTTCTTCCTTATCTGCTATCGTATGCAATAGATAAATTCTGTAAAAAGTTATAAAACCTCTACTTCCAACGGGCGGAGGATTCTCCTCTTAATAGGATTTCTTAAAACAACAAGAACTCTGCCTACGTATTCTAGAATTGCTCGCATCGTGTTGAGTCCTAGATTTTACCGAGTCTCGTTCGACTCCGTCTTAAATCACTCAAACGCAAAGGACTGCAACGAGTTACCTAGCTTAGGATGCAACACACAATCACTGTTCTATGTACTTAATGTCTCTTTTTACCACCTCCAAAAACGAGGTAATCAATTCAATGATATCGTTGAAACTTGATAATGTTTGAGTATTTGAATTATTAAAGCTTCAAAACACGTGTGCTAAATTTCATAATTGTATATGACGACCTCCGTGGTATAGTGGCTAAGCACGCTGGGCTTGTCTCGGGTCTGGGTGTTGTGGTACCACCGTTGTGTCTGATTTCCATAACACAAGTGCATTTGCTACTTACTTTGGGATCAGAGCAATGTATGAGATTGGTGTTCAATATATTTTATATTTAATTTTAATATATTGTTGAGTCGGTGCATGATGTGCGTAGACTATCGGTGTGAGTAAGCTTGAGATCAGAAGTAGAAGGCAAATGCATAATAAAACAACGCATTGTATTTCTAATGCATTTCGGTATTATTTAATACAAAACAAGACTTAACAAACGTTACATAATCGCATGCGCCAACAGACTGTCTTACGAGTGATTTCAAAAATCGGGCTTCAGGACCTTTTAAATCCTCTGGGCGCGACTCGAACTATCTGCTCTCGGGATCATCTGGGTTTGGCTAGAACAAATTCTAGAATTATTTATTTAGGGGTCCTGTCTTTACTTACTTATCTTCGTAACTGGATAATTGAACGGATAATGTTGCTTAATACTTGAGATGTTTTATTCTGTGTAAAATCAGTGTAGTAATCTACCTACAACTCTCGTAAAGATGACAATGTATCACTTACTCACAAGGTTGTAATGAAATCACTCATATGACAATGAACCTGAGTAGCGACAAATTGGCAAGACGGGAAACGAACCAACTTCTTGCTTCACCGGTCGACACAGTCCTGGGGGGCAATTCTGTTGTCAAAATACAACTAAACGTCAACTGCATTGGTGACGATTATCAACTTTTTCAGTTTTTCCAATCCAAATGGTTGCGTTGCAGATGTGGTTTAGCTCAACTTTATCGTTCGATCGAAGATTAGCCGATTCGTATTCTACTAATGTTTTGACGTTTACGTCGACCAAACCGCAGCCATAGATATGACAGATAGATTGGAAAGCTCTTGTAGCGTTTAGAACCCATATGAAGTTTAGGGCTGCAACTGCAACCTGTGGTGTCGCTAGCGCCGTTTAAATTTCTTTTGGTAAAAAACAATTATACATTTAACTATGTCATAATATTTTATTTCTCATTAATAACTGGTTTATATTTTAAATAATCCCCTTATTATCTTACCCATTACTAGTAGTTAGGGTGAGAATAATAACTTAAAAGGTTGTGTCCAATAATAATTAATGTTTTTTAAGTACCTAACGCAAAAGTATAATGTGCTGGTGTTTTATTATTTAGTTTAAGAATGCAGCCTTGACTTTACCACAAAAACTGCCACAGATTTATTATTTACATTAGTTCCTTTAAATTTTTATTTAAATAAAACACTGTAATTTTAACCCACTTGAAACACATTTATTGTGATTAATATCAGGCTATGTTCATAGTTCTATTGTTCGCTTGATTGAGAGTATTTGTTACATTATAAAGTTAAGACAATATTATCCAGACCATTCTTTAATCATAATTATGCAACTTCACCGGACGGCGTTCTACGTCAAGACTGTAGATGGGTGGGTGTGTACAAATTGATTTCTACCTTATTTACCCAGGTATGACCTGATAATGCTGGGTATTTATTAAGACAGACAAAATGAGTTCTCTCGACTTTGCAATATTTCACTTATGACGGGATACTTGATAGCGGTGACTGGACTGTGAGTAAATCTCCTTCTCGTCATTTTTTTGGTTTTTCATGAGTATTAAATTTGAATTTAATTTACTTTGGGCACTGATACAACAATTTATATATCCTAAATCATGTAGCTAAAATATTATTTTATTGAGTACTACATAACAAATAATGCAAATTACGAGATTTTGCTAAGATTCGTTACTCATTGTTTGAAAGAGTACCTCAAATACGTCGTTTATCCAGGAATTGTTAAAATATCGTTATTACAAAGACTACGCGTAGCGACATTCCATACGAAACAAACAGGTTATAGCAAACGGCGCTGGCGCTGCACGTGGCAATCCCAAAAGATAACGCGAAGGAGTGGAAAGGTATTGTTTTTATTAGCGTACTTATCGCTTGTAGGATACTGCCAATATGGCCATTGAGTGATCGTAGCGCTAGAAAAAAAATACACTAACACTTGGGGCCTGTTTAAAAAAAATAAGTAATACGTCTTTTTTTAAGTTATACATTTACTGGTGTCATTTTCAAGTAGTTAATAATACTAAACTATAAAAATTGATATTCTAATAAACACTGTCATTTAGTCACAAACACCGTACGTACCTGCATGTGGGAAATCCCAGAGGGAAAAACAAAGACTGTGTAAGGTTTTACACGACAACTTTTTTTCAATACAGTACATTGTGCTTATTTGTGGATCTTAGAAATAAGTACGAACCAACAAACAGACAATTCAATTTTACTGTAAATTTTGTATTGTAGTTGAAATTTTAGAAACCTTATCGACACATTACCTAGTAAAATAATGCAACCTAGCGTAGGATCTTGATATGTACCTAACCCAATATAAGATCTTTGTGTAAACCTTAAAGCATTTTACGAAACGTTACGTTAACGATTTATTCTGTTAATACCACTACAGTATCTTACAAATTAGAAAGATAATAAACACATGTAAAAATACTCTGAACACTTTTAGTGCATATAATGCTTGTCAGATCTACGATGAGTCGATGGCACATAGTCATATTAATAACGTCGCACAAGCGTAAGTATGCAAACTAAAAGAATACCTTTCCACCCCTTCCCATTATCTTTTAATCTACCTGGAATTGCCACGTGCGCAGGAATGTCGCTGCGCTAAGTCTTTGTTATCTAACATTATTTTACAATTCCTCGACCAACAACGGACAACACTATGAAACACTGAGTAACGAGTTTTACGAAAATCACGCATTGCAAAAAAGTATGCATTTATCGATATGTAATACTAATACTAGTAATACTATACTCATAAATGATACAAACATGTTTAGGCTATAGATAAGATCTAGGATTCTTACATAAAGTGTCTAAAGCGCCTAATATACAAAAAACTCAAATTTAATACTGATACAAAACCATACAAAATGCGACGAGAAGAACATTTATTTACCAAATTGTCCTAATTTAAGTGAATATGATGACTGACTGTTAAATACTTATTGTTATGAATATCAATTGGCTGTATATGAATACCTAGACCTTTAATACATATAATCAGAAAAATCGTATATGTTATGTGCGACATGAACAAAACCATTAATATTCAGCATTTCTTATTTTTAAACGATTCTTACTAACCTAATCACCCGTTATGGTGTATCCACACCACCTGGCTGCTTTGCCGGCGGCATTCGTTAATTAACTGCCAGATAATATGGAAAATGATACTGTGGCATGAGTGGCATGGCCGGCACAGCTGCCGGCAAAAAACACCGGGACGGTGCGATATACGAGTACCTATGAAACAAAATACTACAAAACAAATTTTGAAACATCTCTTCTCGTTACTTAAACAAGCTTGTGACGTTAGTGAAATCGAGTTGAGCCATCGGACCTTCCTCTCGATCGTCACGTCGAGAATCGAGTAACACAGATAAACAATAATATCCCGAGTACACCACCAAGGTGTGTACTAGTAGCACAAGAGCGTAATTTTTTGTCTATGGTAACATCTCCCTTCATTCCTTGTCTTTAGAAGACATACTTTTACTAATCTGTGCTTCTTTGCCTGTTTGTTTACGTTGCGTTTTAGCTTAAGTTTTGTAAAATGAATAGCAGAATACCAACGAACCACTGCTAAAACTAAAGACGAACGACTCATGTTGTAAATACCGGAATCGGGGGGCTGATCTGGGCCCCTATTCTCAAGTATTCGTTTTTTATCAGAGTCACGATTTCTACGCATTTTGATTTCTTCTGTGCAGTAGTTTTTTTTACGTGTGGGTATATCACTTTTTTTACACACCGGGCAAAGTTACACGGAAAACGTTCGGTTCATGTAAGCATCTGGATCAGGAGTTTTAAACTTGCAGTTGTAAATAAACACTAAACAATTATTTGTCAAATCCTCTTATTGAAATCGACGTTAACTTACTATCCGAGAAAAAGTTGTTGCAAATGGATGCAGTTGTTAGGGTTCCGTAGCCTGTCTTTCACGTCTGTCTGTCTGTCTGTCCGTCCGTATGTCACAGCCAATTTATTATGTAACTATAAGCATCACACTGTTGAAATTTGGTAGGAAGATGTATCCTGTGAACCGCTTTACGATTCTCATACAAAAACTTCAGGGGGGGCTCCCAAACATGAATCTAAAACAAAAAAATGTCGCGTGTGGTGTCTCTAGATAGGTCTTTTAAAATGTCATAGAGGTTCCAAGAACCATTTTCCTTTAAAGTTTAACGTTCCATAGCTAGACGCTTTCAAAGTGGTAAAACGGGCGTCCCCCCCCTTCTAACTTTAAACTAAGCGATTGTAAATTTTGAAAAAATATGTAATATAGATCTTAACAAATACTTTCAACGAAAATTGGTTTCGACGGGATCGAAGTAGTAGTTTTTGAAATATAGCACATTTTCAACAACCGCAAACATAATTTGTTTTTCATACAAATACTACAAAAACAAAAGTCATATTTGCTGTCACCAAATATTATGGTATTTAACTAAGTGGAAGTAAACGGATTCCCTAATTCATTTAAAGTTGGCACGGAACCCTCAGTGCGCGATTCTGACTCGCACTTGACCGGTTTTTTAATTGCGACATTACTTATCTTTATAAGTAGGTACATCAATCAGAACGAAAAGATACCTAACTTATCTTGGTGGAGGTGGATGGTGAAGAGATAACCAGTTCATAATACACCAAATGTTTATTAAACATACGTACAAATAACTCTTAATGATCGTATTAATTTACCCTATGAGTTCGATTTGTGTTTAATTATATAAATAACTGATAACATAAACCATTAAATGCTATTCAACTGATTGCCCTGAAAAAATCGGAATCGGAAACTTTTTGCAACATTTTACTCATTTCCAAAATTCATTTTACTTTGAATGAAAAGGCGCTTTATTGCAAAGCTCGTATCGATATATAGCTTAATTATGTTGAATATATAAAAATACATTTCATTAAAACTTCACTGCCTAAAAGATTGTTAGTTACTGTTTACATATTATATGGTGATATACCCCAAATGCTTAAAATCAGTTATCAAATTTTCGACCGCCTTTTCCAAATGTTCTTCCTTTGATTTCCGCTCTTCTTTAGCAATATTCTTCGTAGTCCTAAGGGCCATACTTGCGGAGCCCTCAAGCCCATGCCACATTATTAGAGACATCAATGTTACGAGAAAACAATAGGGAAACACAAGTTTCAAGTCGTGGTGAAAATCCTTTTCAGAATATGCTATATTTGGATACAGATTATTTTCGTGTAGACATTTTTGCAGTTCGATGTAGTAGGTCTCTAAAAATGAGTAGAAGTTTTGAAGCCTCGTGCTGCTGTCGACTCCAGTCATAATAAGATATATAACGTCATGGGCCGGGCTCATTAGGCGAGAGATTTGGAAATCAACCAGGCATGCTCTTATCGGCTTGTTGTCCTGTAATATAAAGTTATGAATTGTATTAAATAATGTTTGTTTTAATAAGCAGTAGGCTAGTAACATACTGCTTATTAAAACATACATTATTGCGTATGCGAGGTCACAAGTGGCGGATAGTGAACGGCCACCAGATATGATTATGCGATTGTTTCGAATAAGCAGCCTAGTCCCTGACCAAACAGCAGGATTACTAGAATACAGAGGGGAGTCCAGTGGAATGGGCTTCTCTTTTGGAATATTTGGAGACGATCCTGTGACAAACAAGCAACAGTAGTAGCATAGTAGCAGATACATCAGCACTGGCTGAAGGCTGAAGATATAGTATATTCGGAAAGGCATATGACTGGGCTTTAAAAGACCTCCTGTGCTTAACCTGCGGTGTGGAAGGCAGGGAAATCACCAACCTATCTTACCTAACTCGTTTTTTTTTAAAAAAACAACTCCAATGATGATGATGTTTTAATAAATTTAATGTGAAAAGTAGCTATTAGAATTAATGATAAATTACCATGTATTCAAATAAAATATTTGCTTTCCACAAATCACCATGTCCATAAACTAATCGTTTGGCCTTTAGTGCACTTTCATCCATGTGACGGGCAATATTATCTAGAAGCTTCACAATATAGTTGCCATATCTCATATTTTCAAAGACATTTTTATGGTTATCCACACACCACTTTTGTAACGAAATGTAGCATTCTGGATCATTACTCAAGATTGATCGGACGTCATAATCGTTATTTGGTTTCATGTTATTTTCGCTTGCAATCATTGACAACGCATGATACTGAGCGATAGCTCTCAGCGACACATTCATGTGGACAGCATCCAAATATTTGCCACCGTGGTCAACGAATCCCAAATATTTCATGTCATTCATCACTAAAACCTGGTTGCTTGGGGTCAAATCCGCGTAGTAGCACTTTGGGAATAACTTTTCATAGTTTGTTCCAGTATCCATACTTTTGAAGATGGGAAATACTTCGGTATACATATACACTTCCCGTCTATAGACTTCACTCAGAAAATCGTCAAGACCTGGAATTCGAGGAGCCACTTTTACAACTAGACGTTCAACTTTTCCAGTCGTTTCATCCACTAACTGCACTGAATTAAGAGAGCCTAAATAGTTAATAGTATCTCCGGTGGGAGAATTCATATCAAAATGCCATTTTTTAATGCCTAGTTTCATTGCAACGCATTTCAAAATCTTCTTTATGTTATCTTCGTCTGAGTTCATGGCTTTTAACAACTGGATTCACTTCTGGTGAAGTTAAAGGATATTAACTAATGATATTTTGTACTAATAAGCATACTGAATTTCTAGAAATGTGGGTTAAATGCACTTGCAGCTTGATAGAGAATACGCTGCACAGTAAACTGCTATTTATAAAACACATCTAACATAAAAAAGCGTATTTACACGCATTCAATAAGTGTGTTTGTTTGTTGTGAGAGAAATAACATGCAGTGCAGTTATTAAAGATGTTTTTCTTAACCTACATACATCAGGAGAAACCATGGAGCTAGCTCTATTATTAAATAACTATATCAATTTAATTTATAGTCATTACCGTTTGACTTTATTGAACTTTGATTAACTAGTGATCCATTAAATATGAACACACTGAACACAGTGTATAATTTAATGTTTAATGAAACGACGCGATCTATTTGAATATTATTTAAATGAGGGATGAATCTATTCTAGCTGAGGATCATTCATTTAATTTAAATTATAACTATGGGTATTCTGCCAGGTTGGGACACATATTTACCGAACACTTGGATTATATGCATACATTTGCCTTTGTTTTACTTAAATTTCTACTACTTTTTTAATTAAACTTACATATTTAAGTTACTTTTAACGTAACTTTATTCCCCTAAAAAAAACAGTACGAGGGTCAAACTGAAAGTTCTTAGAACTGGCCACTTATAAACAATATAATAAAAAAAATATTCTAAAATTTGAAAATAGAACTCTTTGCCAATATTACTGAGTATATATTTCATTCATTTGTCATTTGTTTTACGATTTGGCGGCAAATTGAAAATTGTCTGTGTCACGTCAACATGAATTTAACACGAGAAAATTTTCGTGCAATGATTTTTTATGACTTTCGATGTCATTTAAGTCAACAAGAAAGTTATGATAGACTACGATTGGCCTTTCACGATGAAGCCCCATCTCGTGCGACTGTTTACAACTGGTTTAATGAGTTTAAACGTGGTCGCACTAATCTCACTGATGATGTACGTGAGGGACGGCCTTCTACGGCGACGACTGAAAATAACATCTGTGTTGTGCGGCGTATGATAGAGACTGACAAAAGAGTGACCTATCAGCAGATTCGGACAAGCTTAGGCATCGGTATGAGTCAAGTGCACAAAATCCTCCACGAACATTTAGCGGTCAGGAAGCTTTGCGCCCGGTGGATACCTCATAATTTGACTAAGGCTCAAAAACTCCATCGTGTGGATTGGTGCCGTAAAATGATTGAAAGATTTAACGGAGGTGACTCAAATGCTGTGTTCGACATACTAACAGGTGACGAAAGCTGGATTTACTGTTATGATCCTGAAACAAAAAGACAATCTTCTCAGTGGGTGTTTCCTTTCGAGGAGTTGCCAACTAAAGTGTAACCTAACCTAACCAATTTTCGCTACACATATAAAACTTTAGCAAAATTGAGGTAAGTTAATTATCAACTCATAAAAAGTATACTCGTAACGGCATTTTGTATTTTTATGGGCAATATGTACGGTTCAGAGTAAATCTTAAGATTAGGTCATAAAACTCTAATCCTATTCTTTTTATTTTTCATCTTGATTTAATTTTGAACCTTTCTCTTACAAAAATTTTTTTCTAGACAAGAGATAGTATGTGGAGGTGCTTAAGAAAAATAACTTGCAATTATAGAATTAATTATAATAATTTACTGTCAGTCAAGTGATTATAATGAATAATAACTAATAAATATAACAAATAGCTTACATTCATGACCTCATATGACGCATCTGGAAATGGTTATTTATTTTAATTGCTCTGTTTATTTACTAAACAGCAGTCAGATCTGCAGTTAACAGCTTATATTCAGTGTTTGTGCAAAATCAACATGTGTGTTCAAAGTGATCTTATTAAAAATGTACTTGCTATCGTGGCAAAAGAACTGAACATTAAGAAATGGCGATATGAAATCAAAAAAACAAAAAAACTTCTGAAAATATTATTAGCTATGCCTCAAACATCGTTCCCGTGGCATTGAAAGATGAGTCGGGTGACGTGACGATTCATGTAATAATTAAATCAGAGCCAAACGCGCTTAGTCTAGAATACGAATCGATAGTCAAAGGAGCTTATAAAAGGGAAGTTTATTTCTACTCAACATTAGTTCCGCTTTTCAAGGACCATATGAAAATATCAGGTTTCTTTCTTGAGTGCTATTACGCTGAATTGTATAAAACTAGGAGAGTGCTAGTATTAGAAAATATGTAAAATGTGTGAAAATACAAGAAGGATTTCAGAGACATGCAGATGGGAGATTTTTGGATCTAGAACACTTGACTTTGACACTAGAAGCTGTAGCTCAACTTCATTGTTTTTCGCTTGTGTTAAAGGCAAAAAACATGAAACGAGAAAATGACCAAGTTATGAAACCATTTTCGGTGGCCAATGAACCAGTGTATGCAAACAGTTTGAAGAAATGTTTTAAGCAGTATGGAGTTGATATATTCGAAGGCACGCCACATGAGGAATTGTTCAAATCTATTTACGCTACAATGAATGATATGGATCAGTTCTTAGACCACTGTGTAACAAATGCACATGCTTTGGTGTATGGACATGGAGACATGTAGAAAGAGAACTTGTTGTTCAAATACTCCGTAAGTATATTTGTATACCCGATCAGACCGTTTCTGCCACCCAACCACTTTTCAACGAAAATCGCTTGCACACACGACACAAAAACGGGCGTCAATTTAAACGAGGTGAAAGCGATTTGGGCTCATAAGTTGGTAAGGCGGTGGTGACCACCATAGGTGGTACCCATTTTTTTGAACCAATTAAAATATTTATTTTATTTATTTCAACTTTATTGCACTGTTAATGGTACAATTGGCGAACTTCATGCCTTATGGCATTCTCTACCAGTCAACCGCTTGGGAAATGCAGAGAGTTAAATCAGTGGCGGAATATTTAAAAGGACTAAGAGGGACAAAAATATAGAATGCATTAACATAAACATACATTCTAGAATTTTATAGATAAACAAAATTGTATTCATAAAGATGATAATGACATCATCTTTATGAATATAAAATATGACACTGTGAGTGTTAAAAACATTCTAAAGAAACAAAATTATATGTAAATATACAGGGTGTTGTTTTGGTCAGCGACGAGCGAATCAGGGGTGGTTGTACGAACGATACTGATGCCAAAAAATATATAAAAAAAACTTTTTTTTTGAAATGAAAAAAAAAACCCACAATACGATTTTTTAAGCGGTACAGCAATCGAGTCAAAACTACCAACACCAGGTAGCCTCTTCGTAGTTTACTAGCTATGGCGTAGTATTTCGTAGATAAGCGCTAGCTATGCGCTAGGGTGCGAATTTTCCCATTCGTTTTGTATTTTTTTTGAATGTTGTGAAGAGATTTTCTTGCATAAAATTTTCTCAGAATTAAAAGAAAACATTTTTTTTAGAACAAGCATAACTCATATTATCATCCCTGAGTTGGATATCACTGACCAAAACAACAACCTGTATAAGTATGGGATTAATGAACTTACATAGAATACATAATACTTATTTAAAAAAAAATTACAGATAGGGAAGTGAAGATATTGATGACATCTATTAAAATTACTATGTTCCATATAAAAATAAAACAATAAGTTGGTTTTTTTTTCAGGAAAATAAACCCGCAAAGGTGTGTCTCCTGGACTATCAAATGAGTCATCTCGTGAGCCCAGCCTATGACGTGTTATTCCTTTTAATGAACAGCATTGATTCTACCTTTAGAATAAATAGTTACAACACCCTCTTGTCAACCTACTACAAGGCTTTAGAACGCTCCTTACTAGACTACGGGCTAGATTCTAATCTATTATATTCAAAACAAAAATTTAATGATGATCTGAAATTAGTATTTCCAATCTGTTTTACTATAACAGTTTTTTCATTCGCCTTATGGCTGGGTTTGAACAACTTAACATCACTTTTAGATTCTGTGAACAGTAACAGTGATAAAGTAACCGATACGGAAAATCTAGAGTTGTTTAAGGAGCTAATTGGAAATATTATAACAGATTTCAAACGTTTTGGGGTAATTTATTAATGTAAGGGATTTCATTGTAGACATAGGCCTGTTTTATTAGCAGCTTTATTTTCTTTACTGTTATTTGTGTATTTAATTATTGTTTCTTCACTTTCTGAAATTTTATGTATTGTAATATAAGTAGGTATAGCTTTTTTCAAATTGCTAGTTATTGTTTTTGTGTTTTACTTCTAATTAAAGAAAGTCTTTCTACAATTTTATTAATGCTACCTTTTAGTTTTCAGTTTTGGCGATCGTTGATTGAATCCTAAAATACATAGTTGGTTGTCCCCTTGGTGTTTGACCACGATTTAAATAAATGATATATCAATTTTTTATTGATTTCTTTATTGCGTTTTGCGATAAGTAGAGTCACCAAAAAATATTCCCAAACTAAATTATTATATGCATGAATGTATTTATTCGCAGGTATAATTACAAAAGACAGTGAATCTAGAACTTTTTTCCCTTAATTTGCCGGTGTAGTCGAATTACGGTCAGAAGGACACGATGCGACATCACCGTCAGTAAAAGTCCGAAGTGCGAAGAAAGCTATTCATTCACGACGGGGACAAACGTCACTGGGGTCCTAATCCGTCCTAATGAACCCGTTTTATAAGTGTGTAAATAAATAATAAAATCTTGAATTCATATTATACACCTAATACTTACGTTAACAAAACAAAAAAACATCCCATAATCAAACACGTGTTTGCGTGACCAAACTATCAGCAGATTAAATATTCATAGAATGGTAACGTATTTTATGTCACGCCGGAAAAGGTTATAACGAAATAATAATCCAATTTGTGATCTTCGCCCTTACATTTTGCACATTTTATTTTCCATTCCGGAGGTTTCCAATGAGATTTTGGATAGGGATGTGTCAGATATCTGCTTTTGATGACCGATTCCTGGAAAACACCCACTATCAGGACACTAACTACCATGGCCCACGTGGAAGTTTCACAAATATCCTGTAAGTGTTGATGCTTTACAATATAACTGAGTTCCCCTTTGATTTTTCCTGGAGAACAACCGCCACCAGGACAAAAACTGTCATGGCCCCCGTGGAAGTTTCCCAAAGACTCCGCAGGTGGGTAGCTAATATGTTCAGGTGGGGTTTTTCTGAGGGAACCGACCTTTCCTGCTTCCGATGCTACGCTACACAAGACATGGCTAACCTTCTGTCTTAACCTGTCTGCTCTGATTCCTGTTCTTTGAAAGACCTCATGTGTGCAAATATCAAGCCAATCAGCTTCGCCAATTACTAGGCACAAAAACCAATTGACACGCTAAGAAGAAGAATATAACAGAAAAAGTATCTAATGACCAGATGGAGACAACACCGAAAGTCCCAATTGTCACAATATTATTTTTTCATATTATGAGGTATCTATCAAATAAAGTAATATTTTTTTTAAATTAATTAGAGAGGCAATAACGTAAATTCATTCTCCTACCCGAACACCGTGAATGCTTAGCTACACCAGCTCATGCTGCAGCAATACCTAAACAGGTTATCGTACATATTTTAACACTGATTGGGTTCTGAACACAAAGGGTAAAAACGAGACCCTTACAAAGACTTCGCTGTTTGTCCATACGACTGTCTGTCACCAGGCTGTATCTCTAGAAACACGTTTTTTTGTTGAAATTATCACAAACTTTTGTGATTTTGTTGCCGCTATAACAACAAATTCTAAGAACAAAATAAAATGATTTTAACACTCACAGTGTCATATTTAATAATCATAAAGATGAAATAAGAAACCAAAAATTTTTTGAAAGTTGCTGGTTCGTGTCCCGCCCTAGCGCAAATTTTTGGTTTCTTATTTCATCGTTATGATTATAAAGTAAATATTTACAACAAAAGAGTTTTTTTTGCGAGTTTTTGCTTTAAATTAAAAAATGGCTACAGGTAGACACTTATGCTAAACATGCACTTTTAAAATATTAATTTATGTCGTTTTCCTAGTCAATGGTACGGAACCCTTCGTGCGCAAGGCCGACTAGAACTTGGCAGGATTTTATTTGTAACTCCAACCAATCTTTTAAGTTTTGCTTGCGACTTTTTTGCTCTGTCTAGAGTACTCTCTCTTATTAAAACCTTGCACATACATATTTGTTGGAATTAAGATGTGTGCGATTCAACAACTAATTGTTAATGTGTGTGATTCAATAACTCGATACACAATCAAACATGGCACAACACTAATTTTGACACAATGCCGGTTCGGGGAA
The DNA here is from genome assembly GCA_963924145.1 of Pyrausta purpuralis. NCBI lineage: Eukaryota > Metazoa > Arthropoda > Insecta > Lepidoptera > Crambidae > Pyrausta > Pyrausta purpuralis. Next base: position 10,930,395 of record OZ001662.1, on the reverse strand, counting down.
TGGCCGCGATGTGGATTGTTCATTTTCACTTTACATACTATTTAAATCTGGCACCCTTCTCAATGATACGGTTATTAATTAATTGTCCGGCTTAGCATTTTTTGACAGCGATATCAATTAATATTAATTGGTATTGTTTCGTGTCTGGTACTTGTTTTATTTTTCTTTTAGGGAGTTAAATTTTTATTTGAATTCTGCCTTTGTTGTACAAACGAAAATTGTTTCATAACTTTAAAAGCCTGTACCAGGGAAATTTATAAATATATATATTTTTGGGTTACCTCTCCTACAAGTGACGTAGGGATGATTGTTTTTTTATCTTTTCAAACCCATTGTGTTTTTTGGAGCCAAAACCCAAACCCTTTAAAACTGAATGTTACAGAAAATGAAAATTTTTTTCCGTAATATTCAGTTTTAAAGAGCAAATTTTTATTCGAATCCAATGTCCCACCCTCTTCCAAATAAACGGTAAATACATGAAAAAATCACAGGACTGGTATGATTTACTATATATGATGAATTTAGAAAAATAAGTAAACAAATTACAGAGTTGGAGTCCATAAACTTAGAGTCTATGAGAATCTTAAGGGAATCTTAATCCTCTAAGAAAATCTGAATCATTTTTTCAGGACATTGTTAGGGCAAACAAAGTGCTTACATTCATAGTAGATACGGAATCCCTCGTGCGCGAGTCCGATTTGCCATTGTTGTGTATTCATTGTGATCATATTAGAGGAGGAGGAGGTACCTTTGCACAGGGGCAGATTTGAACATGTTGATTTCTGATCGCCGCTTTATAATAATCTTTGCTGCAACTCGATTTTAATATTGGCAACATTGGCTTTAACAAACGTCAAATCAAAAAATGCACGCGTGTTTTACTGTAAAAAGAGTTATAAACTATCGTCGTATATGTTCCGGCGAGGTAAAAAATTGTGTAGTATTTATTAGTTTTCAATCCACTTTTAACATCTTACTTACCAGTTATTTCACTTTCTTTTTTGTAAATTTTATCCACCAAGTGTCCATGGGTCCAAAAAAACACTCTTTTAACGTTATCAAAAAATACACATATACATGCTAATGCTAATGTGCGCACTTCTTCCTTATCTGATATCGTATGCAATAGATAAATTCTGTAAAATGTTATAAAACCTCTACTTCCAACGGGCGGAGGATTCTGCTCTTAATAGGATTTCTCAAAACAACGAGGACTCTACCTACGTATTTTAGAATCGCTCGCATCGCGTTGAGTGCTAGTTAGTTAGTTAGTTTGGCTGGGGTGTTTTCCGCACTTAGCCTCATGATTGGGCCATTGTACGTATGTCCCTCCTTTTTATTCTAACCAACCCAGGCTTTCCCAGAAGGCTAGCAACCTGTTCAGATTACAAAAGGCCTCCGGGAAAGTAGCTGGGGATTTGAGAATATTTGCCCGTTGTTCTGCCACACTTGTGCACTCCATGAGCACATGATGTGGTGTTTCTTCTGCCTCCATGCACCCTCTGCATAGGGGGCTGTCTGTGACACCTATTGTGAAAAGGTGTTTGTTTAAGAGACTATGACCAGTTATGGTGCCTATGGCTAAGCGTAGTTTGTCTCTTGGTAATCGGATGAGGTTGCGGGCAAGCCTTTTCGATGCTACCGGAACAGCCTTCTTAGTTTGCCTGCAACCATCGCCATTTCTCCATTCATCTTGGTGTGCTGCTTCAGTTTCTTCACGTAGCCAAGTTTTTATTTGGGCCAGCGGTAGGGGCAGCAAAGGTTCCGGTCCATATACTGTCGTTGCTGATCCCCTCTTGGCTAGTTCGTCAGCTGCGTCGTTACCTAGTGAGTTACTGTGTCCTTTGATCCATTGCAGAGTTACCTCATTTGTGTTTGCTATGGATTGTAGTGCCTTATGACACTCCAAAATAAGGACAGATGTTATGCTGTTGTTTTTTAGGGCTTGGAGCACCGATGCGCTGTCCGAGACGATTTTAATGTGTAGGTCTTTGACGTCTCTGGCTGCAACTGACTGTGCTGCCCTAGTGATGCCGATACATTCTGCTTGGAAGATAGTGCTCAGCTTGTCTAAAGTTGTTGATATTTTAATGTTAAGGTCATTTGAGAACACACCAGCTCCTGTACCCTTTGAGGTGTCGGAGCCGTCGTGTATATACGAACCTCTTTTGTGCCTGAGCTGTCGCTAGGCTCTTCGGTGATTTGGATGTTGTATTTTCTATCAAATATATGTTGGCATGGTATTCTGTCCATGGGTGCATCTAAAAGTGGTCTTTCTTTCAGAGGCCCATCTAGGATTTTTGAATGTGTGGTCATTATGTTTTGTTTCCATAGTCCGTTTGCCCTAAGTCGTAGAGCAGCTGCTTTTGCTTCTTCCTGAATTACTAGATGCAGCGGTTTTAGATTCAGGAGAAACTCTAGTGCGGCTGATGGAGTGGTTTTCATGCAACCTGTAGCTGCGATGCTTGCCAAACGTTGTAGGCTTTGAAGTTTTGATTTGATTGTGGACAGTTGCGTTCTGGGCCACCATACAACTGATCCATAGGTAAGAGAAGGCCTAATAACCGATGTGTAAAGCCATAATGTGATGTTTGGATTTAGACCCCATCTCTTGCCGACTAGTCGCTTGCATTGATAAAAGGCTATACAGGCCTTCTGCATTTTATCATCGATATGGCTACTCCAGTTCAGTTTGCTGTCTAGGGTGATGCCCAGATATTTCACTTGTGAGGAGAGAGCCAATTCGGTGTTAAACAGTATTGGTAGCTTTAGTTCAGGTAATTTCCTTTTGTTGGTGAAAAGGATTAGTTCTGTCTTTTTGGGGTTTACTGACAACTCGTGCTCGTTACACCATTTTTCCACTATCTGAAGAGCGGAACGCATTATCCCACATAGGAGGTTTTCCGCGTTTCCGTTTATCAGTATAGCTAAGTCATCTGCGTAACCAATAGTAGTGTATCCTCTTTCATTTAGCCTACTCAGGAGGCTGTCTACTACTATGTTCCACAGAAGTGGAGAGAGGATGCCGCCTTGTGGGCATCCCCTGACTACTGTTGCACGTGTGGTGGTTTGTGTGGTTATTTGGACTGCCCTTTTACTGACCAGCTCGTTTATCCATTTTGTTATTACTGGTTCTACCCTTAGTTTTCTTAGGGCTAGGTTAATGCTGTTGTGCATAGTTTTGTCAAAAGCCCCTTCTATGTCTTTGAACGCGGCAAGTGTTGATGATTTGTCGTTAATTGCCGATTCTATTTTGTGCACAACAGTATGTAGTGCTGATTCTGTTGATCTGCCTTTCCTGTATGCATGCTGTTGTGGGTGAAGTGTTTTGTTTCTTAAAAACTCATCTCTTAGGTATCTGTCTATTAGTCTTTCTAATGTTTTTAGGAGAAAAGAAGTCAGGCTGATCGGCCTGAATGATTTGGCTAACGTATAGTCTCCCTTTTTCGCGTTGAGTGCTAGATTTTACCTAGTCTCGTTTGACTCCATATTAAATCATTCAAACGCAAAGGATTGCAACGAGGATTGGCTTAGGATTCAACACACAATCACTGTTTTATGTACTTAATATCTCTTTCTACCACCATAAAAATTGAGGTAATCAATTCAATGATATCGTTGAAATTTGATAATGTTTGAGTATTTGAACTATTAAAGCTTCAAAACACGTGTGCTAAATTACATAATTGTATATGACGACCTCGGTGGTGTAGTGGCTAAGCACGCTGGGCTTGTCTCGGGTCTGGGTGTTGTGGTAACACCGTTGTGTCTGATTTCCATAACACAAGTGCTTACTTTGGGATCAAAGCAATGTATGTGATTCGGGTTCAATATATTTTATATTTAATTTTAATATATTGTTGAGTCGGTGCATGATGTGCGTAGACTATCGGTGTAAGTAAGTTTGAGATCAGAAGTAGACGGCAAAATGCATAATAAAACAACGCATTGTATTTCTGATGCATTTCGGTTTTATTTAATACAAAACAAGACGAACAAACGTTACATAACAAACGTCCGTATGTCACAGCCACTTTATTATGTAACTATAAGCATCACACTGTTAAAATTTGGTAGGAAGATATATCCTGTGAACCGCTTTACGATTCTCATACAAAAATTTTAGGGGGGGCTCCCAAACATGAATCTAAAACAAAAAAAAATGTCGCGTGTGGTGTCTCTAGATAGGTCTTTTAAAATGACATAGAGGTTCCAAAAACCATTTTCTTTTAAAGTTTAACGTTTCATAGCTAGACGCTTTCAAAGTGGTAAAACGGGCGTCCCCCCCCTTCCAACTTTAAACTAAGCGATTGTAAATTTTGAAAAAATATGTAATGTAGATCTTAACAAATACTTTCAACGAAAATTGGTTAGGACGGGATCGAAGTAGTAGTTTTTGAAATATAGCACATTTTCAACAACCGCAAACATAATTTGTTTTTCATACAAACACTACAAAAACAAAAGTCATATTTGCTGTCACCAAATATTATGGTATTTAACTAAGTGGAAGTAAACGGATTCCCTAATTCATTTAAAGTTGGCACGGAACCCTCAGTGCGCGATTCCGACTCGCACTTGACCGGTTTTTTAATTGCGACATTACTTATCTTTATAAGTAGGTACATCAACCAGAACGAAAAGATACCTAACTTATCTTGGTGGAGGTGGATGGTGAAGAGATAACCAGTTCATAATACACCAAATGTTTATTAAACATACGTATAAATAAGTCATAATGATCGTATTAATTTACCCTATGAGTTCGATTTGTGTTTAATTATATAAATAACTGATAACATAAACCATTAAATGCTATTCAACTGATTGCCCTAAAAAAATCGGAATCGGAAACTTTTTGCAACATTTTACTCATTTCCAAAATTCATTTTACTTTGAATGAAAAGGCGCTTTATTGCAAAGCTCGTATCGATATATAGCTTAATTATGTTGAATATATAAAAATACATTTCATTAAAACTTCACTGCCTAAAACATTGTTAGTTTCTGTTTATATATTATATGGTGATATACCCCAAATGCTTAAAATCAGTTATCAAATTTTCGACCGCCTTTTCTAATTGTTCTTCCTTTGATTTCCGCTCTTCTTTAGCAATATTCTTCGGAGTCCTAAGGGCCATACTTGCGGAGCCCTCAAGCCCATGCCACATTATTAGAGACATCAATGTTACGAGAAAACAATAGGGAAACACAAGTTTCAAGTCGTGGTGAAAATCCTTTTCAGAATATGCTATATTTGGATACAGATTATTTTCGTGTAGACATTTTTGCAGTTCGATGTAGTAGGTCTCTAAAAATGAGTAGAAATTTTGAAGCCTCGTGCTGCTGTCGACTCCAATCATAATAAGATATATAACGTCATGGGCCGGGCTCATTAGGCGAGAGATTTGGAAATCAACCAGGCATGCTCTTATCGGCTTGTTGTCCTGTAATATAAAGTTATGAATTGTATTAAATAATGTTTGTTTTAATAAGCAGTAGGCTAGTAGCATACTACTTATTAAAACATACATTATTGCGTATGCGAGGTCACAAGTGGCGGATAGTGAACGGCCACCAGATATGATTATGCGATTGTTTCGAATAAGCAGCCTAGTCCCTGACCAAACAGCAGGATTACTAGAATACAGAGGGGAGTCCAGTGGAATGGGCTTCTCTTTTGGAATATTTGGAGACAATCCTGTGACAAAAAAGCAACAGTAGTAGCATAGTAGCAGATTCATCAGCACTGGCTGAAGGCTAAAGATATAGTATATCCGGAAAGGCATATGACTGGGCTTTTAAAGACCTCCTGTGCTTAACCTGCGGTGTGGAAGGCAGGGAAATCACCAACCTATCTTACCTAACTCGTTTTTTTTAAAAAAAACAACTCCAATGATGATGATGTTTTAATAAATTTAATGTGAAAAGTAGCTATTAGAATTAATGATAAATTACCATGTATTCAAATAAAATATTTGCTTTCCACAAATCACCATGTCCATAAACTAATCGTTTGGCCTTTAGTGCACTTTCATCCATGTGACGGGCAAAATTATCTAGAAGCTTCACAATATAGTTGCCATATCTCATATTTTCAAAGACATTTTTATGGTTATCCACACACCACTTTTGTAACGAAATGTAGCATTCTGGATCATTACTCAAGATTGATCGGACGTCATAATCGTTATTTGTTTTCATGTTATTTTCGCTTGCAATCATTGACAACGCATGATACTGAGCGATAGCTCTCAGCGACACATTCATGTGGTCAGCATCCAAATATTTGCCACCGTGGTCAACGAATCCCAAATATTTCATGTCATTCATCACTAAAACCTGGTTGCTTGGGGTCAAATCCGCGTAGTAGCACTTTGGGAATAACTTTTCATAGTTTGTTCCAGTATCCATACTTTTGAAGATGGGAAATACTTCGGTATACATATACACTTCCCGTCTATAGACTTCACTCAGAAAATCGTCAAGACCTGGAATTCGAGGAGCCACTTTTACAACTAGACGTTCAACTTTTCCAGTCGTTTCATCCACTAACTGCACTGAATTAAGAGAGCCTAAATAGTTAATAGTATCTCCGGTGGGAGAATTCATATCAAAATGCCATTTTTTAATGCCTAGTTTCATTGCAACGCATTTCAAAATCTTCTTTATGTTATCTTCGTCTGAGTTCATGGCTTTTAACAACTGGATTCACTTCTGGTGAAGTTAAAGGATATTAACTAATGATATTTTGTACTAATAAGCATACTGAATTTCTAGAAATGTGGGTTAAATGCACTTGCAGCTTGATAGAGAATACGCTGCACAGTAAACTGCTATTTATAAAACACATCTAACATAAAAAAGCGTATTCACACGCATTCAATAAGTGTGTTTGTTTGTTGTGAGAGAAATAACATGCAGTGCAGTTATTAAAGATGTTTTTCTTAACCTACATACATCAGGAGAAACCATGGAGCTAGCTCTATTATTAAATAACTATATCAATTTAATTTATAGTCATTACCGTTTGACTTTATTGAACTTTGATTAACTAGTGATCCATTAAATATGAACACACTGAACACAGTGTATAATTTAATGTTTAATGAAACGACGCGATCTATTTGAATATTATTTAAATGAGGGATGAATCTATTCTAGCTGAGGATCATTCATTTAATTTAAATTATAACTATGGGTATTCTGCCAGGTTGGGACACATATTTACCGAACACTTGGATTATATGCATACATTTGCCTTTGTTTTACTTAAATTTCTACTACATTTTACATAAACCTTACTTTTTCAATTAAACTTACATATTTTAGTCCCTTTTAACGTAACTCTATTCCCTTAAAAAAATCAGGATTCTGCGTATTAAAAATTTAATTGACCAAATTAAAAGTAATATCATTCAAAAAAGGAGCTACAGTTTCCTAATTGGTCACATAATTAGGTTTGGTACTATATTTTTTTATGATAACCTTTACCCCTTGTAAAGGTTTCGGGCTTACTTTATAAATATTTGGTTTGATCGCAATTTGACGTTTCTTACAGTATATAAGATGACTCAACCGAGTCATAAACATTGATTTAAATACCTACTTTTATAATGCTTGTAATGAATCCTAGGGTCATAGCAAACAGTTAGGGTCCCATTTGCACTACTTAGAAATTGTTCTGGTTTCTGCCCCCGCGCTACTTACTCTGTGCTTTAAATATGCACGGACGACGATTCCAAACGAGGGTAAACAACTCTTGGAAGAGTTCGGGGTTCTGGTGTTTTCTATGTATATCATGTATGTATTTACAAACAAAAAGTATTTAAGTATTATACCCGTTGTCTGGCACCCATAACACAAGCTTTGAGTAGCTTACTTTGGGACTAAATGGCGATGTGTGGGAATGTCCAAAGGATATTTATTTATTTATTATTATTTATTTATACTTGCTCGCAAAAGTTATGAAAAAGAACAAAGTTAGCTCTGTATTGTCATGAAGTATTATACATACTGTAATCTCTATTTATGTATATGAAAATCAATCTATATTTCCGTTGGTCACTGCATCACACGTGAACGGCTGGGCTGATTTCGCTAATACTTTTATGTTGTGTTTTTTTGTCGTCAGAAGAAGGCAATTTTATGGAAGGAAAAAATGCAAATTGAGCCGTTGGACCGATTTTCATGAATTTTACTTTGTTAGTGTTAGATTCGTCACCGTCCGAAGTAAGAAAATAATTATTAAAATTACGGGGTCGGGGCGGGGCGTAGCTGGGGGCTAAACAACGTTCGCTGGCTCCACCAGTTAAATAATAATAATAAAAACTGACAGCTAAAGTATTCTAAAACTGTAAGGGGAATAACAAAAAGTGATGCATGCACATGCTTATCAAGTTTGTAAATATTTTTTGGCAATATGTTGCTTAATAATATGACATTATATTTTTATTAATAATCTTAATCTTTAATTATTTATTTACTTCTTACTTAGTTTTAAACTGATCTCTAAGAGATTAGTAACAGACTCATATTTTTGATAGTTGCCTTCAGAAAGTCACAACCTCATGACAGTCGGGGGTTAAATGAAATGCATAATTAAGTAGCATAATTTTATTTAAATGAAACTGTACTTCGTATCCAGCATGTTTATGTTAAATGGATTCCCAGATAATTAAAGTTCAATAAAGTTAAACAATAAAAGATAAGTAAAGAAATTGCTTGATGAGAGTTATATTTCTAGGGTTTTCTTATTAGAACGATAAATAAACGTGAATATCTATGTCTATCTGTAATGTAAATAGATTCTACGGCATGTGAATAGTCATAATACTATTCGATAGAGCTTGATGAGTTTTATAACCATTAATTATATGGTTTCATGAGCAGATTCCATTACTGTACTTGATGTCATTTTTATCATCAACATACAAACATACACTTCAGTATTGAATCAGTATGGTCAAAAGCCTGGCGTGAATAATAATTTACTTAATAAATATCAGTGAACTGGTGTGACGCATTTTTATTAATCTATCTGTGCATTCAGTTGGCAATTTGTGAGAGTAAACAAATTCTGATTAAAAATTAGAATGACTATACGTACTAGTACTTATATACTAGTACTTGTATAGTACTTATATATTTTTTGAAATCGTGGCAGTCGAGTGAAAAAGTAAAATAAAAAGGCTGGGTCTGTCACTAGATACTGATGGTAATGCAATGTAGCCATTTCATTATTGTAACTGTTCTGGGTAAATTAACACAAATAGAGTCATGAGACCAGACAAATAAAATACAACGAAGATCTTGGATAGTGTGGCAATTAACTTGGCAGAAGAAAAACCAATCAGAAGAATCACATTTTAAAGGCTTTTTAACCCCGGTACTGTTGTATGCTACTACCGGAAAAACTCTACACTTTGTGATAAAAACAATTCCTAACGTACTGAGACTAAGAGACTTCTTGAGTAATGTATTCAAGCGGGGGGTATTAATATAAGTACACCAATGTATTTCCTATCTTCAAAATTTGGACACTGGTAGAAAATATGAAAATTTACTCCAAAAGAGTTACTACGCCGATTCAACTCCATACATTTTTTTGGGATGAACGATAGAATTTTTGGGATTTGGCAATCACAAGTCAAATTACTGGAATCAGCGGTGACGGTTCGTATTGTTAGTTGCCTGCGCCGGCGTCACTTAGCGGAAATTTAAAGTAAAATAATGTTATGAAATTCAACTTAACAATGCCCAATATTTGGACTTTGACCACATGATCATGTCGTTGATAGCTTTGGCCCAATATCATGCGTTAGCAATGATTGCTAGCGAAAAATTAAATCAATCTTCGAACAATTACGTTCGATTAGTTTTGAGGAACGACCCAGAATTAAACTCTCGTTTACAGAAATACGTTTTGGTTAGCCAAACACGTTTGTTTAAAAATTGAAATTACAGAAACTATTTGGTTACTTAAATATACTTTTACAAATCATGCGGACGATATAGTGCTTAAAGCAAAACGAATGGTTTAGGGTCATGCAATTTTTGTTTGAATACCTACATGGTAACTAATTTATTTCTGTAGATATCCTTGGTCACATATTGGTCTTATAGTGGCTTTCAGAAAGAAAATTTATTAAGTTTTATATTATTATTAATTGCAGAATAACAAACCGATGGGACCTTGCCTGATTGATTTTCAAGTCTCTCGCTTAATGAGTCCGGTCCATGATGTAATATACGTACAACAGCACGTCAAGGTAAACACTGTAGTATCTAATAATTCTTGTACTATGGACTAGTTTGGAACAAAAGTGGGTAACCTGATGTGTTGGCGACTGTACCTTGTTATGACCGTTGTTGAGAGCAGTATGAGGTGCTACAGTACTACAACGAACTATTGACATGTTTAAAGACCAATAATTGGGATCCAAATATTGTGTATACAGACTACAGAGAAAGATTTTATCTGACACTTGAAACTTTTTTTTAAATTGTTTTCTTTTAACATTAATCTATTTTGTAGTGTGGATAGGAATATAAAGTGTTTCATTGTGGGTGCTTAAAGATTTCTGAAGAGGAGCGAAAAGTTAAGGAACATAATTTTTAGGGTTCCGTAGCCGAATGGCAAAAAACGGAACCCTTATAGTTTCGTCAAGTCTGTCTGTCTGTCTGTCCGTCCGTATGCCACAGCCATTTTAATCTGTAACTTTAAGCATTACACAATTGAAATTCGGTAGGAAGATGTATCTTGTTAACCGCTTACCGATTCTCATACCAAAAAATAAAAAATAATGACAGTTAAGGGTGGGCTCTCATACATGAAACTAAAACCTAAAAAAAATTTTTGTCAAACCTATGCGTCTATGGCATAGAAAAAATGAATTCATTTTTTCTATGGTCTATGGATAGGTCCCCTCATTTAATTTCTAAACCAAGCAAGTGTAAATTTTGAAAAAAAAATATTTTGATGTAGATCTTAATAAATACTTTCAAGGAAAAATAGTTCGGAAGGGATCGAACGACTAGTTTTTGAGATATAGTACATTTTCAACAACCGCAAACATAACTTTGCACTTCATACAAACACTATGATAAACAAAGTTATATTTGTAGTCAGCAAAATATTGTGGTTTTTACTAAGTAGAAGTAAATGGATTCCTCAGTGCGCGAGTCCGACTCGCACTTGGCCGGTTTTTTTAAGTAGACGTCGATAGTTTGGTGTCAGACTTTAACAATTTGGGATATATTTTACTGATGAAATACGTATAAAAGTGTGTAATGACATGCTTTTTTTATCATAACGTAATTTATATTTAAATACATTAACTCTTTAAGCTGATATTGTAATGTCGACGTTTTTCCTATTATAAATGAATATACAACATTTTTATCTACAGTGTCTGTGCTTATTTTATTCTTTAGGTAGATTAAGGTTTTTTTTCCAACTACTCGGTACCATAACATGACCGTGCTAGAAACATGTCAGCAGACACGATACGTTCTACCTTGCCCACTGAACAGATTGACAGCGTCCTGTCTCACCATTATATGAAGCGAGAGCGAGCGAGAACTTATTTGCCGGTGCTGACACGCGACGGTGTTGGACAATGACAGAACGGTCTGGTGGAGGTGCAGTAATGTTCAATAGAAAAAAAAATATTTTTTTGCCTGACACGTTCCGAGCACAATCCGTGGTATGCTACCTTGGACGAATAAACCACTGGACGCGCAATGACGGGCAATTAAGCCTGTGCCCCCTTGGTAACGAAGCGGGCTTTTTGGCCTGACTTACAGGTGACGTCTTGTCATTACGGCGATAGAGCTCAGTGAGAAAAATTGTCAGAAAAAAGGGGTAAATGTTCCGAATTTTAGTGCAAAAATTATAGTGGTAATAATAAAATTAATATTTATTTTCATCCGTAAGTAACTTTTTATCCCAATGAAGCTGTTAATTTTTCGTAAAAATGTAAAATCTATTTTCCAAAAGAACAGTTACATTGTCATTTAAAAAAGAAGTAGTCAGTTACTACAAAATCAACAAGATAACGTATACTTTATACGTTAGGATTATCGTACGTTCATCATTCGTTCCCCTGTCATTTAGTTTTAATTGTGCTTGACAATTGTCTATAAATCATATCGATAAACGTACTTTTATATATTTTTAATATAAATACTTTTAAAATAAAATTATAAATCTGTTAAATGTATCACTCGTGTAATGAAGATTAAGGTAATATAAAAAATGCAACGATTTGCTTTAAAATTATAAACTTCATATTACTTATATGACAATACATCCTTATAATATAATTTCAGATTTTCTGTAGATCCATCAAGGAAAATAAAGTGGGTAGCAGTCGTCCAAAGAGAAGCAAAATGGATCCCCACAAAACATCACCGAATATGTGGTATCCATTTTACACCAAGCGCGATTTAATGCAAACAAAAAATCTACTGGTTAATTATCCCATAGGAGGAGTTTTAATGGTGCAAGGCTTTGTGTACTTACGGGCTTTTTCAAAATGTCTTAGGAAGTTCTAATTAGTGTTACTTGCCAGGCCGTTCATATAAAACGACGTTCTATGTTTCAATTGTTTATTTGATGGTTTGTGCATTACATGCCCTTAATGTAATTTATTGTTTTAGTGATAAAAAATAAATATCATTTTACAAAAGATTCGTTCATTAATTCGTTCAGCACATATCGATAAAAAGATATATGACACTTCAGTGCATACAAAATGTCAATAATTGACACGACAAGCTCCCCCCGCCCCGCAGAAATTAGTTGATGATGTTTTCATACATTCGCTCTTGCGTTTCATATCCAGTGGTTAATTCATCCAAGTATGCAACAGTGTAGTGTACAAAAACTGTTATAAATAAGAGTCGGAAAAATAACTGTCACAGATACATGACAGTGTTTTGCACTGCAGTGGACGCACTTTACATGTTCGTTTCACAAAATTACGTTTGACGAGTGATTGTGAATCTGCGTGAATAGGAACGTATCTGTCATTCTAAATGACAAGCGGACACCTACCATTGACACCAATCGGTGACGAATCAGCTGTTTGTTGTTGTGTCTTGATTTTGTTGGTTTTGTGATGTGTTTTATAAAATATCAATAGCTAGATTAATTCAGTTATATTTTGAGTAGTAGTTTCAAGATAAGTATAAGAGAATGAAATGATAATAACCATGATATTAGAAACATACATTAGCCGCATATTAGATGAAGTTGCTTTGAGAAATAACCTCAAAAATTATGAATACCTATTCGAAAGAAACCTTTAAAAGCATAGCGCAAAACTACTTTGGTGTTCTGATTCCTGTTTCATTAAATGCTAAAGATGGAAGAAACACAATAACAATTAGTTTAGTTCTTAAATTAGTACCGTCAGACGAAAGGTACCGGGTCAGTGGAGCTGTAGGCGTCATGTTTTCCCGCGAAATATACATGTATTCTACGCTGTTGGATAAATATAGCCAAATACAAATAAACGTTCCTCTAAATGAACACTACGTGACGCCCACTTGCTATTATACTTTAGAGAGTATTGCAAAGAAGCGATTGTTATGGCGAATATGTGTGCCGAAAGTTACGCACCTTACACACATAAGCAGTTCTTAGATTACGCTCACATTACGATCTATTTGTAATCTTTAGCCAAATTTAATGCTTTGTCTTTTATACTGAAGGAAAAAGATCCAGAAACCTTTAACGAAGTTGAAAAATTTGCGTGCCGTTTACTCAAGAAAATAATAAACGATTTATGGAAATAGTACTAGATAGGCTCCAGAGAGCTATTGAGAAGTTTGAAGGCACGGATCATGTGGGACTTTTGAATGAACTGAAGTTAAACTGTGTCAAGTTTATTGAATCAGCTGCATTCGCTATACAGAAACCGTTTATGTCACGGTGATATTTGGAAAGAGTACATTCTCTATAAATATGAGGTTAACAATTTATTTATCAAAAATATACGACGAACTAGTGTAGGTACATAATGGTAGATAATATTATTTTCACAACTTCTTTTTCGTTCTGTTCCGTTTCAGAAAGAAGAGCCTATGAATGCATGTCTGATAGACTATCAAACTGTGAGAATAACCAGCTCTGCATACGACACATTATTCTTAATTACCACCAGCACTAATTCTTTTTTGCGAAAAGAGTATTATTACGAACTCTTGGAAACATACTACAGAACATTTGAGCAAACCCTTCGATATGCCAGCTTAGATGCCCAAAAGATATACTCTCGGCAAATGTTTGATCAGGACTTGAAAACTGTTGCTCCAGCTTGTTTTATTGTGGCTAATACTGTTCTATGGCTTTCTAATGGTTTACAAGAAGAAGGCCATGTGCGCAGCAAGCAAGTCTTTCGAACTCCTGAGGAGAGAGAAGAAGCTGTTGATAGATATAAAAGTATCATTACAGGAATCATTGAAGATTATATAAGCTATGGATATTTCCTTAAGTAATATTTTATTTACGATTGTTTTGTCCAAGTTCTTTGCAAAATATACCATTTTTTATTACCATTTGTTTTTTCGAAATATACCATTGATTAAAGACATAAAAAGTAATTTCATCACTCATTGCTGTAGACCACAACAAGTTAAACGCTATAATAGTAATAATAATAAATGATATTCGGATTGTCGTTGTGACTGGCCACCGTATTAATAACAATAATTTTATAGTACACAAGTTGAAATCGGATATGGGGACTTTTTTATTATTATTACTATTATATTGCTAAACTTGTAAACATCAAACACAGGTGCACTCTCCATTCCATTCATTCTCATAGCTCGATCGGACAGCAATCTGACACGACCGGAGAATGATCAGGCGCAGGACTAACGGCTTAAGGCCGCAAACTGGACGGCCGCGGGAGCGAATGCGGCGCGAGCGGCAAAGCAATTGCCCGCCGCCCGAACCGCAGCCTTCCAGAACGGTTAATACAAACATAGGCATAAATATCAAATCGCGCGAGCTCCGCGGTCGCCCCCCGCGCCCGCACCCGCGGCTGTCCAGTTTGCGGCCTTACGTTTTTCCAAGGCACGGGGTCGAAACACCACCAACTTCCAAACTTAACTTACTCTAAGAATTTCTGAACAGAAAAACCCAGATACATATTTTTGACCCGACCCCAGACCTCTGGCGCACCCGTCTCTTTAAGACTCTTACACACTGCCTCCTTTAGCAGCAATGCAGTCGCGATGCTAACGCGCGTTAGCATCGATACATGCGCGATGCAGAAGCTGGAAATTGACAAATTATGTATTTTATTTTGGTCACTGCATAGATACTAACGTGCGATTCCATCGATGCTAAATTAAATCTGTTCATTACGTGGGTCGCGATGCAGAAGCGCGTTTTCAAAACGCGCGACTGCATCGGTCCTTAAAGTCACAATGTGTGGGGGACCTAAAGTGCGACCATTGCCATTTCGTATATTGTTAGGTAATGTAACTTTGACTGAACAAACGTCACCCTACCGACACTACTCCTTTTCAAGATTGAAATCAATTCCCTGGAATCCCTGTTTGCTGACGCTGAGGCTAATTTACCTTACCTAAGTGCTTTTTATTTATCATTCGACGACCCTCCAGCTGTTTTCATTTTTTCTAGTGACATCAGATTAATTGGCTCGTTTTGTACTGCGGGAACTAAAAGTTTAAAAGAAAGAAAAAAACAAATAAAATTAAGGAAATATAACTGAGTGAGAAGGGAGAAAAGTGTTTAAAAGGAAAATATAATTCTACAGCTTTTAGAAATAAATTACTTTGGGACCATAATTCGGAAACATCTTCGGAAGTAGGTTTAAGGTATACCTACTCTTGAGACTAAACTTTTAGCCACACTGCCTATACATCAAATAAATACATTATTATATCTAGGAAAGCGACTACCGATCTTGTCAATAAATAAAACCAAGCTATTAATATTTTCAACTTGGTATTTTGACACATCAAAGGTGCAAATATTATTCTATATGAAAAGTTCGCAAGCACAATAAGACGTTCAACGTTATAGTCATCGTTATTAACTACAAACACAGCTTACAGTAATAGCGTCAACTCACAATGTAATCTTTCGTAAAACATCCTTGTCTCTGGGACAACTCTGGAAGGTTGTTTTGAAATAAATACACCGGTTCAAAGGTGAGGCTACCTCGCTTTCGTTATCTTTTAACTGCCTAACTACAGCCGTTAAAACAATAAAACAGTCAGACTAAAGTGAGCGGAATTTCCTTTTACCCGATGTTTACCAGCAAACGGCATTATTTAATATTTATGGCTACTTAGATGATGAATGATGATCGAGGAATGAAAAACCTGTAAGCGTTATTTTCCTTTAATTGAGTTCCATTATTTGTGTCTTTATCTCATCGTTTACTGGACTATAATTTTAAGGTAGTTACTCTTTCGAAAACCGTTATATTTTAAGGCATTTCGATAATACTAAGCCAACCTATTCACTTACAGTAATAAGATTGTTTGGCGGCGGTGTCAAAGTGAGTTCGGAATCAATTTCCGTAAATGTATCTTTGCGTGGGTCGCACATTACGGTTCAGATAGCAACAACCTGAGTAAAGTAGTAAATAACACATAAACGAACATGTTAATGACAAAAAAAGAGGATACACGATCGCATTCCGAATAAGGAATCCCTATTTGGCACTGCGCCAGGACTAGAGTTGGGCAGGTAAAAAAATAAAATGGTTAATTTATGGTAAAAAATTGTAAAACACTCACACTCTCACACACGGTAATTTACCAAATAACGGTAAAATATTCAGTTGCTATATTTACCTATTTATTTTATAATTTGTGCATGATTAAAGCTTTAATCTAAATGGTTGTTGGCGGTGTTGATGGTAGAAAACACTTCAAAAATTGATTATTTTGTACGTTACTTGGGTTACCATATAAAACAGAAAACAAATATTCGTGCGCGTTGCGTAAACTATTATATGGCATTTAACAGTCGCGCTCGCTTCTCGTCTGGTTATTGACGAAACGTTCGAGGAAATATTCGTGCACGAGAGCTTACGCGAGTTGGCTGTTCACATTGATGTTCACACATCATCATCACCATTATCAGCCAATGGACGACCACTGCTGAACATATGCCACCCCCACGGCTTTCCACAGCGACCGGTTGTGAGCGGTCTGCATCCAGTTTGATCCTGCGATCTTTATAAGGTCGTCTGTCCACCTTGACGGTGGACATCCCACGCTGCGCTTTTGGTCGAAGGGTTTCCAATCTATAACTTTTCTGCCCCAACGGCCATCAGTTCCCTGCTATGTGCCCTGCCCAAGTGCCCACTGCCACTAGAGCTTACTGATTCCTAGGGATATATCCGTTACCTTAGTTCTTCTACGTAGGTTTAGGTTTAAAGACATTTATTCTCATAAAGACATAATACATTATATCACTTACATGAGAACATGGGCAAACAAACTTTTCAAATTCGTTGTCGTACATTGCATAAGTGCATAAATAAATAAAGAAACCGGCGATACAATGTTATCATGTTTAACATTGTCACAAACGAATCAACAGTGGGTACAGATCCGAATAATGCACAAAACTTCATGTAAGTACGTTAATTATTTTTCAATATGTAATTTGTTAGCCGTTTTTTGAACCCATTGAGCGTGTCAATATTTTTGATGACCGAGGGTAACTTGTTAAAATGACGCGCACCTTCGTATGTAACTGAGGTTCGGCCATACCTTGTCCGGGTCTTAGGCAGAACAATGAAGCTCGCGCGTCGAGTGCAGGGGCGCCCAACCTTCGGACCTTTGTTAAATTGTAGTTCAGTGCGGATTTTTTTGTTAATAGTTTTATAGATGAATATACAGGTATTGTAAATGTATAATTGTTTTATATTCATTAGATTAGTTTCACTATATATTTTTGAGGTTGAAGACCGGAAATTATAGTTAAAAATGGTTTTAATTATTTTATTTTGTAGGACTTGCAATTTGTTTAAACTCGTTTTGGCAGCGCTTCCCCAGATTTCAATGAGATATAGCAGATGTGATTTAACTAAACTATTGTAAATTGTAAAAAGTAGTTTACGTGGTATGAATCGAACATTAAACCGGAGGGAGGCTCGGAGTGATATTAACTTGGTTGTTAACTGCTTAATGTGAGCATTCCATGATAAGTGAGTATCCATGTAAAGTCCAAGATATTTTTCATGTGTTTTTTCTTTCAAAGGGATATTGTTAATTACGTATCTCCTCGCTTCTGATTCGATCACCGAGCATAACCCACTCCATCGCTCGTTGTGTGATTTTAAGCTTCTTTATGAGGCCCATAGTTAGAGACCACGTAACGGATCCGTATGTCTTCACTGGTGACATACACTGGTTGAAAACTTTCGTCTTCAGATACTGAGGTAATTGAGACGAGAGGACGCTCTTACGCAGTTTCCGACCGCTGCCCAGCCGAGTTGGATTCGTCGATTGACCTCTTTCTCAAAGTTGGACCTATCTAATTGTATCTTTCATCAAAGGTAGACGTACTCGTCGACAACTTCGAGAGTTGAGTTTCCAACGGATACTGCAGTAGATATAACACGGGAACTTGACGTAATTTTCGTATTTTCCATGTTTATTTTAAAGACACACCTGTTGGGATACTTGGTCGAGCATAGTGCCAAGATCATTCAGCGTCTTTGCCACAACGACTATATTATCGGCAAACCGGAGGCGTGTTATGTATTCGCTATTGACGCAGATGCCGAATCGTTCTCATTCCAGGAGCTTGAAGGCGTCTTCCAATGCCGCTGTAAACAGTTTCGGAGATATAACGTCTCCTTGTCTTACACCTCTCCGCAATGGAATCACCCTCGTATTTGTTCCTGTACTCGGACCGACCATGGTGGCGTTGTTATAAAGACACTTTAACACCTATAGTCTATGTGACACCGCTGAAGAGACCTAAGCACCGCCCAAGTTTTGATCGAATCAAAAGCCTTCTCGTAGTCCAAAAACGCTAAACATAGAGGCATATGATACTCGTACTTCTCGGACTTCTGTATAATTTGCCTTAATGGATGTGGTCTATGGTACCGTAGCCTTTTCAGAATTCGGCTTGTTCGGGAGGCTGGAAGTCGTCAAACCTACGTGCGAGACGCTTCGTGATTCACACATGCGCGAGATTAATCATAGCCTCTGTTGTACATGAAGATGCCGAAGGTTGAATAGTTGTGGCTTGCGCTCTGCAACTCGTTAGTTTGTTTAAATACTTGAATATCTTGTGTCAGAAAGTGAAAAGGAACCGGCAACGCTGACGATGGTGTGGTGAATGATAAGCTTAGCTTTTAGGTCAGTATGATAAGGGGGCATTTTTTTCAAAAATTGTACCCTTTTTCGTGATTTTCAGTTATTAAATTAATAACCCAAATCACGAAAACTACTAGTTTTGATGGATCTTACACTGTAGGTACCCTAAGTAGCAAATTATCTGATTGAACAAAAAAATAATCATCTCGCTATGACTTCTCGTTTTCAAGAAATCCGTGGTGAAAAAATCATCAAAACACACATACACTTACGACATTTTGAACACGTGTTTGGAACTTTGGAAACCTTAATAGATTACCCCACTCGAACAATATAAAATTTTAACAATATCACATACCCTATAGGTCGAATTGATAACATATTTTTTTAAATAAACATTAATATGTTTATATTACAAACACAATATCACTCATAAATTACAAAGCACAAAACAAAAATAAACCTAATAAATATATTTTTGTGTGATGTGAATCCAGCCCAAAAGTTCGTGTTCGTATTGGCATGTAAAGAAGTATCATCTTGCTAAGACAGTAAAAATAAGTGAAATGTTATTCATGGTGATTTGGTAAAGGATTTAAGTATATTTATTCATTAAGTTTTGTTAATTAAAATCTTTTGAATATTTTTCCAGTCATCGGTAATTTTACCGAGTAAATTACATGTTTTTGGTAATTTACTCGACATTGAGTAAATTACCGGTCACAAACCCAACGCTAGCGTAAGTGTATGTGTGTTTTGATGATTTTTTCACCACGGATTTCTTGAAAACGAGAAGTCATAGCGAGATGATTATTTTTTTGTTCAATCAGATAATTTGCTACTTAGGGTACCTACAGTGTAAGATCCATCAAAACTAGTAGTTTTCGTGATTTGGGTTATTAATTTAATAACTGAAAATCACGAAAAAGGGTACAATTTTTGAAAAAAATGCCCCCTTATCATACTGACCTAAAAGCTAAGCTTATCATTCACCACACCATCGTCAGCGTTGCCGGTTCCTTTTCACTTTCTGACACAAGATATTCAAGTATTTAAACAAACTAACGAGTTGCAGAGCGCAAGCCACAACTATTCAACCTTCGGCATCTTCATGTACAACAGAGGCTATGATTAATCTCGCGCATGTGTGAATCACGAAGCGTCTCGCACGTAGGTTTGACGACTTCCAGCCTCCCGAACAAGCCGAATTCTGAAAAGGCTACGGTACCATAGACCACATCATTCATTAGAGCTAATAAAGCTCTAATGAATGAACATACCTAGGACAATAGTCTAGTTCTTATTGTGATTTAATTCTTCTTATTTTTTATGTTACCTATTGAAATAAATAAATCAGAAGTTACTTTTTATTTTTTTATTTTTTTATTTAAAGACTTTGCACAAATCATAGTGTACAAAGGTGGACTTAATGCTAAAAGCATTCTCTGCCAGTCAAACCTTTAGGTCATGCAGAGAGATGGCAATGGGTGCAGCGAAAAGAAATTTTGAGAAAAACAACAAAATAGTAACAATTGACTAATATTTATAGTAACAAATAAACGTGCTTTAATTACTGTAAATTATTTTATATTCAATAAATATACTTAAACTTACACAAAATAAATAACAATATATAAAAAAAATATATACATAAATAATACACATAATAAATAAATATTATTTTGCAATTATCTATTCTTTAAGAAATTGTCGGACTTTCCTCTTGAATGATACCTTCGACTCGGCCCTCCTGACATCCAAAGGAAGAGAGTTCCACAGTCGTGTTGCCGTCACTGAAAATGACTTGGAGACGTACGTGGAGCGGTGTGCCAGCGTGCCTAGCCGGAGATTGACGGAGGAACGGAGAGACCGATCGTGAGTTTGGCATAAAAACGGGAACATATCTTTAAGATAAGAAGGCGACGAGGGGTTATTAAGAATAGCATGTAAAATGCAAAGGATTTTATACTTAAGATTGGTGAAAATAGTGAGTTAAGATGTTTTAATTAAGTATATCTACGTCATGAGGTATGTAAAGGCTTGAGAACGGTTGACACGTATCCTAGACTCATTGCAGAATGTTTTTATAAAATAATCAGTCTCCTCACTTAAAATTAAATTGCTCTATGGTTCAATTAGTTGCACAGGTGTCCGTTTAAGTTAAGTCTTATTGACTCACTTTTCTAAATAATCTGCTATACGCTTCCAATTTACTTTGCTTATCTGCGATCCAGACCCAAAGTCGGAACTGGACTCTTTTATCATTACGCTGCAGAGCTCGAGGAATCGAAATGAATATTGCTATTGTATTGTCTGAAAGGAATATTGGCTCAGGAATTGACGGTTAAGTGCCACGGTACTACGTGCCCGGAATGTCCCGAACGAGTTGTATTCGGAAAATAATCGAATAGTACTGTATAAACGTTTGAGGAAATTGACTTGCTGAGTGAGCTCTGAATATGAAACACATGATCGTCAAAACAAATTATATATATTTTGTAAAGTTTATCACTAACGTTGTAGGATGCTGTAGGAATTGCGGACGGACAGACGGAAGATGAACGGGTGGACCGATTTTTAAGATTTTTACTTTGTTGGAAATTCCTATCTTTACAAAGATAAAAGGGCGGTGTGAGGTTAGAATGTAAGCGTTTTCTGGTCAAAGGTCAAACTTTACAAGACGCATTAGCATATTTAGTGACGTTTAACCAAGTTATTTATTGGCCAGACGTTGCGCTGAGATTGAGAAAGGGCGAAGGACTTTTCTAATGTCGACGAAAAATTGTATTCTTGATAGATAGGCTAGTAAAAGTCAACACTTTTCGTTCAAAAATGTGTAAAATAGCTTATTACCTCAATTTTTTAAGGTTATATTGTTGTAGGTGTAGGAATAAGTCGCAGTTTCAATATTAAGCTGTACTTATGTAGAGTTAAAGAGATCAATGTCAAGCATTTGCTTGGACTGAATGTAAGCACACAAATTAATGATACAAACAGATATTTGCAGTTCATTTCATTTTTGCAGTAATAGCATTGCGAAACTACGCGGCTTTACATGATGTTACAAATTTTCGTTCCCATTTTATAGAATGAAAGGCTTAGCCAATTAGCATGAAATAAATTTATTTCAGACCGTGGTCCATATTGTAACGGAATAACGGAGCTTGCATTCATTACATGAACAAAAAATAAACACTGTGTATTAACATACAAGTACCTACTAGAGAAAAAATTTAGTAATATCTATAAAATGCAATTGAAAAAAGCAATTGTGTCAGACGAGGAATCGAACCCCGTGTCTTACGCTATCCGGGCGTATGCCTTTGCCCGGATTGGATTGGTTTTATCCAATCCAAATCCAATATAATCCAATTTGTCACTACACAAACTTATTGTGTAGTGACAAAATACTATAAAAACCAAAAATATAATTATAAAATTTAGTTTTAATCACTTTAGTGGCATACAACTTCTTAATGTTTAATTTGGAGTAAAAACTAGAATAAGTAATCTGCTTGTGTGCGATAATTATGTTGTATTTCTGTGTCAATAAACCTCTATAAAAGAAAGAAAGAAACTGAATCCCGTAAGCGGGTTGCATTGAAAACTGTCGAAGGGTAACCATCATGTTTTTAATATACAATGAGTTGTTATTACTACGTTTAGAGAAGACGTAAACAATACGTGTCAAATACGACGACAAGATTGTGAAGTATTGCTTGAAACAGAGGTGGAATTGTATAAAGCAATCGTATTCATTTGAGAGTTCATAACGTACGGTATGATCTGTCAAACGCTTTGTTGTTTGCCGTTTGACAGATAATACCGTACGTTTTGAACTGTCAAATTAATACGGTAGCTTTACACAATTCCAACTCTGAATTTTGATTATGAACCGTTTCGATGAGTTGATGACAAGTGGTGTCAATTCATGGGGCACGAAGTTTGTTGGTGATGTCAGTTTCAAACGCTGGTAAAAGCATTTCAATGGAATTGTATGACTAGCAGTGAAATAAGATTATAATAATCAAACATTATTATAAATAAAGCTGAAATAAAATTAGTTTGTTTTCAGAAACATTGCAGTATAAAAATAACTCTGACAAGGCATAGTTAGCTACAAGGAGCGCAATGTGATTAACTTGTGATTGAGTATTAAATTACATAGTTAAATAAAAATATTGCAGCTGCTAAAGAAAATTAAAAATAAATAAAAAGTTAATTTATAATGAGCATTCAAATAATAATCGCTATTGTCAATTTTTAACATACCTTATTGGATTACTTTCTAGATTTTAGTACAGAAATGTATGTTACATATGTATTTAGTGTTTATATTGGCTAATGTGGTAACACCCTTAACCCACGGTAATGTTATTACCGTGCTCAATCTGTTGTTATGCTCGACTGACTACTGTGATCTGTGATTTCGCACTGAAAGCACGTACCATTTCTATTGCAAAGACTTACAGTGAAATTCAACGTTGAAATTGTTACTTACTGTAATTTAATAAATTAATTAAAAACAGATCATCTTTTTTTTGTTTTTGTATATTTGTATCAAAAATATTATAAATTGCACTCCTAAAGATCAACTGTGTCAGACAAGGAATCGAAATTTGTGTCTTACGCTATGAAGGCGCATGCCTATACCACTCGGCCACCGACATATTGGCAAGCCTGTTAAATTTTGTAAGTGTTTTCTTTAGCTCATAGCCTCCGACACCTCATCAATGTTGTGAGATAGCTCTCTCAGGCTTGATAATGTGTCGGTGGCCGAGTGCGCCTGGCTAGTGACAGACACAGGGTTCGATTCCTTGTCTAACATAGTTGCTTTTTACAAGTGCAATGTGTAATACATAGTAACTTTAGATGCCAGCCGCCATTTTAGTGGCGTAGTTAAGAGGGATGAGGTGGCGTAGCCGTTAAAACGGTACCTATAGGTACCGAGTAGAACTTGAGTCCATTTCAGCACTTCATTCAATATTTTTTAACAGATCCATGATTCGTTAATACATTAAATATTAAATAAAGATAGAATTTTTTGATAGATAATGCTTTGTCTATTACTTTTCATGATGAAACACGTCTTTTTAGGACTTGGTCACCAATACATATTCACTCTTATACACAAATCAAAAGAAGTGTGTGATCACTAGCATAAGCTGTTTATTTTAATGTAACCTTATTGCAAAAACGTTTTTGTGGTGTATTTTCCTTCAATATTAAAACATGCTGTAATATTATAATAATAACAATGTGTAATAATATAACATCCTTAACTGTAAAAAAAGATTTAAATTTTTCGTAGTGACAGCCAACTTTTTTGATGTGTGCATGTCTGTGCCTGCTTCACAATGTCCTAACAAGACGACAGTTACGATATGTGTCCTAAATAAGAACCTGCTGGTTAGTGCAATAAATACAGGTCCTTAAATAAACTAAAATAAAACTCGTTATTGCAAATCACAAAAATAAATTTCATTTCATTTTATGGAATATCTTCCAGACAACCCATACTCTTTTTTGCTTATGAAGGAATTATGCGTCAATATCAAGATAGAGATACTTCTACCTCTATACCCTTATAGTTAGTTCACAACTTATTCCCGATGCGACAAGAGATAATTTATACCCCTACTGAACCTAGTTAAGTGCGTGACGCACTTGGTAAGCGTATCTAGGAGAAATGATAGTAAGTGGATAACTTTGTTCTTAGGACGCGTTCCCAACATGTCGTGCGTGACGACATTTTATCGTGTCACAAGCGTTGAGGAGCGAATATTTGAATGGAGAAGTTCACATAACTTTTTAAAGTAACGGACGACTGATTTTGCATGCGTTTCCGTATATTAAGAACCGGTAGAGACGACAGTCGACGAAATAGAAATTGTCGTCACGACATAGCGTGAACGCGCCCTTTTATACGTGCGAACAACTTTTTTCTGACTTCTTAGCTTATTTCTCGGAACATTCAGACGTGTATATTGTATCGATAAGCAGATATTGATGCAAGCATGTGTTCAAACATATATTGAAGCTTTATCACCGTCATTAGGCTTGTCGTGTGTCCTGATAATCTACATTAAAACTATGGGATAATATAAATAGAATTTTCATAACATAGTATCACTTAACTCAATGTGAAAACTAAAAATAAAATAATGTGAGGTGCTCGTAGCGCAGTGGTAGCATCGCTTTGGTAGTGAAGCCGAAGTGAAGCAACCTACGGCGCGGCCGTGTTTGGATGGGTGACCATTCCAACATTATAAGTGACGTATATCACGAGCATCTTCGTGCTTCGGAAGGCACGTTAAGCCTTTGGTTCCGGCTAATATCGGTTGATATTAGTCGTTAAGCCTAGTCAGATGCCTTATGGGCGGCTTGTTAACATCTGACAGCCAACGACCTCTATGTTACACTAGACACGCTGTTTAGAACAAACTTTGTACGACAGTAAGTTAAGGCCAAATGGAGCATCTGAGTTTAGTCTGTTGCCAGAAACTACCGTGTCAAAACGTCCCTTACGTCAAATGCCAAAATTTAATAAAATACTGAAATATGTCTTATAGCGCCCGTATTTTTAATGGATAGATTTGTTTAATTATTTGTCGTAAATCTAAGTGATTAAAAGACTTATTGGAGGCGTAAAAGAATTAATTTAAGTTTTCTCACAACTTCTATTAAAAACCACAGATCAACCAGAAACAGATATGCCAAAAATCTTATAGGTATAAATGAAGTATCTATATGTACCTTTCAGATCTATAGGGCCAATAAATATCTATGAAGCATTAGTTTTATATCAATTGACTTTATTATCAAAGTCCGTTGTATTTAGCTAGTCTAATACAGTAAACAGTATGTTCGTTACTTTAATAATAATGTCAGAGAATAAAACTAATTTACTATCTATTTCAAAAAGATCTCAGTGTTTAACGATTAAATGTCTATGCCTAAAACTCAAATCGAAGGTTTGTGTTTATTTTATTTTTAAATGAATCATTACATTAGAAAAGAATGTCAAGATTGTTTACAATATTCGACCAGCTAATAAAAACGGACTTTAATTAAAAATCTGTCTGCACTGACAGGAGTAGTATTGTAAGATAGGTACAAATTGTGTTTTAATAATATTGGTAGGCATTTTAGAACTCATTTTTGTGAATACAATATCATATTTATTCATTTAATAATATCAAACATTATTATTAGGAATTAAAAAAAAACGTAAGTACTCACAACGAATTAAAGGCAGAAAATTAAAAACCAGCAAGGTGTCATATTTGCTCGATTACTCTTTGCTACCTTTGACAGCTCAGTGTTGTTGTTTTAATGGCGATTGTCATCTTTGGAAGAAATGGGGAAAAATGATGGATGTAAATTATTTTTAGAATTTGTTTGTGTTCTAGAAGATTAGTTTTCTCTAATGCTTGAAAACGTTTCAAAATATCATGATGTATTAAATGAATTTGCTGTGCCAACTTAAGATTGATTGTCCTGTTGGACACGACAATAATCTGCATCAAACAGGAGAAATCAAAAATATTCATAGGCAACACTTCACACTTCTTTCATTTTAGAAAATGTGACATAGATTTTATTCTGAACAGCGTGTCTAGTATAATACATATAAGTCTATGCTGACAGCAGGGTTAGTCGCCTGCCTTGCAAACACCTCTTCACCAACCCGCACTGAGCCCGCGTGGTGGAGTATAGTTCAAACTACCACATAGTTGAGGTACGGCCAGCAGTGAGATGTTACGGGCTAACTTTACTAACTCAATGTAATATTTATTAATACATATCTATTTCTACTTTGGCAAACTCCCAAGTGAGGGCATCTAAGGCGTATGCCTACCACATCAACTGTAAAAACCTGATACGGCTTTGTTATTGTTGATTTATGACCGCCGTTTTAGGAGATACGAAAAAGATTCACGAAGCAAGCACTGAACCGACAATACGCTTGGGCATTAATCCATTCCATTATGGAATACTTTATGATTTTTGGGAATGGCGAAAAAAATATTCGTTTGTGTATCGTATGATTATGTTAATAATTTGGCAGTCGCTTTCGCACTCTTAATTACAGA
The DNA here is from genome assembly GCA_963924145.1 of Pyrausta purpuralis. Lineage (NCBI taxonomy): Eukaryota > Metazoa > Arthropoda > Insecta > Lepidoptera > Crambidae > Pyrausta > Pyrausta purpuralis. The sequence goes on along the minus strand of OZ001662.1, from coordinate 10,902,967 downwards.
AAACCTCAAACAGCACATCAACGAAAAATAGTACATATGTAACAATCGTCTATTTATTTCTTAAGCAGCAATGTGATGTACTTATACTTGCAAAATATCTAATACAACTTTTCTTGTGAATGATTCGTGTATTTCTGTTTTCAAATACATTCATACAAAGTAGTAGGCAGTAAAAGGGTACAAATAACGGACTAAATCCTAAAAGCTACCAGTAAATCATAGATCTTAACAGAGAAATTACAGTCACTTGCAGTTACTTCCGTGTGGATTTTAACTGATTTTCATTCGAAAATCTTACTTTAACCTACTAAAGTCACACACCGTATTGACGCAAATGATTCAAAAAAGGGCCCCTGAACTAAAATTTACACGAACATTTATTTGGGAAAGCCTCAATCAAAACAAGAACACTCTGTCACTGCAACCGGCCGCAAAATAAAAATGATCAATGATTAAAAAATGGGAATGGAACTTTTGCCTCACTTTTCGGTCAGCCATTTTTTTTTCGAAAGCAGCGACTACCAATATAACCATAAAAATCGATAGCTTTCATTATTTCAACAATGATATATTCGATGATGATGATCGTCATGTTTATTAACAGGCTGTCAAGTGACGCTTGAATTTAATTTTTACATCATTAGCAAGCAGCTTATGATTTAAATACCTGACATTTGACGAAAGAACCATAAATCTACCAAAACATGTTTGTTTTAGATTTGTATTAATGTGATCTATCGATTACTGAAGTTTTCAGTGGTGACCGTCATTTCGGCAAATGCAAAATACCAAATCAGACTCCATAGTAAAAATTCCAAAGCCCTTTCTCGACAAGCGTTTATGTCTATGGTCTCGACAAAACAAGAACTGCCTCAATCAAATAAAGACCAATATCATATCAATGGAGTTGTGCCTCCGATATTGTTCGTACGCCACTCGGTATTCAGGAGCCGCGCGCTGTAAGTTAGCAGCCGCGTCATAGCGCCGCTTGTCCGAGATATTTTATTACGGGCAGTAGGGGTGGCAATGTCGTGTAGGAAGGTTGTCATATATAAGTCAAAATATGGCCGTGCTTCGAAAGAATGTTAGTAAAAATGAGAGCTATGACAAAATTGGTAACAAACCTTCTGATTAATTTGACTTAGAGCCGATTTTTCAATAGTCGGATAAAACTTATCAGACTGATAAATTATAAAACGACAGATTTTAAAAATGACAGTTACGTATGATTTCAGTCACTAGGTGAAGTTTTCAAATTAGCCATATTGTATTGTGTTCGACGAATATTTCTTATCTGACTATTGAAAAATCAGTCCTTAGAGTCGATTTTACCAACGTAAGATAAGGAATATTCGTCGAATAAAATACATCACGCCTAAAATAAAACCACACTTTTTACGTCTTTACAGCCAAAAAATAATATATCAGTATCAAGTTACGTTTTCGAAGTAGTAACATATTTAGTTTAGATGAGATCTCATCCCCATAGTCATTCGCATTTAAAGTTTATGATAGTGTTACCTAAATACAAGTTCTAAATATGTTAAATACTCATATATGTTTGCGTCAACCCTGCACAGCTTCTGGACGGATCACGCGTGTATCTGTGCGAACTGAGACGTGTCTGGACTCTGGCATAGCATAGCGACGTACATACCGGCACCTTGCTCGCAGACAAATGCACCACGTATTGGAGTAAAGGTATTTGTACTGTCTGATGTGTTTATTAGTTATACGTATAATATTGTACAATAAAATTCGAGACATAGTTGTAAATATGTGAGTGTTAACCCTCCACCGGTTTTCTTATTTTTGAATCATTTGCTTGAATATGGCATGTGATTTTCGTTCGAAAACAAATAAAAAAACAATGGAAATCACGCGAAATATAGACGTCAGTACTTACATAATTCTGTTTTTTTTTAATTACACGCGTTTTGAAATTTTACTAATTTTCGTGGGAAAATCGATTATTTATAAATCAATTACACATGCCATCTTGACGTGAGTGATTGATAATGGCCCTGGGTAGATAACGCGTGTGTCAGAGCGAGCGGAGACGTGGTCGGCATAGCGACATACCAGCTACCGGCTCTTGGACAAATTCGACACATATGCCCAATACGTGTTGAGAACTTACACAGCCGTCTCTATTACTTTTATCCTACTATTTCACATAGGACGAAAGAGAAATAAATTAAATTAAACAGCTCTCGAATGGTACACATGGTGCACTCACAGCTAACTGTGTATTATTTACGTGTTTGACCGTATATGTATAACATACGCTTTATATCTGTCATGTCAAAGTACGGGAAAATAAACATATGTTAACGATATAGACATGGTTTTAAAGAGCACCCTGTGCACACAAGTACGTGTTTTAATTTTGTTAGAAATGTATGAGACAAGACAAATATTAGTAGACTATACTAATATTTGTCTTAATAAATACTACCATTCCCACTTTAATGGATTTCCCAGAAGTATTCGAATTAATTAATACTTTGTGATATCTTAAAATGCAGTCACCCACCCACGGCTGATCGAGTTTCAAAAAAGTTATTAACATTGATCTTTTGTCAAAGACGGGATTAGAATATCGCTCGACCAGAAAGTTGTGCAGGGCACCAAAATTCTGACATAAATTTAAAATTCCAACAAACTAAAATTCTTAAATTAAAATAAGCACGGGATTATCCTTATTACGGTGAAGGATAAACCTTCCTCAATTAAATTAATTCTTTGTTATTCTGATTGCCCTTTTCGCCCTTTTTAGACAAAAATGGGCAAACGGGTTAGAGATTGACCTAGGGTAGACCGGGGACAATGGTACCATTTTTTAAACATTGGTTGATAGCGACAAATCTACTGAAATATATTTTATTCTGCATTTAAATTTCACTACCTACACTCTTAAGCTGCAAATGTGTGTACTTAAATAAAACCTACGGTACCGAAAAGTCAATGAAAACCACATCTGAACAGAATGGTGTCGTGTGTTACATTTGACCCCTACTGTGGGTTAATTGTACCAGAAATAAATTTAGTAATAAAACTCTGAAATAAGTGTTAAGAATAATGTTTTTTTTAATGGTTAGTAATTTTACGTTGTTATAAAGCTACAGTAACAGGCTTTACTCTTAAGAATCAAAATACTTAATAGTAATCAGTCGAAAAAGACAACACGTCATTAACTTAAATAAAAACAAATATTCTTCTCCAATAACAAACAATAGTTAACTCTTGCATAATATACTATTCTTTTGACTCAAACATTAAGTAATTATCTTTCTAACAACCATTTAAATCACAAAAAACAAAAACTATCAATTTGTATGAGGGTACAATTGACCCCCGGTACAATTAACCCTGACAGGCAGTTCTTAATATTATGATATTTATATTTTAATTTTTAATCAGAATCGCAGTTATGGCAAACATAATTGGCTTCTTGTGCCGTACATTCTTTGTGTGGCCATTCCGCAAATTATGCACTGAACCCAAAATTCATTTGGACGGCTGGCACTAGGTATAAGGTTCCATACACAAAATGCAAAACTTTGATAGTTGCGGCTCTTGTTCTTCAGAGAAAACTTTCATTGCGGGATTATATCTCATACTTATGGCACCACCAAGATTTGTTTCCTTTTCCTTGTATATTTTATTAGTGACAAAGACTGAACATCGCAGCTGCAGCCCGAATTGATCGCCCATTTTCAATTTCTTGAAATGCCTGTTCATAAAGGAACAGGTCCTTGGAGCCTCTTTCAGTTAACTTCGCTCTTCGCCGTGGCATATTAAACAAAAAGTCCAAATAAGTATGTGCCTAAAATCATTCACCTTAATAATTTCAACTCATTTTAATTGAATTAATTTAAATCAGAATAATTCATAACTAATATAATATCGGGGTTAATTTTACCATGGGGTTAATTGTACCGCTACAATTGTCCCCACCTTCAGTGGTACAATTGTTCCAAATGGACAGTTTAAATATTAACCAACAAATCACGGCATTTTATTAATTAATATACCAATAATTCATCACTTTTACAAAGATTGAAGTGTTAGTAAACTAATGAAAGCAATGATTTGATAAGAAAGCGAGTTTAATCAGAATTACAGACTAAAACTTTTTACGAGAAATCTTACTGTGACTGATCGAAAACAAAAAATCTTCCGTGTACGCGTCCGCCTCAGCACTGCCGCGCCGCGGACTGGGGAGCGGGAGGGGGCAAATCGAGCGCGTGAACTGTCGCTACAAACACATTCAAACATTGTTTGTGTTTGGAAATATTGGCAATGGTACTATTGCCCCGTGGTACTTTTGTACCCGGTCTACCCTACTTCTGATGTTAGATGTAGTAATTATTTTGTTACACTTTGACGTAGGTAATTAAAACATGCCTTGAAAACATGTTTAATTTACTTTTTTACGACCATGCGTAATTTCGACCTGTTTCACTATTCTAAATTAAGCACATCTGTATTTCTACACTAATATTATAATGAGGAAAGATTTGTTTGTTTGCTTTGGCTTGGCTCCGAAACTACTGAACGGATTTGAAAAATTCTTTCACTATTAAAATTCTGCATCACATTATGAACATAGACTAATATTATATTTTTTAAAGAAAGGGATCCGTATGAAAACTTTAATAATGTAAACGGTGTTTATGGATAATCTTTATACTAATGCTGCCTAATCTATTGAAAATAGAGCAAGTGATGTACTACAATTCTATAGAGGTCATTTATATAAACAATGAAGTCTGCGATACCATTTGTCAAACTTTTTCTGTCTTGACAAAATAGCCCATTTTTAACTTAAAATATGCAATATTAGCGCAGATTTCGTACCTCGGTATTAATCCTTATTCAAATAAATTATTTCGTGTTCATGGCTATATTAGTAAATGAATTACTCTTTGAGTTATTTAAATCGGAAACACCATTAAAAATTATCATGAGAATAGTATTTTATGAAAATTGAAATATATGCACAGCGCGCGCCCTTAGTGCATAAAGTCTTGCGGTATAGTGCTGCTACGATATCGATATCAGTCATACTGTTAGTCAGCTCCATAGGCAACCGAAACGAAGTTACTTAGATATTTTGTAACGGGCTCTAATTCTGATAAATAAAATATTTTCAAATCAAATAGATCAAAACCCCATTTTGAAAAAATAAAAAAAACACAACTTTGCGGTTAACCGATTCAATTTGGTTTGCAGAAATACTTTGGTTACGCGTATGCATCAACTTATAGTATAGCGTGAACTACAGCAATTACAGTGAAGAGATTTATTCAGTATTACTGACCGACTAACCAGGAAGAATTAAAGCAGCCTTAGGCCAGCCACAAACAGTAAATGCGCTTCCCTTAACTTACTTCTACAAAAAAATACCACTTGTTTCCAATGTGCTTAGTATTGCAAGTCCAATACTATTTTGCAATACTAATTTTGAGCCTTACTCACATACAGTCTACTAATTCTTTGTAATATTCGTAATGAATCAGCCGCTTCACGTAATAGTTTTCATTTCAGCGCCACCGATGACGTATCTTTTTGTGGTAGTTAGATGGTATATAAAGTCCTGTAATACCACTACTCGTTACGACAGGAGCTAGCGGAAGTGGTAAAGAAGTGACTGAATATAATATTTGATTTAAAAGAAGCGGCAAGCGACTTTATTCCGGGGCGGTGTTCCATCGCTCCTCACAAGTTAAGACCCTTAACGCAATTTATCAGCTTTGAAGGAAGAGTCGGTAGACGCTATATTTAGTTCGAATATCAAATCGTTTTCTTGGTTGAGAGGAATCAATTTTAGTTTTATTTTTCCTGTTGCATCTCGCTATATTTTCTGATTACCTAACGGTGGTATTAGCTGAATTGGAGATCCACTTACTTCCACTTAGCCAAAATACCACAATATTTTGTTGACAGCAAATATGACTTTGATTTTCATAGTGTTTGTATAAAGAACAAAGTTATGTTTGCGGTTATTGAAAATGTGCTTTATCACAAAAACTACTAGTACGATCTCGTTCGTTGTTACATCATATGTTTTTTTTTCAAACTTTAATGATAGATCGTCCGACCCCGTGTCCTGCTGGAAGCGCTTCCGGAAGTACGTCCGATTTTTTCAAAAAGTCCTGCTGGAAGACGGAACTTAAGTCCTGCTGGAAGTACGCGGTTTGTATGAAATCTGCTCCTGGTCCTTCCGGCAGTACGGTGACCTTGAACTTGAACGTTCATTTCGCCAGTGGTTGTTAACATTGGTTTGCTTTTATAAAATACTAGATTACCCTAGGAACAGCTTGTGGCAAATGCGATGAACTATTTTTGAATAGATTAATTTTTAAAAAAATAATTTGTTATATTTTGTTTAACTTAGTCGGTGATAATTGATTAAATCCATCATTCTACTCGCGTGTAATCTAAACTACTCAGCATTAAAACACACTGTATGTCTTTAAGTTCAGTTATATATATGTATGACAAAAAAGGTAATAATAACATGCGTCGTTCTTTTGATCATAATAAACATTTAATTTTAGCCCCTCAAAAAGCGTGCTTGCATTTTTATTTGCAATTTCCATGGTAAAAATAACTTACCTAACCAATATAATAAAATTACACTGAACTTCCTTCCTGATTATTACTGAAACATTTCAGCAAAAGTTTTGAAAAAGAAACTTAACAAAGACAGGAACATTGTTAATGCTATCAGAAACAGCAAAAGAAAACTTTGCAGCGAGGCTCCGACAAGTGTCAGTTTCATTTTCAGCACAAAGTTCCTGTTCTGTTGGACTTAAACAAAAGTAGCTATCTCTGTCACACATACCACTTACAGCTGTCTGAGTAAGTGTGATAAGTAGAAATAGAATGTAGAAAAAGTTTGTTATATAAAGAATAAAGGAACATTTATTTTCTCACTCTCCGCAATCAGCATACAGATTAGCGAATTTTGGCTTTATTGTAATTGTCATGGGCCCTATAAAGTTGATTGTTTTGTAAGCGCTTTTTTGTTGTTGTTTTAATTGACTCAATGAGCTATTTCTTTTTCGTAATCGACTTTTGTTAGTAACGTTATGGAAACCAGCCTGCTTATTTGCTATCATTATCACCACGTCTCATTAAGAAAATATAGAAAAAAATGCCTTTATACGACCTAAATAAAATAACATAACTGTCAGCCGCAGGACGTAGACAACTCCTGTGGTTGTCCTCCGCGGTGTAGTGGCTAAGCAGGCTGGTTTCAAGGCGTAGCCGCTCCGATGTCCCGGGTTCGATTCCCGGTCGGGTCAATATAGAAATCAAAATTTTCTATTTTGTCTAGGTTCTGGGTGTCGTGGTACCACCATTGTGTCTTATTTTCATAACACAAGTGCATTAGCTACTTACTTTGGGATCAGAATAATGTATGTGATTGGTGTCCAATATATTACCATGCAAGGCGGTCGCAAGTGATCTGTATTTATTCATTTATTCACTCTTAGTACAAGCGGATTCAAAAGTTGATAACCTATCCGAATATACATATGTATGTTAGTCACTTATCATTTCGGTCGTTCAGTTTTATTTCCCGTGACCCACCTGCTTCGCTCCGTTCAAATATTGCTCAAACGTGGCAAGCGCTTCCATTTCCCGCAAACAAGTATGCGATAACAATGTTCAGTAGGCGTATTCTCTACAAGTCTTTTTGTATCGTCTATCTTCTCACTGATTATTGAGATGTAACACAACATGTAAAAATTCACAAGTGTGGTGATCCTTCCAACACCGACTGTTCATGTAGTAGAATTAAGAAAGTTGATTTTGCTAAATACTTAGGGGTTCTCGTTGATCAGCGCCTTTCTTGGCACTTACACATTAAATTGACCATGAAAAGAATGCGAAAGATGATATGGACTTTCAAAACTTTACGTCACATTGCAAGTAAAAAATACTTACTCAAATATATGTTGCACTGGCTCAGTCCATACTACTATATTGTATATCAGTATGGGGCTCAGCTGCTAAAACAGCTCTACTATGGCTGGAACGAGCCCAAAGGCTGCTAATAAAAGTTATGTTTCTAAAACTGAAAATCTTTATCACGAAGCTAATCTTCTGTCAGTTAGAAAACTATACATATTAGACATTGTTCTTAAAATGCACAAATCTCTCTCCTTTGATGCTAAATTACTAACCAGGAGAAGGAAAAATAAGGTTGCCTCGCTACCCATCGTAAAATCTGACTTTGCAAGACAGCAATACTATGCGCAGTCTGAAGCAATTTATAATAAAATAAATAAATACCTTAACATATACCCCCTTAATAAAACAAATGTAAAAACACGGTCTTGAAATGGTTAAAATCTTTGAGTGACATGGATACTGAATCGTTGCTTAAATACTAACATATCATTATTATTTTTATCTTTTATGTACCTATATGTTATTCATTGGTCTTAACGGAAATTAAGGTAAGTTAATGGGTTGCAACACATACACGCGCAGGCACACGCACGCACGCACGCACACACACACACACACACGCACACACACACACACACACACACACACACACACACACACACACACACATGTATTATTTGTATTTTGTACGTAAGTAGTATTATATATTCTCACTGATTATTGACAATTGTTTGCATTACTTAAAATATAATGGGCTAATTGCTATTATTTTTCACTAGCTCCATACAGTGAAATTGTAAGACAGTAATATTTTGACAATAACACTTTTTTAAGAAATCTGTTCTATTATCAGAGCTATTGCTGATTAGTCCGTTTTCAATACCAACTGAGTGAACAATACTAAACATAGTTTAGTAGAGTTAGCAAATGAAAGACAGGATTTTGAAGATCTTATAAAATAGATCTTAATTATTTTGTTATACTTTTATAGTCCTACATTTATACGCACAATCATGAGGCTAAGTGCGGAAAACACCCCAGCCAAACTAACTAACTATAGTCCTACATTTCCTATAAAATATAAGAACTAAAATGCGCTGACAATTTTATAACGCTTACTAATCATCAGCAAATGGCGACTGATTGACTCAATTGATTAATCAGAACACGCGGGCTTCCACCACAAACAACTTATAATAAACCTAGATTTATTATAATATCACTTTTACAGACCAGTGAAATTACAATATTTATGTATTTATTATGAAATTAAAATAGCATCGAAAAGGGTACTTGAAATTATACGAATGACTGTCATTGATTCAGTGTAATTACTGTAGTGAAATATCAATCTCACATTTTTGACAAATTCCCTGCGATATTTAGAAAAAAGAATGTCGTGTTAGTGACACCATTTCGATATAACACTAGAACGAGTGTACCGAGATTCATTATTTGTACGTTGTTGAACGTCGTCAACGCCCCGAATAGGCCAGTTCAAAATACATTATGTCATCGGTTTGTATTAAAAACTATACCCAATATAGTATATTTATTGTTTATAGTGTGGATTATACACAGTCTGCCCATAAATACTGTTGCAATTACAAATAAGAAAGATATTATTACATTTGAATTTGGAATCTGTCATTTTTATACGATCGCTCATTGTGTTTTCTAATTTTGGCGCCAATACATTTTATAATATTTTGCGATGTTAAAATGGAGTGGGGTGATGAAGAGACAATATTTATAGCAAGACTAGGTAGAGGATCTGTCAAAGACAAGATGCTCCTCGAACTTAACTTAATGTAACTTAACTTCTCATTAATTTTCAAAGTGACTAGTTGTAAGCGTGAGTGAATTGCCCCAGCCATCCAGGCCAATTATACTACCAAATAAAACTACGATTAATAAGTGTCTTTTTTGACGGTGGCTGAGGTAAGATCGATGTCTCGTACCTTACCATGTTTCAATGAAAATAGCTTTTATAGTGAAAGTGACCGTTTTTGTGCCGTGTGTGACACAAAAACGGGCGTCACAAAAAATATTTTTGAATAAAAAAAAACGACGCGAGGTGTTCAGGATTTTGCCTCATAGTGTGGATAGGCGTGAGAGACTGCGACCGTATTTCAATCAAACCTACCTTCAGGACTCTATGTAAATAAAATGCAAAGTTTCCAGTAGAAAAAAGTAGAACAGATATCATATCCAACAATGTTAATATTAATCACTACATTAAAGTTTTCCTTTAAATTAGGATATAAATGGAATGAAGGATCACAGGTAGCATTGCTAAGTCAGCAGGTAGCATTGCTAAGTTTTATTAACTCTTACTATAAAGAATGAATGTGACCGACACTACTGAACCTTCTCTATTTTTTTTGCTCCCGAACGTTTTCAATAACTAGCCTGATTTGTTTACCCCCACTTTTATTGCGAGTTTTATTGCATTTCCGCTGCAAAGCCGACTGGCAAACATGGGTTAAGTGTCGCTCGTGAAACTTTCGGTTTCGGGTCCAAACTATAAATTCTGATTTTTTACTTTTTTGGCATGATCGTGTTGTAGACGCTCACGGATCAAAAGGTCGCCGGCGGTCGCATAAACAAAAGCATAACAACAATACATTAGTGACAATAAATGTGTACCCATGCGGTGATACTGCACACTGCTGTCTAGTCATATAATTGAGATTAGGTACAATGCTTATCAAAAGAGTGTGCCCAAGGTGCCCCTGTGTATACGATCGATTAGGCCTATGCTTTCAATGGTGTATCTACGTGAAGTACGTGTCTGCGTAAATGCCTCTCCTTAGCAAGTGATGTGATATCCTATCTGGGACCCTTTTCTTGAAAAAAATTTGTGAAACTGGTATGTGATTATAGTTCGAAAAATATAGAAGTCAATGTCAAAAATATATTAAAATAATTATTACTTTGTACTTGGAGATTGATGATCTTCTTGGCGCGAAGGGGCTCCCCTTTAACACATTAAGCGCCATGGTGGTCACCGGTGACCCTCAAACAATATTTTTCTATTGTGTCTAGTTTTGTGGCAGTCAAAGCCTTATAGTCGGATCCTGTCACCATCTCTGCGATTCGACTTTAGAATTCTCTTACCAATAAAATGAGAATGTCCCCAAACAGATTTATCTTTAAAAAGTCTCTCTGCACCTGTATGTTTATTAGTCTTTCGCTTTTGTACTCTATTATATATTTGTGTAATATTAGTATGTATGTTTAGGTTAGAGCATTTTACTTCCTTTTTTTTGTATCACTCTTCTTACTTATTATTCCGCTACTTTCTGCATTACCAGGTGGTTGACTGGTAGAGAATGCCATAAGGTATTAAGTCCGCCAATCAAACAACTTACAGTGCAATAAAGGTAAAATAAATAAATAATAAAGCATTAAAAGACTTCAAATTGATGCATCAACCACTATGTTACAAGTCTATTTCGCACTAAGTTCTTCTTAAATATAACACTAATGCCCACCTTATTGTTCCCTCGTACACAGAAATCTACCAATTAATTCATTCGTTTGTAATTAAACCACATTCACTGTTCTGAGCTCCTTTGACAACCGCCAAATGATTTGTTAAAACTGCCTCAGTAAAAAAAAAACTATAAATATTTCTACTCGACAAAATTATTATTTTCAGTAAAACCAAACGGTCAATAAAAATTACATGAAAAAAGACGTGAGTGTTTACGAAGCTGTACTATTTTTAAACCATTAGTTTTCGTTCGAAAATCAAACATTCATAGTTCGAAAACATTGAATTAATATATGGAGCTAACACCACGAACAAATCTGGTGCGTCATTAACTGACGCGACTTGTCATCAACTCATAGAATTGATAGAATAAATACAAGGAATAGTGACCTTTTTTTATTTGCAAAACTTTTTTTGCTTAGCATAGCTTGTCTCGTATTATTAATAATAACTCTCTGTTCAAAAATCACATGCCATATTCATGCGATTGATCCAAACATTGGGACCCTAGTACAGAAAACGTCTCAAGTACACTCATTGAGGCCTCACCAATTTGTTGGTACTCGTACCGGTGGCAAATTAAGACGTCAAAGCTTTATTATCTTATTTGAACTTATTCAAAGATACCTACTCGGATCTCAGCGTCTTAAGTCTGCCGTGAGGACCATAAAGAGGCCGTTATGAAAAAAGGAAGTCCATATTTCCACTTTCTCAATGGACAACGACACGACAAGCTAAGCACTAATGTAACCTATGCCATTGTTATGAGGATTAATTTTCATCGAATTGCTTAGTCTGATGTACTGTGCTGCTTTGGTTGTTCCTATTCCTAACTTAAAGTTTGACTGGGTTAAGGTCCACTTTTGTACAACTGATTGATGGAAAAAAGCTTGTTATGAGTAAAATTTTCTTGAAATTGTGGTATATTGAATGCGAGTGATTCGAAAACAGAGTATGTATCTGATTTTACTGCCTTCAAAAAGCTGACTTATGTCAATAACTGCAGATAACGATTAAAATAACGCATTTGTCTTCTATTTAAAGAAACAAATTCTTTTAAAGTCGGTGCAGTATGTGAGTAAACTGTTGGTGTACGTAAGCTTGACATCGTTAAGTGATTTCAAAAGAATTTGTTTAAAATGTATTCTATGTTTGTTATGTATGTATTTACAAACAAAAAGTATTTAAGTATTATATCCGTTATCTGGCACCCATAATACAAGCTTTGAGTAGCTTACTTTGGGGCTAGATGGCGATGTGTGAAAATGTCCAAAGGATATTATTATCATTATAATTTTATTAACACATACAGTGTATTTTTTTTTAAATCATAAAGACGAAATAAGAAATTAAAAATGGTTAATTATTGGTTTCTTATTTAATTTTTATGAATATAAAGAATTTGTCTCTCTTACATAGACGAGAAATCCGTCATTTTCAGCTTTGAAGTAAACTTTTTGAAGGCCGTTTAATTTTTTTAAATATTTTTTACAGGCTCAAACTACTTCATAGTTGAGGTAAGGTCTTTGTCCAGAAGAAAGACGTTACAGGCTTTAACTGGCATCTTTACTTTTACTTTTATTTTTTACAGCATGGTGCCCTCTATTATACCGAAGTTCGTCAGACAACATACAATAGATACTATATTTGTTTTGTTCTTACTAGGATAAGATAAGAAATAAGACTAGTATTATATTATCTGGGATAAGACTAAGCTAAATTACCCGTCAGTACTTGCACTTCATTAAGTGCAGCAGAGCCGTGTTTATTACAAAGAGAATTCCAGGAATTCAAGTAGAACTGAATTAAATTGCTCATAGGTAGAAAAACAAAGTTTTACTAAGCCTTTTATAACTTGTACCTTTATCAGATTACCGTTTGTATTAGAGGTTTACCAACAGTCCTAATAAATCGTCTTTTCATGCATATCATTCGTTTGACCCGTATGTGGAAAATACCACAACGAGGGTTATCTATTAACATTAAAATAATGTAAAAATGTTGTTTTTTATTCCCCCTCTAGTTATAAGACGTAAGTAGTACCCATAGTTTATAAAATATAACTTGAGCCGTAGAGGTATAATATCAAAATATTCGAGTATCACCACAACCAAATGAAAAACCTCCAAATTAGGTATTGCTGAAGCTCTTATTTTTGTTTTTGTATTGTTTGTATTGACAGAAATAACCAGGAAAAGCTTGTATAGCTGATTGTGTTGTGGTAGTAACACCGTTAGTACACCAACGTATTCGCATACGGCAGCGATGCGGCTGAACGAAACCAACAAGGATTCAACTATCACATCACACCTAGCTATGTTAAAGCGAGACATAGAATATGCGAATTTCGTATGCCGCATGCGATTGCGTTGGTCTAATAATGGCGTTAGATACGTTTTTTTTCAAACTACGCCATTCGTAGCGCTTTGCTACGTCATTCGTAGCGCTTTGCTACGTCATTCGTATCGTACCGCATTGCTACGCCAATAGCCTGTCTACGAGATCATTGTGCTACGAAAAGCTAAGAGTGTGACTACAACTATAAGATCCCTTACGCACTGCGACTTTTAGTATCGGTGCATTTGCGCGTTTTCAAAAAGCGCTTCAGCATCGCGACTCACGCAATAAACAGATTAAATTTAGCATCTATGCAGACGCATGTTAGCATCGATGTAGAAGCGCGACTGCATCGATGCTAACGCGCGTTAGTTAGGCAGTCGCCAAAATTCAGTACATAATTTGACCTTTTTTATCGACGCTAAAAGTAGCGCAGTGTGCAGAGGTTGCCCTTTTGCGACTACATCAATGCTAACGCGCGTAAGCATCGCGACTGTATCGCTCCTAAAAGTCGCAGTGTGTAAAGAGTCGAACAGTTACATTCTGTCATCAACTTTCCACGCCATTTTGTGCTATTTTTACTTACGACAATAGAATTACTACAGAATTCAAGTAAATCACACTATAGAATAAGTAAAGTGGTCTTAGGCAGAGCATATAAAACGTGTAACCTCATTTAAAATTAACGGAACGGATCGCCGTTCCATATTCACTTTGAATTCACCTTAGATGACATTTTATGACAGAAATATTAATAAACTGCTTGTTTTATGAAGGTACAAGCGTAAGTCCACAAACAAAAAGTGACCTAGCTCTACCTACCCCCTGTAACTCCTTAACTATATTTTGTTTAAATATTACAAGCGAGTGAGCTGCGTCTAGGTACGTTAGTAAAACACAAATAAAATTATTAAAGCATTTAGCGTAAATTAACTGATGTATGGGTTTAAAGCCCGACAAATGGTTATTTAGACGAAACTTTAATGTAGCAAGCTCCATACGGCGCGATTTTTCTGCGTTTTACTGTAAGAATTAGACACAGGTAAATAATAAATGTTGAACACCAATTACATACATTGTTCTGATCCCAAAATAAGTAGCTAATGCACTTGTGTAATGGAAATCAGTTACAACAGTGGTACCACAACTCACAGACCCGAGACAATATAGAAAATTATGATTTCACCATTGATCCGATCGAGAGTCGAATCCGGGACCTCGGAGCAGCGACGCTTTGAAACCCAGCATGCTTAGCCACTACACCACGGAGGTTGTAACATGATGAGTCTTAACACAAAATAAAAATATGAGTAAATGGTCCTCACTGCCTAGATGTCTGGTGGCTGGAAATTGAAGTTTCTTTTGAATAAAAGTTGGAATCACTTTTTGATAAACAACAATTACAACACAACTATAATTTTCAAAGAAATAAACCTTGGAATCGCAAATAAAATTCTGTGGAATGGCATATGCAAAGCAAACTATTCCTTTGAACAGAAACTCTGAGAAAAATAAGGAATATGATTTGTTTACTGTTGTTTGCCATTTGTTATCGTATTCCTCCATAAACCTTACAAAAAAGACTAATATAATAGTTTAAATAAAGATTGTATTGATGATTGATGTAGATTTAAAATTGAGATAGTAGTGAATCATAATTAAACCGTAGGGCTTACTATAATGATCGGGGATGCCCACAACCTAATCCATTCGACCTTTGTATTTTTCATAGTAGCTAATATAGCTAAGCTTAGCTATCATTATTAACATTTAAAGAAAGCGATTGCCATTTTTGATTTTATTTCATTCCAAACTGTGGACTTCATTATGCGAATTCTCACATAACTTAAAATTAAATATTGTTTTCGGACAAAATTTCAGTAGATAAAGCCAAAGTCAAAGTCAAATATTTATTTGCGAGAACCATGGATCATTAAAAAGATCTCATTTAATAGCAGAGGTTTACATATTTACCAAAAATTGGCACGCAAAAATTTTATCATATGTCATACAATCATTTGTGTCCTATCCTTGGACGAATAATAATTCATCCAAGGTCCTATCATATGATATAATTTTAAAATACATGTCAGGTTATTAATATTAAATAAATAAATAATAAATATGCTTTGGACATTCCCACACATCGCCATCTAGTCCTTAAGTAAGCTACTTAAAGCTTGTGTTATGGGTGCCAGACAACGGATTTAATACTTAAATACTTTTTGTTTGTAAATACATACATAATATACATAGAAAACACCCAGACCAATACAAACAGACATGTTCATGCACACAAATGTTTGTATTGTGCGGGGATCGAACCCGCAACCCGCTGCGTAGTAGGCGATTTCTCGACCACTACACCAGACGGGTCGTCAAAATATTATTATGTCCATCCGTGTTATCATTATTATTGTTCAATGTCATGAAATTCTGCTTGGTCATAAAAAAAAGCCAATTTCGTAAATGTTCAACAAATATGTTAGAAGGCAGTCTAGCCCTGATAGGTAATGGGATATTATTATATTTTAATGGCCAGAGCAAAGCTGTTTCTATTGAACAACGCACTGGTATGACCTAGTGGCGGCAACAGTCGGGTCGACATACAAAGCATGATTTGAAAACTAAAGCTTCAACGAAGTTTTTCTTACCTGGATATGTATTTGTATGTAATATGTCTTTGCATTTAACGCTACTACTTCTATAATGTTATTAGTAAAAGTGACCCAAGCTCTTCAGTATAATATCCCAAACCCCTAATATATGATCTGGCGGTTCTATAAAATCTTTGTGTATGTGTAAAGAGGGTTTACGACGTAGCTGGATGATCGCCGACAGTTTTATTCGCCAATAATGCGAACGTGGTAGCAGTATATCTCTGTAACAAGACCCTTGTGAAGATTTCAATATCCGATTTTACTGCTTGGAGTGATTGCTCCCGTGAATGAACTTCGTGGTTTGACATGGGGGAATTCTTTGCCGTTTTTACCTGTATACTGTACAAGGCTTTAACCCCTTCATTTGCATGCGTAAAGGTACGGAAAGGTCAGCCTTTTCATGTGTAAAATAATGTAGGATTTTTTAGACATATGAATCACCCGGGACATAACTTTTGCACAGTTGGTCGTAAATGTTTTGTCAATTTATGAGACTTTGAGAATAACTCAAAATTAAGATAGCATAGATAATTAGTACCGAACCGGTAAAAAAAACATTGTTTGTGTTTATTAGTACGATTTTATACAAGAAAATGATCCCTCTACTTAATGATAAGAAGGTTCTTTTGTAGTGCCAAATACTGGCCGTAATAGAATAAAGGAATTCTAATGTACGAGTATATATTTTTTTATGTAGCTTTTAATCGTATTAATTAGTTAAGAACAGTCATATTAGAATAGGACTACAGAAGCTGATAGTGTAGAGCTGCAGTATGTTTCCTAGTAGATAGTCAGATACACAATTAAAAATAGTGCACAGAAAGCTAGACACTCTGAACTGATCTCGGCGAATTTCGTAGCGAGTGGGGAAGCGAGACAATCATCGTTAAAAGCGGCATTGTTGGCGTTAATGAAACCCGGGAGATACCAACTTTGTTTGCCTTTGTTACCGCGGCCTGCCCTGTTACGATTTCGGCTTTAGGCATAAATAGATGTGGACCACGCCGGCAGGTCTTAGATAATATAGTTAAGGTATGCACTAGTACTACACGTCTACAGTACTATTGTAGTGGCATGGACAGACTAAGTGCTACCAATTTACTATCAAAAAGAGAGTCCAAGCGGATTATTTGCAACCTCTGAGAAGTGCTACAAGGCGCCTGTATTATTTCGAAGCTCAAATAATACTATCATAACGTCAGTGTATAATATATCCAGCTTCCTTGTTGTACCCATTCCAGTAGCCGTTAAAATCTCAAGTTGACGACGAATACCTGGGACAAGTTATTCAATGAGTAGGTCGATGTTTTCAAATTGCGCAAGAGTGTCTTCTCGTCTCAATTATCTCAGTGTCTGAAAATTTTCTTCTTCAACCAGTGATGACATACGGTTCTGAAACATGGTTGCTTACATCGAGCCTTTAAGGAAGCTCAAAATCTCACAGCGAGCGATGGAGAGGGCTGTGCTCAGTGTTTCTCTACGAGATCGAATCAGAAATGAGGATATACGTAGAAGAACTGAGGTAACGGACATAGCCCTGAGAATGAGTAAGCTCAAGTGGCAATGGGAAGGGCACATTGCAAGCATAATTGATGGCTTTTAGGGCAGATAATTTCTAGATTGGAGACTCTTTGACCAAAGATGCAACGTAAGACGTATACCGACTAGATGGCAAGAAGGCCTTGTGAAGATCGCAGGAACAAACTGATAGCAGGCCGCATGTGGTCGGTCGCTGTGGAAAACCATGGGAAGGCCTATGTTCAGCAGTGGACGTCCGTTGGCTGAAGATGATGAAAACTATGACTATATAATGACAGCGATTAAGAGATATTATAATAAATAGACTTGAATGAATCATTAAAAATTGACACCTTTAATACCTGTTTGATTGTTTAGAAGAGACTTAGTCAAAACTAGAACACACTCGAAATCTACACGACAAATATCACTGGTTCGCTTATGTTATGCTATGTTCTTCTACATATATTTATTCTGTGCTACCCACCACAACCTTCAGGTTCGGCGAAAGTTTGATTTTGTTGAAACCTTTTCTGTTTATTCAAAGTTTACGTACCGCGAGTTTCGTATCATTCTCGGTCGAAACCGCGTTTTCATGGGCTTTATATGTGATTTAATTAAGCGAATAATAAGGGTAGGAATCGATTCAATTACATATTTTAATTCGAGTCAAAGGTTAACCTTTGTAACTTTCTGTCTAATTTAATATCAGGTCATCTCAATTGAACAGAATGTTTTTTAGCTAACATCGGAAATTGTATTTTCTATTTTTATTCATTTCCGAATCCTACAAAGAGCTTTTTATATCTCAAAGTGCATTTAACCGTTTGTCTCGTGAATCTGGTTTGGACATTTGAGGGGCTAAATCGGCCTTTAGATCTTCAATCAAGGTCTCAAATGCAATCCCAGCTAAAGGCATCAATCCTGCTTTGTACATACCTACATCTCAACCTGTGTATTTTCAGCTTAAGCTGAGCTTTGAGTGCCAGCATGACATTTTTCGTAGCAGGTCAGCTTATAATGGAAATGCCTAGCTTGACTTATAGCAGGGTATACCCAAAGGATTTCTTACTTACTCCGCGTGACAATTGCGCATCTATTTCAAGAGGAGGGAAAGTCTCGTATGGGGTCAATTATCTGGGAGCAGCAGTGTGTAGTGTGCAACGCAATTAAGTAGATTAAAAGTACTAGCGCGATTAAACTCATTAGCAGAATGCATCAAGGTTTTTATGTCACTCTTACTAATACGTAACGAAGTCGGTAACAATAATATCACGTTTTGGAAATGACTGCAAAAATATATTGTATTTTATTTGTGATATTTGTATTTTTTATTTTTAGTTTTATTGAAATATTGGCAACATTTCACTAATGACACAAAACCCAAAACATATACATAAGATACACTTTTTTCACACTTAGTATTTGTCAGTTTGATAATTAAGTTTCATTAGATACCGACATACACGTATTGTTGTTATGTACTTTTGTGTTTATTAATGATCAGACATTTGATCACGAACACACCTGGCGTTTGACGCCTAGATAGGTGTATAAATTATGATGTATTGAACATAATATGACGAAGAGAATGTGTAATTTACTGAATACAGTGGGGTTATATAAGTCACACACTGTGAGTATGTGGTTTAGTGCATAAGTCTACTATTACAGAACTAAGTAAATATGTGGGGCAGACTAGGATCGGGAATCATCGTGTAACATAGTATAATGTCGTTACCAGCTGTTAAAAAAATACGATTGTGTGTGTTTTGAAGAAAAAATACCTTAACCGAATGTCCGAATGGCTAGTAAATAAACATTGGATAAGGTTTTTTTTTTCTTTCCAAATTACACGCAGTCGTAAATATTCAACTAGTAACGACTAACGACATTTTACCACTACTAACGATAAAGAAATTGGGCCTAAGACCCCTTACAGACTGCGACTTTTAGCATCAATGCAGTCTCGCGTTACAAAAACGCGCTTCCGTATCGCCACTCACGCAATGAACATAATTAATTTATCGATGTAATCACACGTTAGCATCGATGCAGAAGCGCGACTGCATCGATGCTAACGCGCGTTGGCATCGCGACTGTATCGATGCTAAAAGTCGCAGAGTGTAAAGGTTGACATTTTGCGACTGCATCGCTGCTAAAAGTCGCAGTGTGTCTAAGAGATAAGGGTTATCAAATATCACGCAGAAAGGACAGGTAGGTTATTGGAGAGTTGTGTATTGTATAAACCCGAAGTTTGGAAGTTGGCAGTGTTTCACCCCCGTGCCTCGGAAAAAGCACGTAAAGCCGTTGGTCCTGCGCCTGAACACTCTCCGGTCGTGTCAGATAGCTGTCCCATCGGGCTATGAGAGTGAAAGGAATAGAGTGCTCATGTGTTTGCGCACACATTTGTGCACTATAATATGTCCCGCGCAGTCGGTTAGTCGTTGAAACTACTCACCATAGTGGAAATCGGCTAGGGGAACTACTTAATCAAAATGTCATATCACTAAGATCTTTACGTAACACTTTGTGCGCATAATAAAGAATTAAATCAACTGTCTATTTATCCGTTAGAGTCCAAAAGGAATCCTTATCTAGTTAAAGGCCCTCGTATGGGCGATCTTAGTATATCAAAATCGATCGCATCGTCACTTACCACCAGGTGTGTTCGTGATCAAATGTCTGATCATTAATAAACACAAAAGTACATAACAACAATACGTGTATGTCGGTATCTAATGAAACTTAATTATCAAACTGACAAATACTAAGTGTGAAAAAAGTGTATCTTATGTATATGTTTTGGGTTTTGTGTCATTAGTGAAATGTTGCCAATATTTCAATAAAACTAAAAATAAAAAATACAAATATCACAAATAAAATACAATATATTTTTGCAGTCATTTCCAAAACGTGATATTATTGTTACCGACTTCGTTACGTATTAGTAAGAGTGACATAAAAACCTTGATGCATTCTGCTAATGAGTTTAATCGCGCTAGTACTTTTAATCTACTTAATTGCGTTGCACACTACACACTGCTGCTCCCAGATAATTGACCCCATACGAGACTTTCCCTCCTCTCGAAATAGATGCGCAATTGTCACGCGGAGTAAGTAAGAAATCCTTTGGGTATACCCTGCTATAAGTCAAGCTAGGCATTTCCATTATAAGCTGACCTGCTACAAAAAATGTCATGCTGGCAATCAAAGCTCAGCTTAAGCTGAAAATACACAGGTTGAGATGTAGGTATGTACAAAGCAGGATTGATGCCTTTAGCTGGGATTGCATTTGAGACCTTGATTGAAGATCTAAAGGCCGATTTAGCCCCTCAAATGTCCAAACCAGATTCACGAGACAAACGGTTAAATGCACTTTGAGATATAAAAAGCTCTTTGTAGGATTCGGAAATGAATAAAAATAGAAAATACAATTTCCGATGTTAGCTAAAAAACATTCTGTTCAATTGAGATGACCTGATATTAAATTAGACAGAAAGTTACAAAGGTTAACCTTTGACTCGAATTAAAATATGTAATTGAATCGATTCCTACCCTTATTATTCGCTTAATTAAATCACATATAAAGCCCATGAAAACGCGGTTTCGACCGAGAATGATACGAAACTCGCGGTACGTAAACTTTGAATAAACAGAAAAGGTTTCAACGAAATCAAACTTTCGCCGAACCTGAAGGTTGTGGTGGGTAGCACAGAATAAATATATGTAGAAGAACATAGCATAACATAAGCGAACCAGTGATATTTGTCGTGTAGATTTCGAGTGTGTTCTAGTTTTGACTAAGTCTCTTCTAAACAATCAAACAGGTATTAAAGGTGTCAATTTTTAATTATTCATTCAAGTCTATTTATTATAATATCTCTTAATCGCTGTCATTATATAGTCATAGTTTTCATCATCTTCAGCCAACGGACGTCCACTGCTGAACATAGGCCTTCCCATGGTTTTCCACAGCGACCGACCACATGCGGCCTGCTATCAGTTTGTTCCTGCGATCTTCACAAGGCCTTCTTGCCATCTAGTCGGTATACGTCTTATCAAAAACTACTGGCCCGATTTAAAAAATATTTTTACGTTGGATAGTCCATTTATGGAGAAGGGCTTTAGGCTATATAACATAAAGATACGACTCACAAGACCACAGCAGCAATGAAAAATGTTGCGAAAACGGGAAAAAGATATTCCTTTTGAGAGCTTCCGCTGCGTACGCTGCGGAAACCGCTTAAGTTACACAAAAATCATGTATGACAGGATTGTTCAACATTAAGAGTTCTATAATAAAGTCTGCGACAGCATATGTCTATATTTTATGGTTGACTTACTACAACCTTTTTTATGTTAATAAATTTGTAAAAAAATAATGCATTATTTTAGAGGTGTATTGTATACACAGGTATTTATTCTTATCAAAATAAATACATTCATCATCACGAGCATTTTATTAAGAACCAAGTTGCCCTTTATATCATTTGATTTCATTAAATATCTTAGGAGCTATCACAGTTTTAACATAACTCCGCACCAAAATAATTTTCGCAGCTAAAGTACAACGTGCGCTTGCGATAATGATATTATAAAGCTGAAGAGTTTGTTTGTTTGGATGCGCTTATCTCAGGAACTGCTAAACCGATCAAAAATTTGCGCACGGGCGGAACTCCGGGCCAAACGCTCTTACCAAAACATTATATATTTCTGTATTTCTATATTTCTGTGTTGGATAGCTAATTTATCGAGAAGGCTTTAGGATATTAAACATGACGCTGCGACGGGAGGGGAGGGAGCAAACTCAAAACGCGCGGACGAAGTCGCGGGGGACCGCTAGTATATTATAAAGCTGAAGAGTTTGTTTGTTTGAACGCGCTTATCTCAGGAGCTGCTGGACCGATTTGAAAAAATATTTCTGTGTTGGATAGCTTATTTATCGAGAAAGGCTTTAGGATATAAAACATGACGCTGCGACGGGAGGGGAGGGAGCAAACTCAAAACGCGCGGACGAAGTCGCGGGGGACCGCTAGTATCACAATAAGGAATATTATTTCGTACCATTAAGCTTAGGAATGAGGAGCCATTTTAAGATAGAATGCTTAAGGAAAACTTGCCTTTGTGTCATTCAGGGTATAAGAACCGTAGCGGGTGGCAAATAGCCATAATAATCCATAAATAATACTCTAAAATCAAATACGTTGTGATCACAAATCAAGTGGCTAAATGCACTTGTTTTATGGAAGTCTGAAGCAACGGTGGAAACACAACACCCGACTGGATCGGAATTCGAATAATTTGTTGTGGCCAAGTAAAGAAGAAATCCAGAGTTAGGTGTTGTTACAAGAGGAAACTTCTTTTTAACGTATGTTGTGTTAAAAGAATGCCAGTTGATATGTCCTCATATTCCGATCATTTTGACACTAAACACGACCGTTTGCGTTATGCCTTCGGACGTTAAATCGCGTCTGTAATTTCAATGCCGGCCAGCCTTGGACTGGAACGATTTATTTGATGTAAATTATTATTGGGTCTTTTGTATGGGTTTTTAGGCATAATGGTAGATTTACAAGTCGTATAGATGCCCCGGTAACGTGATTGAAAGTTAACGGCTTTTCGGTATTTTATGTGAACACGAATTCAGTGCTTATTTGAGATTTTGAGCTGAAGTCTGTATTTAAAAAAACAACCGTTCTTTTTGACCTACGCATTGAGAGTTCCGTGCTTTTACTGAATTAGGGGTAGTACTTCCACAAAGCCAAAATACCACTATACTCTATTGACAGCAAAAATAACTTGGTTATTCATAGTATTTGTATGAAAGACAAAGTAATATTAGCGGTTGTTGAAAATGTGCTATATCTCAAAAACAACCGATTCGATCTTGTTCAAATCAATTTTCATCGAAAGGATTTGTAATGATCTACATTCATGTAATTTTTTAATTTGCTTAGTTCAAAATTTAGTGGGGATTTCACCACTTCGGAACTGTCTATCTCCCAAATTTTAAAGTAAAAAAATGGTTTTAGAAACCTCAATGTCATTTAGACAAAATACCTCCATCTATATATACTACTCGTATACATGAGTAGTTTGAGCAAACATTTTTTTAGTTCCATATTATCATATATTTTTTTATGGGGATCGTGAAGTGGTTTACGGAATATACCTACCTACCAAGTTTCAACTTTGTAATGCTGATAATTAGTCGAAACTATAAGGTTTATGTTTTTGGCCATTTGGCTACGGCACCCAAATGGCCAAAAACATAAACATAAATGTTTACCCAAACATGTCCTACTGTTTGTCCCTCCACCAAACTACACTGAACCCGTGTGGTAGAGTTTCATATGGCTTATACCACTTTATACTAAAAGTCTGTTGGTGATTCTATAATTGTGTATAAACATTAAAATGAGCTGAAGCTTGTTTTAAAAGTAAAATATACATAATATTCAATTATGTATGAAGGATAATTGCAACTCACAAGGGTCAGTAATATCTTGAAAGACAATGTAGACAAGCAATCTCAATCAGACAACCTTTGCTAACATTTAAAGGATACCCGAGTCGGATATAATTGTACATTAATGTACGTGTAGATGTCTACTTATTATAACCAAAGAAAACATTCAAAGCAAGCACTTATTATATTATCTAATCCAATTACTCCTGGCATTTGTATCGTGATGGTTGTGCTTAAAATAAAGTACAGAAGTTGGGCTAGAGGGGTATAATATTTTGTTGTTATTATCATATGCCTACTTATAATAGTCGATGTAATAAAATAAATCAATAAATGAGTATTTTATGAATCGAAATATAAAATTAAATATATAAATTTTTCCATTTTTTTTGACTGCGAACGTAGTTATCAACATACAAAGCTGGAGGTCAAAATTAAGTGTCATTTGTCAGTAATTTAAAAAATATCTATTTATAAAGGGTTATCTTTGAGAAGATTTTCTCTGTTACAAAAGTCAATCATTGTGTTTCGGCAACTCTACCAAAGAAGCTAATGTCCTCAAGACTACTATTACTTTACTTTTACTTTTTAACTAACAAACTTTTGTGTGTGGTTTAATTTCTTAGTCGAAACTACATAATGTACTAACTATTACTTTTGTGTGTGGTTTATTTTCTTAGTCGAAACTACATACCTAATGTACCAATCACCAAATCATCTATTCGTCATCTTAATGTATTCTTTTCCCGTAAGAATTGCTGTCTTATGACTACTTATGTGGCGAGTATATCACACGCTGTTATTTGCTTTTCCTCAGTACAGATTTGTGTTTTTCTATTTTTAAAAACACAATTTTGTATCAATGCATAGGTATTAAGAAGAATTCAATCTGTATAAATCATTATAACAATTTATAAATGTTTTCGATTAATTTAACGTTCAAGATGTTTTTTTAACTTCTTTGATGGCGACATTAACATGCACTTTACATAAATATACATAGTTAGCTTGAATAGATATTCCAACGGTTTACTTCAGTGGAAAAACGTTTATCTTGGCAGGAGCGCGCAGATTTTTCTTTCTCTGCTATCACATCTGTACTTTGTCTTTGTACAGAACTAGTTTGTCTTCGCTGAGGTCTCAAGTCAGTGTCTGCCCTTAGCTGACAAGATTAATGCGTGTGCTGTGGAATGTGGAAACAGAGTAAAATACGCGGTTTTAACCCAATAACGTAAGTATTCTCATTAGTCAAGCAACGAGATTCTAAACAAAATAGTCAATGAATTTTTATCACGTCCCATATGTTGTAATTGGGTTTTGTTGACGGATCTAAGTGTTTTTTACTTAATTTTTTACGCTGTGGCGACAGAAAATACAAGGAGCGAGCTCACCCCAGAAAATAATAAGAAAAACTGTTAAAAAAATTAATAACACATTCTTTTGGAGTCGGTGCATGATGTGTGTAGATTGTTTGTTTGTGATTTGTTTCTCCTAAATATAATACGAATGCGTTACGTTGAAATATACCTATTTGAACTAAGAAATAATCATTTCGCTTTGACTTCTCGTTTTCGAAAAATCTTGAGACAAACATACAAATACACAAACATACATAAACTTACGTAACTTTGCACTCGTGTTTGTTGTCGTGAATGATCGTCAGATTTATATTTGACTTTACCTCACATATCTTAACAAACACAAGATAGCTATTTCAAATGACTAAAATAGAAAAATAACACTTCCAAAATAAAATGACATTATTGAGACAACGTTTTTAGTTTGTATTTAGCTTTGGTGTATTCTTTCTGATAATATTTATGGGATGTTATACCAGACAGCTTTGTGATTTACCATCAGTTGCGCTCGTTGCCAAATGTCTGGCTATCTAATGGAAAAAAGAAAATATAGGTTAATATAGGTACATTCTTAGTTCTTACTCGTACTTCAGTTTAAAGTTAAAATCCTTGCAGTTTTACAGTCCTATACTCTTATTAATATTGAATATAATGAGATTGACAGTCTATTTTATGATATTGAATACAGCTTGCAAAAGGTAGGTACTCTGTCCTTAAAGTGTGGCAGAGCTTGCAAAAGTGTGTCTAACACTAAACTGTGTGCTTAGCAGAGGACTGTTATACCGCCATTCCGACGTTAATACATGTGCTGTGGGCCCATTAAGGGAAATGGGACCAAATGTCCCATTATCCTACCAAACACTGCGGTACATATATTTTTGTTTGCTCGTAAAACTGTTTGTTTTCCCGTTTTCTTCTTAATCTATTTTCTTTAAGCATACAAAATATGTGGTCTTGTGAACTCAGAAAAAACAGGGCACGGAAAAAACATCTAGAAAAGCGTTGTTTGTTATAGCAAAACATGGATTGTTAACGAGCTAAAAAGGTACTTCGCTAAACTCGTATATTTAGGAGTTTCACGGTTGATCAGAATATTTGAAGATTGGGAATGTTTTTGACACTTGCATTGTTATTTTATATAAGATAAAATAAAATAAAAACAAAAAATTGCGCAACCCACCCGTGCGCATTTTTGGGTTTCTTATTTCATATTTGAAGACAATCAATCTATTAAAGACCACATAAAAATGACATTATCTATTGTTTAGGGCTCTTTGCTCTTTTAGTGAAAGAGCGTATAAAAAGTTCCTCGTGAAGGACCCTAGGACAAACCCTTGACCTAATTTGAGCCTTAAACCTCTGACGTGAACTTTAGTTTATTAAAAGAGGTTTGATATTGGCAGTTTGTGATTTATAGCGAACTAGTAATGAATTCTCTACGGTTTTTACACACTTGTTCCTATTTACACAGATTTTGGTTTATTTATTGCACTAGCGTACATTTGGATTTTCCGTAAAATGTTTTTACGCAAAACACCTATTATCGTGGTATTAGGTAGGTATAGTACGGTCAAGGTCTCTGCCGCCTAACCACTTGCACGACGATAATTGCTTGCACACACCACACAAAAACGGTCGTCGTCTTTCCTTCGCAGTGTAGAGCAAAAGACGTCGCGTGGTGCTAGCAAATTCGGTTTCTGAGACGGCGCCTGCCAGTGACCTTGATAGAACTTAGAATTAATTAATAATAGGTACTAGACGATATTTATTTTTGTGGTATTGCGTGCTGACATAGGTAATGAATGTAAAAAAAACGTTTGTACCTACAAAACACATAAGTAGGATTACCATATAAGTTTATCAAATTGTAGAATGTTTCATGTCGCCTTGTTTTTAAGTTACGTCTTTGTTAAATAATAAAACGAATTAAAGTTCTTATTTCGTAACTAACTTAAAAACAAGGCGACATGAAACATTCTACAATTATCACTATAAATCATTTTCTTTATTTTGTTATTTTTATGAAAACCAATAGCGTTTACATGAGTGTGAACAAAGAGAATTTTACAAGTATTGAGGCCTTCCATACGTTAAACCAAACTGCTTTTGTCTGTCTCCTTAACCCCTTACACACTGCGACTTTTAGCATCGATGCAGTCGCGCGTTTTGAAAAGTCGCGTTTCAGCATCACGACTTACGCAATGAACAGATTTAATTTAGCATCGATGCAGTCGCGCGTTAGCATCAATGCAGAAGCACGACTGCATTGATGCAAACGCGCGTTAGTATCGATGAAATCGCCAAAATTCAGTTCGTAAGTTGTCAACTTCAAACTCAAACTCAAAAACTCAAATTATTTATTCGCCAGAAACATGGTAGATACAAAGATGTTTAAAAAATATATTTTAGGCAAAGTGCAAACATGTTTCGCTAATTTGATTAGCATGCAAACATAACATAACATTTCTAATATAAATAATCAATACGAAATCACAATAATCATCAACAAAAAAAAAAAACAGTAATCAAGAGTTTATCAATAACACAAAACAAAGCCATGCAACAACCACATTAAGTTACTGAAACAATTTATTAAGTCTATTTATATTTCAAGAAATCGTCAATGCTATAAAATGTTTTTTCTAATAACCACATACGCAGTGAAGATTTAAACCGATGTATAGGGAGTTCCTTAATATGATTAGGTATTTTATTATAAAACTGTTATACACATAGCAAAAATATTATTTTGAAATCGTTTTGTTTTTGGTACACACTCAAGTAGCCTAAGATGTTTTTAAATTATATAGATACGACCTATGCGCTCGAAAATGGCTACACGAAAGGCAGGTAATTGCCCGGAGTGCATTCAGTTGGGCACGCTTTCTCTTTGTGGCTATACGTCCCGACAACGCCTTAAATTATTTCTCGTTTGCTGGTAAAAATGCCTTCCTGTGTTTTAAGGAGTAGTAACAATTACACTGCAACTGTTAGAGACAAGAAGAACGTGTCATTACATTTATCAGTATAGTTTTTTCATTTAAAAGTATTAAAACTTAAAACACGTATTTAAGTGTTACCATAATTTAGCAATGGCTGACATTAGGCTAAAGAGCGAGCTGTCACGCGCTCGCGCCAATGAGCGCTCAGTAGCAATCAATACGTAACGAATGGTATATATTTATCTCTTTCTATCAACAGGCATGCCCCATCATTTGTCTTTATTAGCGCTTAATGTCGTTATACAAAACTATACGTTCGTATATAGAGTAATTCTTGCGCCACTTTAAAATGCTTTAATGTTGGTGTAGAACGTGTCTATCCTTTTGAATGTCATTGCAAGTAGCAGTTTATTTGGATTTCGCATCGAGCTTCCAGCTTCTGCAGCGCGACTGTATCGATGCTGACGCGCCTTAGCATCGCGACTGTATCCATGCCAAAAGTAGCGCAGTGTGTAAAGGTTGACATTTTGCGACTTCATCGATGCTAACACTCGTTTACATCGCAACTGCATCGCCGCTAAAAGTCGCAGTGTTTAAAAGGTCTAAATCGCTAGGATAGTGATTATCTCATTACTTATTTTGCGCTAGTCATATTTCTTAAATATAAATTCAAAAATGCGGTTGTTAAATCGAGTGTTGCGAAATTTCCCCAATTTTACACGAGATTTTCCGATTTTCTCTCTTGTTATATTTTGGTACGTGTTCTGTGTAAACTATTAAAATGTTTGTTTTTCAATACCATATAGTTAAACTCTTTAAACAAAGTTATAATTTTTAATGTTTTTTTATTGCTAATACAATTGTTTCATATAATGATATAATACTATTATAATTATAACCGTTCCCATTGGTCATGGTTCCCATTTGTTGTATTTTATTTGTAAACTGAATACATGCCTACTATTTTTAAATTGACAATTTTAGTGTACTAAAATATTGTATGTCTAATAAGGCAGGTCACAGTGAGACTTCATTTTTATGGAGATCTTGTGTACCTGTGTTCCACAATAAACGAATTTGATTTGGTCCCATTTGTCTTGGTCGGGATAACAATACTAGGAAATAAATAAAAATACACTTATAAATAAATAGACTCCTTGAATCAAGGGAGGGAGACTTTCTTGCACTGGCTACCCTGATTGAATGCTAGCACCCCCCTGTCAATGTCATCTATTGGCCAGAAGATCCTTGTCGCACTGTAGTGAAAACTGACACATAATGAACTGCCAAAGCTGTCGAAATGTCAAGTTCAATTGTCTGTTTTTCTGTTGCATCGTTTATCCTTTTATCCTATATCTTATCCATAAAATTAATATTCCTATCGGAATAGAAGGACAAGTAAAAGCTGTCAAACGAAACCGATTTAAGATGTCAGTAACTAACATAAGTAAGTAACATTTGTAGCTTTAAATGAGATAACCTTTTCATCAGGTGATTTATAACAATGTTCCTAAGTTAAATATAGTAGTTTACTGCATGATAAACAGTCGACACAAAATATTGAACATGCAGCTCTAGTGTATAACTAAATGTTATTTCATTATACAAAATATTCGTCGATATACATTCCCTGTGTTATTCTGTCTTTTTTACGTAAATTAACGTTTGTAGAATAGAATAATCAAACTGCGTACTTTAAATTTGAAGCGCATTGGTAAATATAAGTCGTATATTAAGAGGCTTCGATTTGGACTAATCTACCTGTTAAATGATTGTTTGTTGGGGTTATGCCGCTGTAATGCATAACAAGCAATCACCGATCAAGTCACCATGTTTCAGACGCATTTTTTTTCCAAAATATACACAATTTCACTTTTAAATATAAAAAATCAAATGCACGTAATTTTCAGCGAGCTTCTGCAGGGCGGTCAACTGTTTGACATCTGACAAAAATGTTTCTGCTACCCATCTCTTTTTATCATACAGTTTGCTGCTAGTGACATCTCGCTTTTGTCGTTCTATTCCAAAGGGATAATTATTTTATGATCTTATCATTAAGACATCTTTAATTATATTTGGATTTATTTATACAATAATATTTTTTACAAGTGCAATTTATATTATTAAGTTTGTATACTGACAATACACTATAAAAACAAACAAAAAAATGTAATTATAAATTGTCTCCCTTCATCAATCGGTTATTGTTAAATATTTATAAAAATATTTCCTTCAGATATTGTGAGAGCAATCTTAGAACATTGATAACGTCACGCAGCCTACGCGTTAAAGTAAGCGCTTACAAAATTCAACAGGCTTGCTTATGTGAAGGTGGGCGAGTTGTATAGGCATACGCCCGGTTGCATTAGATACGGGGTTCGATTCCTGGTCTGTTACACAGCCAAAGTTGTTTACAAGTGCATTTTTTAATAAAAACAAATTTTATCGCAGTATTCTTTTAGCGCCTTGGTGTTTGACAGGTAAATGTTGTCGAGACTTCAACCACTGGGGCTGGTCAGTTTTTCCCTATCCCGCTTTACCTACAACCATAGTCACCCTAAAACACAGGTGACGTTTATTTCCCTTAATGTCGTTCTCAATAGAATGTTATTATTATTTATTTGAGCGCTCCTTTTCTCGAATGAAAAAACTTTATCGCCTACACATCGTGTTAGGAGATTTGTGTAAACAGCCTGCAGAGAGGCGTAGGTGGATAAAGATAGAAAATTAGACGGCTGAACAATTTCCTACGTTTTGCTATCACTAAATTTGCTTTGCTGTAACCTTTTGCGCATTTTTTTTTCTTGGTGTGCAATTTTAAATGTACTTTCGCCATTTTATATGACTTTAAAATTCATTATGTGATATCGTCCTTTTTATAAGTAGGTTTTGTTATTTTTCTCCGTCCTTCTTATGTTTTTATGGATAAAATATCACACATTTTTGTATGGCAAGTATAAATTAGGTACGCATGGGTAAAGGTGATGTTTAAAATGTTTAAAATACCTAACATATTTGTTCCAAAATATTATCTTAATACTTTATTTCCCTTCAAATAAAACTTTATTGCAAGTATTTTTTTAAAATGTTTGATTGTTGCAAAGAAAGTTTACAATTATTTTCCGCGTTATACTTCCTTATATTGCACCAATATTAAGTACCTATCGGCACCTTTGTGAATAATGATCAGATAAAGATGCCTATTCCTCAGGTACAAAAAATGGCGTTTGCTTCCGATATTAGATCGTGGTTCATTTGCATTGAAGCTATTCGGATGATCATTTCGTATGGTGGTTAAACCTACGCCAATACACAAGATATGTGGCATGCCCAACATATTCAGTGAGCGTGGGCGGTAATATTGCTTCGACTTTGAATGAGCCCGTCGCCATTCTAGACACGTGAAAACTTATCTTTAATATCAGGAAATTATACGCAGCTTACTAGTATATAGAGACTGTCAACGATACGTTGCTTCGATGTTTAATAAAATAACCTTGCAAGATTTTTTTATTAAACATTTAAGCCATTTGTTTATTTATTTACTTACTTACATCAACAGTATAAAACACACAGCACTTACTTAGATTAATACACAGTTGAGTTCTAGTACATTACAGTAATTATAGACATACACAGCATACAAATAGCAAACGGAGTTAAGAAATCGCAGTTCATCAGTTCGCCTGTGACCACGATCGGTGAAACCCGATCGAAACGTCAGGCCAAAACATAAGGTATTTATGTTTTTTATCGCGATCGCGTTAATTCCCGTATATATAAGTGTATTTAAAATGCAACGCGAAAGTTTAAAAGTGTTTATACACAGCATACGCCATAACAAACACAGAAACAGTGAAAGGGGGGAGTCACAATACAAAAAAATATATCCAAAAAGTGTATAAATATCTATAGAACCAAAAAATATAAATTACAAACAACAAAAAATACATACATGCAACAATGTAAAAAATCACCTACGAAAATCAAGCGCAAAAAAAACCCTTGTCTATCGTTTCCCTGATAAAACTAAAAAATCTAGTTATATTCAGTTATCATTGAGGCGAGTGAGGAAAAAGCTCCCATGTTGGTGCGGAAGCTGGGACGGCAGAATGTTTTGGTGATAGGAAACCGGGGAAGCGTGTGAGGAACCGTCAGGGGTACCTTGACAAGAAGTTGAGGACAGTCAATAGGTGAGTTAACAATTTTATAAATAAAAAGAAAGTATTATAAACCTCGCCGATCTCTCAACAGATTCATTTAATAAAAGCTTGCCCTTTGGTGGTACAAAGATCTGTGGGAAAAGTTCCGTGAATTAAAGGCAAGGTGCCTTGTAAAGGCTCTTTGGATGGTCTTTATGCGTTGTGGGTGTGTTAGTTTAGGTACTTGTTGTGTGAAGACATTGCGTGGTGTTGTCAAATTTAAGATGGCGAATAAGCCTTTAATATTGAAAAATTAAAACAGATGCCCCATACAAATTAGTCAGCTAAAATGAAAATGCGGTATGAAGAGTAAGATATTAAAAAAAAAACGATGAATACCTCCTACAATTTGGCAACAGGTTGCAATGTCATCCTGTAATTTATAACAGATCTGTGTTAGAGATGAGACGTATTTACTAGAACAGATCCACACACTAGGTATTTTACAGTACTAAGCGGTACCTATTCCAATTTCTTAAATACTTGATCCACCTAGCATTTTATAAGTTACATGATTTCCGACCCTACCTTCAAAGTAATAGAGGTTGTTATTGCGTAATCCCTTAGTCGTGTATTACGCGCACCTAGTATTTCTCGCTAAGCTTATGTGCGAGCGTATAAAAAAAAATGTAAATATGTTTATGAAATTGATATCTTTAGGCCTAAACCTGTTGAAGTATGAAGGGAGGATATCAATCAATCAACAGCCAGCTTTTTGCTGCATTATTATTCAATTTCATTCCATCTTTTTAAAGAAAATTGTATTTTAAAGTTATATTACGTGGATTAGTCCGCACTAGTCGCGTCAAATATGCTAAATTACTACGTACTAGGTGGAATAGGTATTTGGATCGAGTATTAATAAATACTAGGAATAGGTGCACCTAGTATCAAATTTACCTAGTATAACCCATCTCTAATCTGCGTGTATGTTGCGATCTTGGTTAGAAATAAGGAAGAGCTGCATAACTGTTAAAGCAAAAAATAGCAAATAGGTAATATTCTACTGAAATAATAACATAAATAATATAATTTTCGTATTAACCAAATAATATAATATAGATATTATTCGTTTACACCGCGTTCTGAGTGGGAATTGAACTGCCTGGAACTTAAATGGATTAAGCAAGATCGCAATACGCTCTCTAATAACGTTCCTTATACGTTTTGATTAGAATCGTATTAATCAGTACGCCCTTCATTGACTTTTTTATAACGGGTAAGAGGCGTGCCCAAAGTGTTGGATTCTCAATTTATGTTATTTAAAAGTGTCGACAAATCCAAGAAAATTACAGGACATTTACGAATTTGTCTTCCCAATAAAAACTCATGGGAGGCCGTCCTACGTCCAATTCTATTCAATTACAATACGCACGTACTTCTCTGCTTACAGTTAAATTAAGTTTCTCAAGTCTCCCTCTCTTGACACAGTTAATAATGAGCTCAGTAAACTAACTTGGTTAGAATATGTTGGTTAGACTTGCATTTTAATAAATAACTTGTACATGTTGTGTGTACCTTTTAGATGTTCTAAAGCGTTACTATCATTATCATTATTGTGTATCCTCATTTTTTTTACTGGTAGGTACTTAATATCTGCTCAATAAGAACAGTATATTGTAAACTACTTTAGTAAATGTCGATTTTGCCAACGTCAGATAAGGAATATTCATCGAATACAATACAATACGCCTAATTTGAAAATGTCATGTATTTGTTAGCAACCATTTGTATAAATGATATTTTAAAATCGGTCGTTTTATATTTAATCAGTCGGATAAGTCTTATGTGGCGTTGGTAAAATCGGCTCTTAGTAATTATAGGATAATCAAACACTAATATTTTTTTGGTTATTAGAAAGTATAACTTCAAGAAGCAAGCCTCTGCAATCAAATCACAGTTTTTTTGTAGCGAACTTTCAGTCACTATGTGGGTGACTAATCCAAAAGTCAAAGTCAAAGTCATAAATAATTTATTCAATTTAGGACACAAAATGTTACTTAAGAACGTCAATAAATAGTGTAATATCAATCAAATATGGCCGCCTCAAAAATGATACAAATCAAAATAAAAAGGTAGGTACATCAGTTTGGTGCAGGCTGGACCGTCCATACATTCTCATCCTATGAGATTTTTTGCCACGGCTTGCCATGGCAAAAAAGCTGAATGGAAACCAATCTAGATTCACTACATATAATAACGTTTTATTTTTATGTTTATTTCTGTATTTTTGTAGTGTACCAAATAAATTTCTTTCTTTCTTCTTTCTTCTTCTTTCTTTCTATGACGTACTGCTTAAGGGTCATGCACTGTGGCCTGCAGGAGGCCTTTATCTTTAATAATAACATTTGTAATTACACCTCACGATCACACAACTCAGATACTGATCCGTAATCTTAAGGGAATAAGGTAGGATTTAATCGGTGCTGTTTGCGTAAACAAATAAGTATTTAAATGGTTTATTTCGGAGATATGATCTGACATGTCTCGGGGGTATTGTGATGGGTAAAAACAGGGTGTAATTTTAAAGAATACTTATAAAGCAAACTAACTACAGGAAAAAACACAAGAAGCTCAGGGACAATGGATAAAATATATTTGATTGGAACATTTCTACAAGACATTAAGCTTACCAAAAACAAATACACACATCATAAGTGTCTAGGGATCAACATATATTTTTGCAATAACTTTTCTCCTGATTGATATTAATTAAAATTTTCTGGAAGGATTCATCAAATAAAGTGTTTTCGTTTGTCTACAGTAACGATAAACCAAGTCACCTTTGCATTAATAAAGAAATTTGCCATTTTCCTAATAAAGGGATTTTTGACATTTGAACCACTGATATTAAAGTTCGAAAAAAAAAACTGAAATAACAGTTTCCTTTAAAATTGTATTGGGTAACTTAAGCAATTAATAATCCGTGTTTCTACCGCGAACACTAACAACACAAGAACATCGGTTTGGCATACTCAAAATGAGTTCATCCAAATCACGCTGTGGAATGGCCACCCATGTTCGTTGCAATAACAAAAAAAGGTCTTCTTGCGACTGGATACCCTCCATATTCGGCAGAGCTCTTCTCTGTAGCATATCCCATGCATGCTCAATCGGGTTCAAGTCTGGCGACTGAGCAGGCCAGGGCAGGACATTGATGTTAGTCTTGCGGTGTGCGGTCGTGCATTATCATGCATTAACTGAAATAAGGGACCGATTTGCACTTGTAGAGGAACGATGACGTCTGACACAATCGTCTCAGCATAAATTTGAGCGTTGAGGTTGCCTCTGATCCGAATCAAATCAGTTCTTCCGCCGTTCCAAATACCCGCCCATACCATGATGGTTCCACCACAATAAGGATGGATTTCCTGGCAGGATTTTAATCGCTGTTGGCGTCCAGGGGTTCACCAGTGTCGTATACGTCTTGTATCCGGTCTCATACCAAAACGAGACTCATCAGAAAAGCACAAGAAACGCCATTGTTCTTCTGCCCAA
The DNA here is from genome assembly GCA_963924145.1 of Pyrausta purpuralis. Classification (NCBI taxonomy): domain Eukaryota; kingdom Metazoa; phylum Arthropoda; class Insecta; order Lepidoptera; family Crambidae; genus Pyrausta; species Pyrausta purpuralis. The sequence goes on along the minus strand of OZ001662.1, from coordinate 10,866,552 downwards.
TTTCTGTGTTCAAGAGCCCATTGATATCGAATCCTACGATTGTGCATTGCTATAGGTGGTACCCTTAGCGGTCTACGGGAATGAAGGTTCACTTCATGCAAGTGGTTTCTGACTGTTTGGTCGCTAATTAAGTTCCCTGAATAGTGATGAAGCCTCACGGCTAACATCATGGCAGTTATTGTTGGAGCTCTTCGAGCTGTGATTTGAATGTATCGGTCTTGTCTCCGTGTGGTGCAGCGATACCGTCCTCCTTGGCGCTCAGCCACGGTACCAGTGCTTCGGTAACGTGTCCAAAGTCGACTGATAACACTCTGACTTGTATTCAGAGCTAAAGCTACAGTACGTTGCCGGGAACCAGCGTCTATCATTCCCACGGCTCTGAGCATTTCTTCCCTGCTTAAATGACGTTGCCGCTCCATAATAACGTTGGTTTTAATCAGTAGTAGGGAAACAGTAGCACTTATAATGTCTTCAATGCGTTGTATGTTTTTATAGGGAAAATATTGACAGCTGATTTTCATCTTTTACTCTAATTTGATTGACAGTTCCTGTTTCAAATTATAAAATGCACCAAAAAGGATCCATATAAATTTATAAAATTATAAATTAATTACAAAGCCACATCTCAATCTCAACAAATCCGCATAAAAATGCTTGATCCCTAGACACTTTTGATGTGTGTATTTAGTTCAGTAACTAGTTTGATTTCTTTTTGTTGCACTTGCATAAATCCTCTACCTGCCACATTATTTGATATAAACAGAAAGTCTGTTTTTCACTTAGATGTTATACAATGCAAATTGAAGAGGATGATTATTTTCATGTTATGCTTACAAAAGCAGGGTGCTAATTCTCGCAGTTCGCATTCAAAGAAAGTACACCGAACGAAATTTTCCTTTTCGAAGAAAAGACAGAACACATTTTTGTTTTATCAGGGTCACGAATTTTATGCATTTCAATTTCTTTCGTGCGCTTGTGTTTTAACGATTTGATATATTACGTTTTTTTTCCACAGTGGAACTCGTAATCAAATGACCAAACTGAGTAAGTTCGATTGACGCGAGAATCTGAGCCCAAAATAGCATAAGGGTTATAAACAGTAACTTCTTTGTAGAAAAATAATGCATGTATACTGAAATGTTAAAAACAAATTTTAATACACCGCCCTGTACCTCTATATTCGGATGAAGGTTATTGGGTGGCACAATTAGGGGTACGCGTGCCACTAGACATTTGTTATCAGGTTTATCTATACGATACCGAGATACTCGGTTTTTCATCGGTACAAAAACAATATATATTTAGATTATCCCACAGAAAGGAGATGCCAAGTAGGTTTGGTTGTTTATTACCGACTTCAAAAAAGGTGGTAATCAAAAAAATTTGCATGTATGGTCTAATAAGGCTTCCAGGTGTGCAAACATTGTAAATAGACTTACAAAATGTTGTATATATGATAGATGAAAATAAATTAAATTTATTCGACTTAAATAAACATTAAAATTACATTTGTTAATGAATATTTTTGTCCTCTGCTCCGAAATTATACAGCTTTTGTACTTTTTAAGATGTACTCCTCAACCAAATTATTTCTAGCTATATCAAAAACTTAAATGTCCTAGACCTATACACATCCGAAAATCCCGAGTCATACCGCGATGCAAATGGTAGGTGGCGCCATCTATTGATTTTGCTTTGAACCCACATTGTAAACAAACCACTGGCTTTAACATACCGCCCACCAAGGACAGAATGTCCTTCAACACCACCGCCCACCATGACATCTCCAAAAACAAGTGTACAAAAACACATACAGTTAATTAATTGGTAAAATACAAAGCTTAGAAGTAAAACGCTTCATGAAAGAACTCTAACATTTTAGACACTAGCCTTTTTCAATAACCTTGCCAAACAACCAACGACTAAGTGATAATAAAACTTCTATCACCAAAACGATATCCCCAAAAGCTAGTTTTTCAATTTCAAGGTTGAACGAAGGCACTATTTTGTACCTATGCAAAAGATTAGTCAAATATCAAATTAAGCTACGTCACCAAAAACTCTGAAGCATCGCCTGTGTAAAGATTTGCCCTTATGATTTTAACATCTTAATATCTTGCATCTTTATATTCTTCACTGTGTGCTATGTTTTAACAGTACTTTAAACCTTGTAAAAACTGACCTTTTAATAAACCGTCTACAGTAACTTACAACACGAAATATTATAAGTTTTCGTTTTATTACTTAACCATAAAACCTTTGAACTACCTTTTTGATACGATATACGGTAGAACTGAATCTGCAGGCTTACACCTCGTGAAGCACATCCTGCAAGATTGTCCTTGTTAGACAGATAAGTCCACTGCGAAGATTCCACTACGACACCAACTAGTTCAACATGTACCTCGTATTATATACATGTGCCTTGCATATAACAGACACGTAGATAAATTATTGCCAGGTAAGCAATATTGGATGCATCCAAAAACCCGTGAAGTTTGATAACAACATCGGCTGATTAAGTGGATAATCACCAGGAGATAAAAGAAGCCAAGTCTTCTTCTCCAAGTTTTTTGCGGTTAGTATTCCAATTGTCTTTTACACCCCTTAGAGGCTTTCCTTTCCACACTGTTCCTGCTTTCCATAATCGCTTTGTAATTGCTATCCATCCTAGTGGATCGATTAAACGTGTCGCATCGCATATAATTTTTCTTTTTGTTCCAGGTGCAGACTGCGGCGACAAATTTACCGAATACTAAAAAATGTTATTAATTCTGTTCCATATAAATCCTAATATTTTTATTATATTATTTGTCCTATGTTCCAAATCCTTATGTCCTTCTTTTCTCATTTTGTTCTTATTTATTTATTTGTTCTGTTTCTTCTATATTATTATTCTTTTGCTCTAAAACCCTCAGTAATGAGTCTTTGTTGTTCGACCATTTTAGTAGTATGAAAACTTTTTTTTTTAAAGTTTGTCATTTCTTACATCCTTGTATTTTTTAGCTCTGATCTATAGTAAATTTTCGTTCTAAACCTTTTAAATTTTCTTTCAGCAATTTCGCGTGAATCACCACCGATGAAACAAGGTACCTCTTTGCGGAATGGCAGTCTTGCAACATATCTTACATCTACATCACGACGAGTGGTTGCTGCAAAGAAATTATCACAATTGTGTTGTTCGGTTGAAAGCCGTTTCGAATGTAATAAAATGTCAGATTCCAACTTCCAAAAATGTTTTAAATCATAATCCTTTTTACACGTATGTAGTACTATTATTTTATTACCTTCTGTGTCTGCATTTACACGTCCAGATATGATCCACCCAAGTATAGTGCACTGTGCTACTGGCGAACCCGTAGGTCCTCTCAACACACCTTCTTTTAATATCTGGCTGTACACTTCTGCTCCTAGTAAAATATCAATTTTATTTGGTCTATTAAAATGTGGATCAGCCAAATATACCTGTTGTAAATCAAACCAATTATCTACAGAAACCAGTTTCCCTGGTAAGTATGACGGTATGTCGTTAAGAACAAAAGCCTTCACCTCAATCTCAAAACTTGGATCCACTTTTGATCTCAATTTCAGTAATACCATTGATCTCGACAAAGCCTGAGAATTTTTACCACCTAAGCCCGACACCGTGTTAGTGACAGCGATCTTCTTTAAACCTAAATCTTGGACTGCAGCTTCTGTCACAAACGATGCCTGAGAGCCTTGGTCTATCAATGCCCTAAATTCATTGTATTGCCCTGTTCTAGCCTTGACGTCAACTATTGCTGTTGCTAATAGCAAGTGACTGCTCTTTTCTTTATTATAAAAGGCCAAATGATTTGCAGTTTCGATCGACGGCAAAACTTGATGTGAACGATTCAAATTGACCTCTTCCGAATTTTCTTCAATCGTTTGACCTGATACGACAGCTGAATTGGGGACATCCTTTGTTGGGTGTAGCAAAGAATGATGTCTTTGATTGCACAACTTACAGTTAACTGGTGTTTGGCAAAATTGAACACCATGGTTACGGCCTAAGCAGTTAAAACAAATTCTATTTCTTAGTACAAAATCTCGTCTATCCTCACAAGTTAAATTAGCAAATTTCTTACAAAAACACATTTTATGTTCTTCACCACAAAACTCACAAGCCATTTTATGAACATCAGTTGTATGAAAAACCTTTTTTTGACTGATATTCTGCACAAAACTTGGTATTTTGTTGACATGTTCTGGTTCAATACATTCCAAAGCACGAAATCTATCATACAAAAAATCTTTTTATTGGTCGTATGTCGGTAAACCATCAGACACTACTGTTTTGGCAATATGAATCTCCCATTCCTTACGTGTCTTGGGGTCTAGCTTCAAACCTAACAAGTGTATTATCATTATATCCCACGTAGACACATCTATACCCAAATTGATTAATGCACTTAAGCAATCTGAGGTAGTATCAAGTAATTCCTTTAAAACATTTGCTGAAACAGTGGTGGCTGTTTTTTGACTTAAGAACCTCTTTAAAATGTTGTGTGCTAAATATTTCCCAAGAAGCACACAACACCATTTTAATAAACTTATGATAGCACGAGTTCATGTACAAAGCATTATAACCAAATCGTATATATGCTGTATTTCTTTTGTACGACTCTTTTAAGTTAAATTTGGGCCCCCCCTTTAGACAGCGTTGAGTTATATAAACGCTATTTAATAGCATTAAAATTATCATATTGCTTCAATAATAAAGTCAGTTATGAGCACAGGAATAAACAAATGACATTTTCTGCGACTTTAATACAGTTCATTTAAAGCATTTAAAATTACAATCTGTTATTAAAATTTCATTACAATGCTTACTGTTTTATTTATTTTTTGTAAAAAAGAAAATCTTATGATTTTAAAAATATATTTATTCTGCTGTTGATATCGTGCTACGTTGTTGACCTAAAATAATTAAATGTGACAATTAATATTGAATGGATATTTATTACTGACTTTTTTGATTGAAATAAGCCATAATTAGCTGCGCACATCAGTTTGTCGGGTGAAATATACATGTTATTTGTAAAGAATACACGCGCTCTTGCTAAAATACTTTATTATAGTTTACAATTTTAAGAAAGCATAACCTAGTTTTAAAAAATATAAAAATTAGCCATTAGCAATAAGTTTAACAAATAAAGTAGCTTATAAAGGTATCCGTACAAAATACAAATGATTTCATTCCCTTTCTAGTCAGATCTTATAGTGACTTGTATTCTTTTTGTAAGAAAGGAAAAGGAAAGCAAATGGCGACAAATAAAATTAAAGCTTTAGGCATTTGACTGTAGCATAATAGTGCTGTTAATTTTAATATGGCCCGTTACAAAAATCGAAATAAAGCTATATACTGTAGAGATGAATAGATCAGAAAGAAAACGGAGCAAAGGCATTATTTGTTATAAAGTCAATGTTAATATAGGACTAGCATTAAATTAACACAACCATGGACTATGAGAAAGCTTTTATTCTTTAAAAATTTCAATATACGTTCAAAAGCACTATAAAATAATTTATTAATGCGTAAAGTTTTTCAAATTATCAATGTAAGATAATTATAAAGGTATCCGTATATATCCGTATATATATCCGTAATAGCTTTTTAAGGTATCCGTACAAAATACAAATGATTTCATTCCCTTTCTAGTCAGATCTTATAGTGACTTGTATTCTTTTTGTAAGAAAGGAAAAGGAAAGCAAATGGCGACAAATAAAATTAAAGCTTTAGGCATTTGACTGTTGCATCATAGTGCTGTTAATTTTAATATGGCCCGTTACAAAAATCGAAATATAGCTATATACTGTAGAGATGAATAGATCAGAAAGAAAACGGAGCAAAGGCATTATTTGTTATAAAGTCAATGTTAATATAGGACTAGCATTAAATTAACACAACCATGGACTATAAGAAAGCTTTTATTCTTTAAAAATTTCAATATACGTTCAAAAGCACTATAAAATAATTTATTAATGCATATTTATAGCGTAAAGTTTTTAAAATTATCAATGTAAGATAATTGTCTTGGTATAAGTTTGAAAGCTGTTTTAGGAGCTGTAATTTAGAATTATCTGACGTTAATTTACGATTTTTGACATTGTAGCATCTTTTTGCTGACTATAATAAACCAGTAAGCATTATTTGATAAAATAAGTGCCTTATAGAGTATTCATATTTGGATACTGACGATTAAAAGAATTAATATGACCTAAAGACATAATTCTGTATCTGTTTTGGTGAATATACAAGTTATGTGCTTGCTGGGTTCTTATTGCTATATCTTTGTTCTAGAACACGCCAACATTGTTCGTAATTAGCATCAGAAACAGGTGTATATCTTATGAGCTGCTCCGCCTCTCCTGTCAAGTAGCCTTTTAAATATTGTAAGCGTTGTACATTATCCAGTGATTGATTCTTATGTATCATAGACACAAAAAGATCTCTAAAAGAAATCCACTCCGTATAATTACCCGAAAACTTTGGAATATGAATTTCCGGCAACTTGACATGAGATTGGGATGGCTGCGAATTTGACTCGATAACGAGTATCACTTTAGAAAACTTAGACAAACATTGTTTTAATTCGCATTGATAACTAATTTGCACTTCTTCAGTTATGTCATATACCTCATTTTGGACATAGTTTGACTCTTGAACTAATTCAGGCTTTATTTTTAGTAACAATTCCTTATGTCCTTGCCTAAATTCAGCCCACATCTCTTTTAGTGCTTCTAGTCTATTTTCAACATAGTCCTTGGATAAACGTTCCTTTGGCGACTTTTTAAAGTTAACTTGTGCCTTTTATATCCTAGATGGTTAATCATCTTGACAGTAAGTTAAATTCTCTAAAGTCGACAATATGTGAATAACAAGTACAAAAAACAAAGTTCCAAAAAATATTGACTTAGGAAATTTTACTAAAGTTCAATTCTCGAAAATTTTCCAAGTGTTTTGGACTCTGCCAAAAATCGGGCATGGATTCCCCGTGTTTCCGATTTTCGCACTTATTATGCTGTCTAAAAGCTACTTTACTAAAATTAACTATGTTCTATTCTATAAACTAAAATTTAAAATTGTTCTAAGTACAAACTCTTCTTAAAATTTTCCAAGTTAAATGTTCCTTGAAATAAGGTTGAAATTCGCCTATTTATGAAAGTTAAATGTACTCACGATTTGCACTTCACTCACTCACAGATTGCACAAAAATACTCCTCCTCTGTAGTAGTGACTTCCTCCTCCTTTGACTGCTCCTGCTGCGTCTGCAGCAAGCCGTTTCTGCTGCAGCTCACGAGCTCAGCATTGACACCTGCCAACTCGCCGTCGCCACTCCTCACGAGCTGACTCCTTCCCGTACTCGGTTTCTGCAGCGATCCACTGCGAGTAGGGTTCAGCGGTACCTCACCGCTTTGGACTTTACGCAAAAACTATACTTGCCATACATTAGGCTCGATTAGGACCATGAATATTTTTGTCCTCTGCTCCGAAATAAAACAGCTTTTGTACTTTTTAAGATGTACTCCACAACCAAATTATTTCTAGCTATATCAAAAACTTAAATGTCCAAAACCTATACACATCCGAAAATGCCGAGTCATACCGCGATGCAAATGGTAGGTGGCGCCATCTATTGATTTTGCTTTGAACCCACATTGTAAACAAACCACTGGCTTTAACAGTTAACATACTTAAAGCAGGCTATTTGAGTCAAAAAGGCACCCGCTCAGCATAAGTCGTGGCAGCGGGACGCATACCACGACGCTGATCTTCAGCGGGCTTTTGTGGGTGGAATGATCTGAGGTGGAATTCATTTGACAATTCAAAACGTACGGTATTAACTGTCAAACGCATGCCGTTCTGCCGTTTGACAGATCGTACCGTACGTTTTGAACTGTCAAATGAATACGATTGCTTTACACAATACCACCTCTGATTTGTATGTTTTTCCTCAGATTTCTCTAAAATAAGAAGTCATGACGAGATGATTCTTTTTAGGTTCAATCAGGCATATTTAAACTGAAGATAAAGAGTACGGTTCATCAAAATCGGTCCTTAAGTTTTTGAGAGATCAGTAACAACTAAGAATTATAAATAATAATAAATAAATAAATATCCTTTGGACATTCCCACACATCGCCATCTAGCCCCAAAGTAAGCTACTCAAAGCTTGTGTTATGGGTGCCAGACAACGGATATAATACTTAAATACTTTTTTGTTTGTAAATACATACATAATATACATAGAAAACACCCAGACCAATACAAACAGACATGTTCATGCACACAAATGTTTGTATTGTGCGGGGATTGAACCCGCACCCGCTGCGTAGTAGGCGATTTCTGAAATAAAACAATAATTTAAAAATCTCTTTTTGAGCTTAAGTGCACCAATAGTCTACGCACATCATGCACCGACTCCAAATGAATTTCTTTCTCCTATAAGTAAGAAGGCAAATGCGTTATTTTAAGCTTTTAAGTCAGTTTTTGAAGGCAGTTGAATTGTTTATTTGTTATACAATCAGCATTTTCTACGAGAACCTAAATCAGAGGAAAATTAAGCGACAAACGAAATTCAATTAAATCCATTACCTTCAAAGTTTAAGTAAAATGAAAAGTCACTTTAAAGTTATAGCATAAACTTATAAACGGCTTTCCTATTTTCCGAATCATTAAGTCTGTAAACAACGCTTTAAGAAAGTTATTGTTCTACAGTTCGATACTAATACGATGACAAATCCAAAAGACTTCTGGAACATTCGATTTTGAACGTTATTTCTTTGCGTTTCGAGTTTGTCTAAGGTTTTCTGCTTTGTAAGCGCTTAGCCACACTAAAAATATTTTTGCCTAGACCCAGAGTTCACTGGCGTGGTAAGTCCAAGTAATATGCAATAACTTCTGATTTATAAATTGTCTATGATCACTTACAATTACCATACGACAACACCGATTACGTATCACATAGCTACGGTTATAGTTTGACTAGCGGTCCCCCGCGACTTCGTCCGCGCGTTTTGAGTTTGCTCCCTCCCCTCCCGTCGCAGCGTCATGTTTTATATCCTAAAGCCTTTCTCGATAAATAAGCTATCCAACACAGAAATATATTTTCAAATCGATACAGCAGTTCCTGAGATAAGCGCTTTCAAACAAACAAACTCTTAAGCTTTATAATATATTAGCGCAAGCGCACGATGTACTTAAGCTGCAAACATTATTTTGGTGCGGAGTTATGTTAAAACTGTGATAGCTCCTAAGATATTTATTGAAATCAAATGATATAAAAGCAACTTGGTTCTAAATAAAATGCTCGTGATGATGAATGTATTTATTTTGATAAGAATAAATACCTGTGTGTATAATACACCTCTAAAAATAATGCAGTATTTTTTTACAAATTTATCAACATAAAAAAGGTTGTAGTAAGTCAACCATAAAAGATAGACATATGCTGTCACTGACTTTATTATATAACTCTTAATGCTGAACAATCCTGTCATACATGATTTTTGTGTAACTTAAGCGGTTTCCGCAGCGTATGCAGCGGAAGCTCTGAAAAGGAATATCTTTCTCCCGTATTCGCAACATTTTTAATTTCTGCTGTGGTCTTATGAGTCGTATCTTTATGTTATATAGCTTAAAGCCTTCCTCGATAAATGGACTATCCAACGTTAAAATAATTTTTCAAATCGGGTCAGTAGTTTTTGAGATTAGCGCGTTCAAACAAACAAACAAACAAACTCTTCAGCTTTATAATATTAGTATAGATTGGTTCAGGCCTTTATACAGGCTTGAACCGGCTGTACACTGCGCCCCCATATAAAATTTATTTATTTATACTTTATTGCACAACCAAAATTTATACAAAAGGTGGACTTACACCATATGGCGTTTTTTACCAGGCATACTTTTGGGCTAAGGAGAAATTATTGTGGGCAGTGTGACAAGTAAATAATTTATTTAAAGAAATGACTACATACGTAATCCATAGTACAGATTCTATACAATTAAATAAAGACAATATAAATACAATTCATACAATCATAATATTACAGATAGCTATAAAATAAATACATTCATGATAAAAACAAATAATAATATGAATCTATACTAATATTATAAAGCTGAATAGTTTGTTTGTTTGTTTTTTTGAACGCGCTAATCTCAAAAACTACTGGCCCGATTTGAAAAAATATTTTTACACTAGCGGTCCCCCGCGACTTCGTCCGCGCGTTTTGAGTTTGCTCCCTCCCCTCCCGCCGCAGCGTGATGTTTTATATCCTAAAGCCTTTCTCAATAAATAAGCTATCTAACACAGAAATATTTTTTCAAATCGGTTCAGCAGTTCCTGAGATAAGCGCGTTCAAACCAACATCTCTTCAGCTTTATAATATAATTAGCGCAAGCGCACGTTGTACTTAAGCTGCGAACATTATTTTGGTGCGGAGTTATGTTAAAACTGTGATAGCTCCTAAGATATTTATTGGAATCAAATGATATAAAGGGCAACTTTGTTCTAAATGAAACGCTCGTGATGATGAATGTATTTATTTTGATAATAATAAATACCTGTGTGTATAATACACCTCTAAAAAAGATACAACTCATAAGACCACAGCAGAAATGAAAAATGTTGCGAAAACGGGAGAAAGATGTTCCTTTTGAGAGCTTCCGCTGCATACGCTTCGGAAACCGCTTAAGTTACACAAAAATCATGTATGACAGGATTGTTTAACAGTGAGAGTTCTATAATAAAGTCCGCAACAGCATATGTCTATCTTTTATGGTTGACTTACTACAACCTTTTTTATGTTAATAAATTTGTAAAAAAATAATGCATTATTTTTAGAGGTGTATTATACACACAGGTATTTATTATTATCAAAATAAATACATTCATCATCACGAGCATTTCATTTAGAACCAAGTTGCCCTTTTTATCATTTGATTTCAATAAATATCTTAGGAGCTATCACAGTTTTAACATAACTCCGCACCAAAATAATGTTCGCAGCTTAAGTACAACGTGCGCTTGCGCTAATCTATACTAATATTATAAAGCTGAAGAGTTTGTTTGTTTGAACGCGCTTATCTCAGGAACTGCTGGATCGATTTGAAAAAATATTTCTGTGTTGGATAGCTTTTTAATCGAGAAAGGCTTTAGGATATTAAACATGACGCTGCGACGGGAGAGGAGGGAGCAAACTCAAAACGCGCGGACGAAGTCGCGGGGACCGCTAGTAAATGATAAAATCTATAAAAAAAATAGTGGCTCACTCTTGCTCACACTCGGAGGCATGAAGACTCGCATCTTCAAGACAGCGATGTTGCAGTGAACGGATTTATCTTACGTTCGCATATAGCGACGTGATGTTGTACGTAGATCTAAACATAGAATTAGAGAAAATAGGGTTTACCTATAGATGTGCTGCACGGGAATGTTGCCGGAAACATTCCCCTGAAAGTATGGTGGCAACATTGCTTAAGTTGCTGGTAATTTAAGGAAACATTACAATTTTATCCTTCTTTCAAGTATATATATTTATGATTAATATTGTAATAAAAAGATGATAAATTTTGGTTTTCAAATGTTTTAACACTCACAGTGTCATATTTTATACTCACAAAGATGAAATAAGAAACCAAAAATTTATCATCTTTTTATTCTAGGGCCTCGAACCGGCAACTTCTTGGCTAACCGGGCCAACCACTCTACCATTAGATCTACCGTGCTGTCGGTCCGACAGCACGGTGCTGGTTCGAGTCCCGCCCGTGCGCAAATTTTTGATTTCTTATTTCATCTTTGTGAATGATAAACTTTGTAATGTTTTCTAACATTGCCAAATGTTTCGGCTATTTAAGCTGTGCTGTTTAAATATACCATTCTATAGCACTGGAATGTTGCCGGCAACGGAATATCTATAGATTTAACCCTCAACTCGGCAGTGTGTCCACGCCCCAATGTAAAGTCGCAAGAGCTGAAATGACGGTTGCCCCTCGGGACAGATTAGTGCGGTCCGCTTCGCGCTTGCCGAGATTACACATTTCAGGGCTGCTGCCCGGGAAATTAAATATCATCACCAATTTCCTTAACGGAAACATTTTGACGGAAAAAAGGTTTTCGGTAATGTTGTGAATGCAGAATCAAAATTAAGGCTTGTCCTTTTCTCTCTCAAATACAGCAGTGAGAATTTTGATGGTAATGGAAAGAGATATAAAATATTATTTGAATACACAGTAAAACACAGCCTACGTAGCTTATAAAATCTCACCCACACCCAAAATTAATCATAATAAATTTGAAGTACCAAAGGTTACAAAAATTAACTTTAAAAAAGTAAAAACCGACTTCAAAACCAAAATGCTTTTACTTTGCTTTGCTTTACTTGCTTGCACTTTATGACTCTGTTCTTTAAGAAGCTACAAACTACCTATCATATGTTCTGTCATTATAATTACTGAACTCCTAAGCGTTAAGGAGTTCCACCATCAGCTCAGCCCCACAAGATGTGGACTATCAGACGTAACAATACGTCAACATTAAGATTTTAGTAAAACAACACAATACGTGCCTTTAAAATTTGAGGGTTTCCCTCAATTACACCGAAATCCCATTTTCAGATCCCAAATCGGCAACAATGGGACTGTATGTAGTAACGCCAACGCCAACTGTCGTGTAGTAAGCTCGATAGCATTGACGAAGACGACGTCATACTAACGTAAATATGGCCGATGAATGACACGTCCAGAAACAAGTTACGCTATGTTTTTTATGAATATTGTCGAAATATATCATGATATTCCAGTAAAATCTAAGAGAAATCAATAACGAAACAAAATTACGATCAAAATGATTAGAAAATGTAAAAATTTGGTCTATTAAAATATGAAGATATATGTTTTTCTGTAATCTTAAGATTTTTGAACTGTTAAGTAGACTGTCAATTGACAGATTGACATTATGCCATCAAATTGTGACAAATTCAAAAGTTTTACAAAAGATTTAGTTAAAAATTATGAAAAAAATATTAAAATAACGAGGACAAGTCGTTTGCAGTACAACGTAACAATATTTGAATTTTTAAAAAAGTAAGTATGTAAAAATAATACAAGGATAAGTGATTAAAGTGCTTTTATTCATTGGTTATTATAGCGAGATAAACTCTAACTAGATCTTATTTCTCAAGAAATTGTGATTTATCCAAGCCCTCAGCTCTCCAAGAGGACGCTGTTTCTAACAAATGGAATGAAAAGCATTAACGTCAATATAAAATATATATATATATATATATATATTATTTTTCAGAATGAAGACAGACCAAAGTACAATGTGTAGAAATACGCCTATATACGCCAGCTAGAAGAAATAAAGTGAGTCTAGCAGTTCCGGCGGTCTTCGTTACTCCCATATATATGTTACAGTTAAAACACATTTGTCGTTAGAACTCGTTTTCCCCAGTTAAAATTAGTTATTACTTAATGCCTTGGTTAAAACTAGAAATAATCAGTTAAAACTAGAATTTACCACTGAAATATTTGATTTTCAGATAAAACTAGTTGTCACATCGAGCTATAGTTAAAACTAGCGCTAGAAAAACTGATTTGGGATTGAAAACAAGATTTTGCCATTGCTAAGGCTATTCTATCGGAATAAAAACAAAGCGGGATTAACAGAAGCAAGCGCATAGCACGCGGGCGGCGCAGTTCCCCCGCACTTGTTGAATCAGTCAAATCTCGCGACCAATCGGAATAAAATACGATGATCAGGTGATGCCTCGCAGCTAATCAGAATAAGGTATCGGAACAGTTTTAACTGACTCGCTTCGGGAAAACGCGTTTTGTCTTGCAGAAACTAGTTTTAACTGATATTTGATTCAGACATTAGTCAATTCTAGTATTAACAAAGGCATTAAGTAATAACTAGTTCTAACTAGGAAAAACGCGTTCTAACTACTAACTAGTTTTAACTGTAACATATATATTTAGAGCAAAAATGAACCCAACAAGATTAAAATCGATACACCTGTTACAAGTGCCCTGTTCCTGATTTCTTTTTAGGTTAAAAATAAGGTGTATAAGATATAAAATATTGTAATAAATTTCATATTTCTAATGTAATGTCTTAATTTTAGAATTATAAATATGACCACTAACGTTTTCTTTATTCCACACGTTTCATTATTTCTCGCCAAAAGCCAAAGCTCTGTTTGTTGTTATATGAGATATTTTGAGCACATATAGTAAGAAACTATGTGTCGGATCCGTACGTTCTCACTAGTACACACACACCCGTTGACTTTCGTCTTCAAACACTGAGGTTAATGAGACATGGCGACGCTCTTGCGCTGTTTTCCGACCTCTGCCTAGCCGGCCGCGTTGGATTCGTTGATAGACCTCTTTCTTAGAACCACTTTTTGTGAGGCTCGGTTAAGGCTTTCGACTGTAGTTCCAAAATCTAATCTTTGCCTGCACGAATAGTATATTATCAATAAACGGGAGGTGAGAGATGTATTTGCTATTGACGTTGGTGCCGAATCTTTCTCATTCCAGGAGCTTGAATCAGTCTTCAAATGCAGCTGTGTGATAATTTTAGAAAAAAAAAACAATTTAGGCGGTCTCATCCGTAAAAGTTACCTACTTTCTCTTCGCTCACTTTTGACATTTAGAATCGGAAGTAATCTTGTTTCAACTCACGATACTATACGTCAAAGAAAGGTTCGTGATCGCAAATCCAGTTTAACACTATAGAAAATGTTTACGCACAATAAAAGTCAGGTATTTGAGCTGCCAAATTTAGTTTGTTTTACGTCCAAAAGAGGTGCTTTCAGATTCTCATACAAATGATTACGTTACTATACGAATACTTTGACGCAAATTATTCGTGATAGGGGTACTGTATTTTAACAAAATAACTAATATTACTGAAAACTTTTGCCACCCCTCACCATAACTGCTTCTATGGTGTTGCTCGATTTCTTATCCCCGCTACGATTTAGTTATTATTGTTTGTTTATTTTTTACCATTTATTAAATTGCTCAATTTTTATTGAGATAAAAGAAAAGTGTTTGCCACCAGTTATACTACAACATTGCGTTTCAAAGGCGTTCTCTTTGCTTCTTATGATCCATCGCAATAAAAGCAAGGTTTCATTAATGGTTACGATAATGAAATCGGTAGCTCTAAAATGAAACAATCCATCAATCCCAATGCTGGGGTACGCCAGCGCCACTTAACGTTATCTCGCTCGAACTCATCCACTGATCCTACCGCGGTTGCTTATAATATAGAAAGATTCAAAAGGCTCAATATTTTTTTGCTTTATTATGTTGGTAGAGCTACGAGAAATACATATAGAAAGATAGAAATTAAATGATATTTATTGCGTATATAAACAAGGTTACACAAAGGTCCTATATCAAATACAGGTTTCACTTGGATCTGCCTTTTCAGGCGTATACACATGATATAGAATTTGAAATGAAATCATGTCATTTTAGTAATGTGATGTCAAAAAGTTAAAATGACAATTAATAATAATTAGTACACATCATTTATGATTTAAGTTTGATATAAACATATTAAAGTCAATAAAATTTATATATATATGTAGGATCGTCAGGATCTAGACCCCGGCCATCAGACATCATGTGGGCAGAAATAAGGGATGGTGCAATGAGAACACACTATGATTTAGTCCACAGTTTTATTGTAGCACAGAACCGAATTACAATTAACAAATTCGTAGGTACTAGGTACAAACTAGGCACTACGCGAAACGGAGGGCAGTTCCGTGATAATGTTTTTGCTGCTCGACGACTCGATCCAAAGTGAGCTGTGTCGGAGCCGCTCGTAACGTCACGCTTCCGAAGCACACTCTGCCGAAGCGTGCCAAAACGAAGTTGCACGATGAGGCCACCAGAGGGCGCGCTTGCGTTTCGTTTAGTGTCCATACTAATGACCGTCTACGATATATATGTATAACTAACTATAAAATATAATAACTATTCCACAACCAACTGCTTAAATGCACCTGTCTTTATATTTTCAGATTTAAAAGAGTCCGGTTGTTTTGTATAAATTTCTATGCATATATGGTACCATTTTTTTTTAAACCAAAGCTAATCTGGTTGTTTGTTTTAGCAATTTATATAAGTATTGTTATCTGACCATACTGTCACTTGCATTTCTCTTTGTTACAGAAAGATTTTTGAAAAAAAAACACAAACCTTTAGAATGTAAAGACAAGTTAGAGGAATAATATTAAAACGCTTAAAAATGGCCGAAATGGTTCTCGATAACCAATTCCTATTTCTATTTCCTTATGTCTCATCTTTTTCAAATAATGATTTCAAGAAGAATCTTTTTAGAGAACAACGAGAAACTCCTTGAGTTTGGGATAAGTTTGTAATTTGAAACAATGTAATTTTAAAATAATATTGTTATTGTATTTAATTATATCTTTTCTCACATCGTCGATTCCAACTGCTTTAGAGTTACTAAATGACATAATAAGGTTTTCTAATTCTATCAATCTTAGTGGATATAAGAAAATGCTTTTGTCATTATCGTCAATATTCAAATCATTCGCATTATCAATATTAACTGTACAACTCTCGTTTATAATGTCAATAAAATGATTGTGAATGATATAACATATATCTTGAGGGTCAGTTACGACATTGTTATTATCAATTTCTAGATTGTCTATCGTTTTGTTTTGTGTTTTGGCTTGAGGGCCAAATGTCATTTAAAAAAGGTAGCCACGTCTGGTACACGGACGGATCCAAAAAAAGTAATGATGTTGGTTGTGGGGGCTACGGAGAGAGGCCTGAGCTCAAACTAAGTGTAAACATGGGGACTGAAACCTCCATCTTCCAAGCCGAGGTCTTTGCCATAAACAAATGAGCAGAGATAAACCTTGAGAAAAGACTCCGGAACCAACACATCTACATCAACTCAGATAGCCAAGCTGCATTGCTGGCTTAAAATCCTTCGAGCAAATGTCAAAACTGGTGCAAATATGTACTGAGACATTGAATGAACTGGGAAACACCAACAAAGTCACACTTACATGGGTACCAGGGCATTCAAAGATTGAAGGAAACGAAGTAGCAGATGAACTTGCTAGAGAAGGAGCCGATGACCCTCAAATCGGCGTAGAACCTTTCTGTGGCATCACCAAACAACGCGCCACTACGCTTCTAACCACCCTCTGTAAGCAAGAGGCTATTGAGTCGTGGAAGTCTACACAAGGACAAGAACACTCAAAAGCACTAATTCGAGGTTACAACAATGAAGTAGCTAAAGAACTGTTTAAGTTCGAAAGATACAAAGCTTGTGCAGTAACCAGAATACTAACTGGCCATTGCAAACTGAACAAACATTTGGCCAATTTGAACATGACCGAAGACGCTCTATGTAGATTCTGTAATACAGAAGAAGAAACGGCCATGCATATTGTTCGCTATTCGAACAAAGGGAGGAAATAAAAGCTAAATTAACTTTAAATATTCCTCATTTAATGAGTTAAATCTTATATTTAGGTTACAAGGGACAGTGCTAAGGCGACAGCGACCAAATGTGAAGTGAAACATAGAGAATACAATTTTTGACTACTGTACTAATGGAAGCAAACAATTTAGACCTTATGTGAATTAAATTAAGATGCAAATAATATTAAACAGAGAGTCCCACTACTGGACTTCAAAGTAAACCGGGTGGAAAGAGAGCTGTGATTGGCTGAATATGATCGTATGATGTATGAGGTGATTTAACAACATAAGTAAACCTACAAATCTATACTACAACTAGACAAATGCGACTACTAACGCTAGCTAGCTACATAATAAATTAAGGTGGTTCTACGTCGCATCTTGGGCGCGTAGACATCCTCCGGGGCGTTGAATGCATAGCTTTCAACTCTTTTCTTCGCCTGCGGTTGGCAAGAGGCACAGTCTGTTGAGAGCGCGGCGCACAACTCCACGGGATGTAGTGACGTCAGCAATGCGAGGCACGCCGTCTGAACCAGGGAAGACCTTATCGACCCGGCCGAGACGCCAACAGAGGGGCGGAGCGGCGTCATCCTTCAGCAAGACGAAATCATCCACTTGCAGATCCTTGCAACGGGTTTTCCACTTCGTACGCTGCTGCAGCTCGGAGACGTACTCGCTGGACCAACGTTTCCAAAAATGTTGGCGCGTCTGCTCCAGACGGTGGTAGCGTTCGAGGCGGTTAGCGTTGTATTCCATCAGGGCAGGTGCCGGCAGCGCAGTCAGGGGCCTGCCGATTAAAAAGTGACCCGGGGTAAGAGGTTGTAGGTCTGTGGGTGAAGGGCTGAGAGGACAAAGAGGGCGGCTGTTGAGGATGGCCTCAATTTGTGTAAACAAAGAACACAGCTCTTCAAAAGTTAAATGAGCTTCTCCCATTACCCTACGTAAATGATATTTGGCTGACTTTATTCCAGCTTCGAAATAACCTCCGAAATGAGGAGCGTATGCAGGCGAAAATTTAAAATCAATGCCCTGCTGAGCTGCGAAGTCTAAAATGGTACCAACATTGTCCTTTGACCTCAAAAAATCGCTAATTTCGCGAGCAGCGGCAACGAAGTTTGTACCGTTGTCGCAAAATATCTTTTTTGGCAAACCTCTACGGGCTATAAAACGTTTAAGTGACAACATGAAAGCCTCCTTTGAAAGCTCGCTAACAGCTTCTAAGTGAATACACTTATAATTCAAACATATAAAAATGCACAAATAACATTTAGTTATTTTACAACCCCTGCCCTTGCGATCGGTAATCAAAAATGGCCCAGCAAAATCCGTCCCTATGTTTGAAAATGGAATGTCAGGGTTGATTCGCTCAGATGGCAGGTTACCCATTATATTACTCATCTGCTGTCCTTTAAAGCGATGACACACAACGCAGTTTTTAGCGACACTGCGAGCCAGATTGCGCCCACCTACAGGCCAGTACCTATCTCTAATAGAAGCGAGGAGAAGTTGAGGACCGGCGTGCAATAGTCGTGTGTGCTCTTGTCGAAAGAGTAGCTTTGTAAAATGACAACGAGCATGCAATAAAACAGGGTGTTTTTTATCAAAATTATATGACGAAGCAGCGATGCGTCCACCAACACGAATAATGCCGTCGGAATCTAGAAATGGATTCAGTGCGGTGATATTGGATTTAGCTTTCAAACTTTTACTTAGCGAAAGTAATCTTAGCTCATTATTAAAAAAACTCTTTTGGGAAATTCTAATTAACGCCTTCGTTGCGCCATCAATTTCTGAAGCTTGTAATGGACCAGTCAATTTATTATTTTTATTTATTTGTTTTGAATTGTAAAACCATCTCAAGATACGAGCATAAGCTCGTTGCAAAATGGACATCCTCGAGATCCTAGAAATATCGAGAGGAGCATCCCCCACCAAAACTGAAAAAACTTTGATCTCCGGCAACGCTGGCATTTCCTCGATTTCTGAGGGTGGCCAGGACGCCTCTTCGAGTTGTAAAAAGGAAGGGCCGTGCCACCACATGACAGAGCTAGAAACGTCTTTGGGGTCAACACCGCGTGACACAAGATCAGCAGGGTTCTGAGATGTTGGCACATAGCGCCAAGAGCACGGATCAGTAAGTTCCTTTATTGCACCTACTCTATTAGCTACAAATGTTTTCATACTCTTGGTTGGGCGTAGCCAACTCAAGACAACCTTCGAATCGGACCAATAAATGCATCGACAAATTTTATGCCGCAAAGCTTGTACTACAACCGTAGAAAGTTCGGCTCCTAGCAAGGCGGCACATAGCTCTAGACGAGGAATCGTAGTCGGTGTGACTGGAGCGACACGCGATTTAGAACAAAGCAAGTTTACCTTGACGTCCCCATGCTTATTAACCGATTTTAAATAAATGCATGCTCCATAAGCTTTCTGTGAAGAGTCGCAAAAACAATGCATTTCTAGACGTACTGGATCGTCAATTAAAATGTGTCTCGACAACCTTAGCTCCGCTATGCTACTTAAGCCACCAACAAACGAAAGCCAAGAAGACTTGATTTTTTCTGGAACAGGGTCGTCCCACCCTAGCCTGTGCTCTGCCCAAAGCTCTTGAAGTAGCATCTTTGGCCTAATGGTGCACAAGGACAACAGACCAAGGGGATCAAAAACCTTAAAGGTGGAAGACAATATAGATCTCTTAGTGACGACATCGACCGAAGGCAAATCAATGGGAAAATGCAGCTCGTCTGATTTAGGCATCCAACCAATACCTAGAGTGCTTGTTGCATTGCTGATCATGAGATCAGTTGACGACTCTGTAGAACTATGTTCAAGCACCGAAGGCAAGTTTGACCGATACTTTCTGAGGTGAAACCCGCCTTCAGCTAGAGTTTCAGCAACAGACTGCTGAATATAACGCAATTCCTTTTCCGTTTGAGCTCCTGTCAAGAGGTCATCGACATAAAAATCCCTTTGAATGACGTCTTTAATTAAAGGATCGATGGTCTCCTCACCTAATTGCCAGAGACAACGAGTACTCAGAAAGCTAGCACTTGAGAACCCATACGTGACAGTATTAAGCATCAAAGTGCGCAAAGGCTGAGACTCATCGTCGCGCCATAAAACAAGCTGAAGACTACGATCGGCAGGATGAACCTTTATTTGCCGGTACATTTTCTCGATGTCTCCGGAGAGGACGTATTTATATAAACGAAAACGAGTCAAAATATTAAACAACGAGTCTTGAATAGTAGGGCCCGTCATCTGAATATCGTTAACTGAAAGTCCAGATGAGGTACGAGCCGAAGCATCAAAAACAACTCGAAGCTTGGTCGATTCGCTATTATGTTTTAAAACTGGGTGATGAGGCAAAAATAAATCTACTCCTGAAGACCGCTGAACATCACCGCAGTCAGACAAGTGTCCTAAGTCAGCGTATTCACGCATAAAATCAAAATAGAGTTCCTTTAGCAAAGGCTGTCTCCTGAAACGCGACTCTAAATTAAAAAACCGCTTCTTAGCCAGTTGCAACGAGTTTCCTAGATAATCTCTATCAGTATGGAGTGGAAGTTTCACCATAAACCGGCCGTCAGCATCACGAGACGTATTAGCGACAAAGTACTGCTCGCACAATGCTTCTTCTTCGGTTAAAATCGACCTACTAGGGACTTTTCCCAATTCCCAAAATTTAGATAGATTATTGTTTAAATCAATAATACTCGCTTCATTATTTCGCGTTAGATTGCAACGAACCTTTTCATGATTCAAACTTCTGGAGGCTACAGGAGTAGTAACAAGCCAACCGAGTTTAGAACTCCGCAGAACTGGACAATTATCGCCCAATGAACGCTCCGTTCCTAGCAGATCCCAGAATAATTCTGCACCAAGAAGCAGATCGACGTTCAATGATCTATTAAATTGAGGATCCGCTAACTGGATACCTGCCAAATTCAAATGGTCGCCGCTGAATGAGCGCGTCGGCAATTTATCCGAAATAATCGGCAACACGATACAGGAGAGCAAAGTGCTAAAAGAACTACACCTAGATTGAACGCGCACTGAGCAGCGTTCTAATTTATTCGCCACTGGAATGGCGGCTATGCCTACTAAATCCTTGTCCGAAACCTGAGAAGTCAGCTGCAAGGCATCCTTCAGACGAGATGTTATTATGCAAGATTGGCTACCGCTATCCAGCACAGCTCGCGCTGTTACAGTGGCATTGGTAACAGGGTTAACCAAACCCACTTCAGCCGTGCAAAGAAGCGCTTCGCAAGACGAGAGTGCACATATAGTGACGACAGGTTGAGACGAAGACAGACTATCCTCCTTAAACAAACGCTCGTGAAGTAATGTGTTATGGCGTTGCTTGCATATTTTACATCCACCCGATAATTTGCACCGCTGTGGTTTGTGACCTTGCCGTAAACAAACGTGGCACAATTTTAAGGACTGGACAGCAGATATTTTGTCGTCAATGGACTTAGCCTTGAAAACAGGGCATTCAAAAACGCGATGCGAACTCTGACACACATAACAAGATCTCGACGGCGTTGAAGACGGCTGCGCGGACTGAGAAAGGCCCTCGGTAGAAGTACCCAACATGACCCTAGTCTGTGGCCCTTGCCGACCAGAGTTATTAGACGAGGATGCCCTTTTAACCGACTGAGAATTATTCACTGTTTCCAGAACGTCCGCACGAGTTCTCAAAAAATTAAAGAAATCGTCAAGACTCGGTATCTCACTTAATGAATTCCGATGTTCTTCCCATTTAAAACAGGTTTTTGAGTCTAATTTTTGCGCGACAATATAAATAATTAACACGTCCCATTTATCAGTAGGCAAGCCTAAAGTATGAAGAGCACGCAAATTCTTAGTTACGTGATCAATAATAAATCTTAACGATTTTTCCGTTTCACGCACGGACTCGAGACAAAATAACGACTTCAAATGATTATTAATCAGCTGGCGTTTATTGTTGTACCGATTGCATAAAAGCTTCCAGGCCTCTGCATAGTTATTATCGGTCACCTCTAAATTACTTACGACTCGCGCCGCTTCCCCTTCGAGATAAGAGTTCAAATAATAAAACTTATGAACTTCCCTAATATTTCGTTCATGAACAAGCGAAACAAACGTATCCCGAAATTCAAGCCATTTAAAATAAGTCCCATCGAACGTCGGTATCTTAATAACGGGCAACTTAAATCCCAGAACTTCAGTATCATCATTATGACCCGGGCAATGAACGCTAGACCGTCGTGACGAGGTGGACTTATAATCATCACTATTCGCTTCAACTATTTGCTGCGCTTGAGCTAAATAATTATGAAAATCCTGCTCGATTAAGTCCCTTGCGCCTAATTCGACATCCTGAATGGCAACATTAATCACTTCTATCTGTTCCTGCACTACATCGAACTCTGTAAATAATGCTTCGAACTTGGCCAATTTACTCTTAAGCTTAAATAAGTCTAACGGCTGAAGGCTTTCACATTCTCTCAAAGAATCTATATAATTTTTAAACCTTGTTACGCGCCCCTTGATTGAGCTGCGCTTAGCAAACAAATCTTTAAGGCTCACTTCAGACTTCGAAGCATCAGTTTCAGGCATTGTTCTCAAAGAAAATAAGACTAAATCGAAAAATAGTAAAATAAACTAAAATTGCATACGATACGCTCCTCGTTCGTTCCGGTGCGAAGTGCAGGTGCAGTCACAAGTAAGCGCTTGCAGCGATGTAGCCGCCGGCAGCAGTGCGAGCGCGGTGACAGGTAGGCAGCGCTGATTAGCTGGAATGCACGGGGCAGGGAGATAAGAAATAATGAATGCACCAGATGATACCTATTGATTAATAAGGGGATTGGAATGCACTTCGTAATAAATAGCAACCAGTCGTGATGAGAATAGCTGTATGAAAGCACGTAAAAGTTGCAACTGTTGGATGTGATAAGTGCGTGCAAAATGGGCAATATAGTGAAATATTTAGTGATGAATAACGGTGAAATGTGAACAAAATGGATTGATAAATATAAAATGTAAGTATTAAAGGCTATTAGACTCCTCAATCAGGGAAATTTAAGCATATATACGTCTTCCTGTTGTGAAATAAGCTTTTGCAAAACACTGAGCTGATTTAGCTTAAAGCGTTGGAAAAGGAAACATGAAGTAACAAAAACGTACGGATTAATTGTGTGTATCTTAAAAATACTTCTAATTATTTAGGGAAATTAGGCCAATTGTGAATAGGCGTGCTTAAGTTAGGCTTGTGGGCAAAGAAAACACCTAGTTCATACAGCCTAAGGCGATAGAAAGCCACACAAGAAGTAGAAAGCACAAATAGGTATTGCGATATGTAGTTACTACCTTTTTAGTACTAAATATCAGCAAATTCAAAAGCTAGTTCCTGAGTACACAAATTTTGGCAGCAATAGGAAGGATAGTAAAGGAACGGGCTCACTTGACAATCAGACAGGAGAAGTGGCAGCGCGCAGTCTTAGATGATCGGCGCCCAGGTAGTCTCTTGCCGCGTCGATGAGACCTTGATTCGACTTCCCTTATAACGACTTCACGGCCTTTTTGGAGAATTTCACGGTGAACACGTAGGTCGCAGAGCGTGCACTCCCAAGCGTCAGCACACAGAGCACAGGATAAGGCCGGATTCTGTCCGGAACCCTCGGTGGAACTCGATGAGGCAGGTGACGTGGTGGTGACCTCTACTCGTCCTCGACACGGGACAAAGGTTCTGGAAAACTCCAAAAATCGCTTCAAAACTAAGCACTGTCCTGTCACGGTCGCCAATTTTGTTCGCTATTCGAACAAAGGGAGGAAATAAAAGCTAAATTAACTTTAAATATTCCTCATTTAATGAGTTAAATCTTATATTTAGGTTACAAGGGACAGTGCTAAGGCGACAGCGACCAAATGTGAAGTGAAACATAGAGAATACAATTTTTGACTACTGTACTAATGGAAGCAAACAATTTAGACCTTATGTGAATTAAATTAAGATGCAAATAATATTAAACAGAGAGTCCCACTACTGGACTTCAAAGTAAACCGGGTGGAAAGAGAGCTGTGATTGGCTGAATATGATCGTATGATGTATGAGGTGATTTAACAACATAAGTAAACCTACAAATCTATACTACAACTAGACAAATGCGACTACTAACGCTAGCTAGCTACATAATAAATTAAGGTGGTTCTACGTCGCATCTTGGGCGCGTAGACACATATTCTCTGCTCATACGGACCGCTTATGAGCAAAAGAAGTATCCATCTCGGACGGCACATCATGCACCCGGATGAGATAGCAGATATCACGCTCCAAAGAATCCGGAAATTTATAGACTCAACGGGACTAAGCAGTGAAATTTAAATATAAGGGCGCCACAATAGATCATCGAGCTGGCAACATTAGAGCCCAACAACCAATTAAAAAAAGGTTTTGTGAGAATAATCAGATTTTGTAAAATTCTTGATGATCTCCATACATTTTTACATGTGTTTTGACTGTTATTTATACGTCTAGTGTTTACGGCATTTACAAGTGCAATAAGCACATAGACAAAGCTGAGCAATTTACATGCAAGGATTTTCTAAGTATGATCAAGCAATCAATGAAACATTAATTGTAATATTTATAGGTTTATACATATATTGAAGTGAGGTATGATGATTTAATATCTGTATGTGCTTCGGTAACCTTAGTTACATCATTAATTTCTGTCGATTAATGATGTAACTAAGGTAGAGATTATTTTTATGTCGGATAGTATGACAACTGAGTTTTTAAATGGTGGTAACAACTCTGGATCTCAGCTGGTGGTGTGAAAAGTTTTGCTCTGGAGATACGATTGGTCCAACGAATTTTATTTCGACTACTGTAAAAGGTGTTGTCTCGTCATGTTAGTATCGTTTCATACAAAAGATGCGCTTATATTCTGTTGCGTTTTAACAGGTCTACTGCCTATTTTTGTATTTGGAAGTAATTTGTTTGCCAAAGAACATTACTCTTTATTGCCTTTAAAATATGGTTGAAGTTCAACTCGATCCCGAGCTCAGTGAAATGCTCAATACCATACATTTACGTCTATTAACGTTACTCATATGGGCCTTACCCTCATACAGGTTTAATGGTTAATCCTGGAGGTTTATTGGTCAATCCATCGGTGCATCATATAATTTGATTTCTGGTACTAAAACTCAGCGCTTTGGAAATTAATTGTAATCCATATTTCCGCATATTTATGAATTCCTGTAAAGAGTTAAGTTAGCCAAATGAAATTATATATCCAAAACAGCAAAAGCAAAATATGTAGCTAAAACAATAAGAAAAATCTAAACTATCAAGAAATGCATATCTATTATAATGAACACAAGAAGAATATTATAATCTAAATAAATAATTATAATTTAAAATATGTATCATTTAATTCCTTTGAAACCCTTATCTCTCAAAAGCATTATAAAACGAAGTAGTCCACCATATGAAAGCGACACTGTTGGATCAATTTATTACCAACTATAATAACCGTTGTCTTAAAAGCTGGTGGGAAATTCAAACAAATGGCGGAACTTAAAGCCAGACTACTGAAGAGGGTTCTAGTTATAAGCCCGGAGTGTGGTCGTGCATCCATCACAGCTGCAGAAAACTTTGCATGGCAACGGCACTGCAGCGCTACTTCTTAACTATGTGGTATCAAATATTAACTTAGGTTATACAATGCAATTCTCAGTTATTGTTTATGATCCGACACTGAATAAACTCTGCACTGTTAAGTTCGACCGGGAATCGAACCCGGAACTTCACGAGATGGTGATGCTTGAAACCAGCGTGCTAGCCACTCGACCACGGAGGTCGTCAAAAAAAAGGACATAACGATGTTATCGTGTGGGATGTGTGATTTCATGTAGCTTTTTGTGCCTTTCCTACACACATCTTAATATATTTGAACTATTTACCTATATGAATAGTTACCAGAATTACCAGCATTTTATTATGATAATTATACTTATAATTAATATGGTGTCCGATCATTTGACAAAAAACAAATGATAAATTTTCATTTGAAAAATAACATTTGACAAAATTTTATGTGATAAATGTATTATTTTACAAACTATTGTTTAAGAAACAACTTATTAGACAATATATTTATTTAAAAAAATATATTATGCTAAAACTAACCATTTACAAATTGATTTTATTTAAACATGTAAGTTGGCAAAACAACGTTAAGCATAAATAATATTTGAAAAATGCATTGATTGGTATTATATCCAAAATCTACGTTAATCAACAACAATATTTCTTGGTTTACTATTATTTAACAAAAAACTAATGAGAAAGATATTTTTTAAGTACGTGTATATTATTACTTTGGGTTCATGCACGAAAGACTAATAATAATAAATAAGATATATTATCATAATAATCAATAGTTGGTTAGGTTAGGTTAGAACTGCGACCACAACGCCAGAACCGAATTCTTCTTATTTCTCTTTATTCAGGCAGTGTGTATTAAATTATCAAAATACTTAAGTTTCTATGGAATTAGTATTAATACAAAATTATTACTTGCCTATATAACAAGGGAGAACCTGTTTTGTCGAACAACGTTTGATATAATTTCACTTCACAAACATTTAAAACATCTGATTTCATTTGATATAATTATTCGATTCCTATAATATTTATTTTATCTAATTTTGATTGACATATTTGTTCATGTAATATAATTTCATTTCATCGAATTTTCACTTTGCCTAATATCACATGACATAATGTTTGCTTGGCCTAATGAGTGCTTAATCTAATTTTTATTTAAATTTAAATTGAATTCTGGCACTCAGCGGCCGCTACCGCGGCACGCTCGCTTCGCTCGCTCGCCTTCGCGCGTTGTCGGATCACTGTTCTAAAGTAACCTGACCTAAATGACACCAACAGAGGGGAGTTCTGGCGCTCGGCGGCCACTGACGCGGCACGCTTGCTTCGCTCGCTCGCCTTCGCGCGTTGTCGGATCACTGTTCTCTAACCTAACCTAACCTACACAACACCAACAGAGGAGAGTTCTGGTGCTCGGTGGCGCTCCTTTTTTGAGATTAAATGCAAAATATTAAAGCTTTATTTAACTCAAGTTGCCCTATATGCTGTCTTTAAAATAATACTGTTAAAAACTTATAATTCAAATTAAAACAATATAGGTGAACTGATCATTATACTAAATAAAAGTATGTAAAATGATAATTATACAAGATAAGATTAGATAAAACAAAAATTAGATGAAATGATTATTAGGTCGAATGATGATTATGCCTCTTAAATCTTAGCACAAACGTTGTTATATCAAACAAATATTATCTGTTATAAAAATTATGTTAAACAATATTGTGTTAAACAACCATTATGTTAAGAGTGATTAGTAAAAGTGAAATTATATCAAACGTTTTTCGACAAAACAAGGGAGTACCTAAAAATAAAAATTGCAAAATTTAAACGGCTTGTCAATGTGTCGGTGGCCGAGTGGTAAAGGCATGCGCTCGGATAACGTAAGACACGCAGGGCTCGATTCCTTGTCTGACATACCTAGTTGCTTTTTACATATGCAAATTATGTAGTTAAGCACTAACGCACAATTAATTTAATATAAATATTGGACACCAATCACATACATTGCTCTAATCCCAAAGTACCAATACTAATGCACTTGTGTTATAGAAACCAGACCGACGGTGTTACTACAATTACCAGACCCATCACAATATTGAAAATTATGATTTCTTCATTGACCCGACCGAGAATCCCGGAACCTCGGAGCGGCGACGCCTTGAAACCCAACGTGCTTAGCCACTACACCATGGATGTCATCAAACTATACAAATCAATAACTTTTCAAGACTTCTTTTACCAAATACAAGCAAAAAGCAGTCCATGCGAGGACTTGTAAAAGTTAGACACGTGTTTTTAATTAGGTGCTATTAATTAGCGAGCTTATTTTCACAACATCTCCAAAACCAAGTGGCATGATTAATGTTTCAGAGCAAAACGTTAAAAATTAACGACGTCTACTATCTTAATTTTCGTCAACTCATCATCTTAGTCGAAGCGCTGATAAGACAGATTAAATAAACATTGACCGGATCGATACACGAAAAACACATAGAAGAATCTTACCTAAGTGTGCGAAACAATTGGTGGAATTTCCTACATTTGCGGTCGAAATATGCTTGAACCCGTAAACCATTATGGAATGAAACATTTTTCATACATCCTTAACTAAACTTGTTAATAATGGTCTTTATCTTTTTTAATTAGGCTTGATTGCTTAAAATGAACTATATTTTGAGGGGTCATTTTTCGTATATTATATATATTTGTTCCTATATTGACTGAAACATATATTTAAAAAAAAAAGCCGTAAAAGCTAAGTTTAGGACGTTAGAAAACGATTGAGATTATTTTGGTAACTATGATTTAAAACACAAGACCAATAAAATATATTTTTAATTGTTCATACGAGCATAGTAAATTGGTTTGTATTTTACAGTTAATGCAAATGTAAGAAAAAATAAAATGGCCAATTCATAAGGTAAACTCAGTAAGTAGATACCTAATCGAATTATTCGTATTACCTTGTATAAAATGTTTTTTATAAAGTGATTTTGTTTTTTTTACCAAAATAGTCACTAAATTTTGTCGGATCGAAATCCTCAACCTACCATAAAGCTGCATGAAATATTCTGTATATTCTTCTGTTAATCTAGTCACTAAAAGTTAGTTTATTGAAGATAGACATTTTTTCGGATCGAAATCCTCAACCTACCCTATAAATCTGTATGAAATATACACAAATCTAATCATTAATAGTTAGCGTATAGAAGATAGATATTTTGTCGGATCGAAGTCCTCAACCTACTATAAAGCCGCATGAAATATATAGTGGACCACCAGTCCTACCCGTTAGGGCGCAGTATTATAATTAATTTTATTGAAAACTCCACTTTAAAAAAGTTCTACTTTAAAAAAAAAACAGTTTATTTAATTTTTTTGGTCTCTGAGTCCGGGTGGATTCATTCACTTGGCAATATCGACCGATTCACAGGATCTATCAGCATAAAAATAAATTCATTCTATAGTTTAAAAGGTAGGCAATAACTTGAAATTATAATAATATCAAAAACTTCCATTAAAATTGTTAAAAACATGAAACGTAAGACATTAAAAAATGTTTTTTGTTTTTCCCACTTTTAAAATGCACTAAGGATTTACGTAAAAACTGATGATAATACCTTGGCCACGGTTATTAGATAATATAACCGTGCCTTAGCTTTTAGAGAACTACTCAAGGCGTTATAATATGTAATAATATAAGAGTTTGTTTGTTTAAACGTGTTAATTTCAAGAACTAAATCGAGCTAATTTATCGAGGAAGGCTTTAGGCTATAAAACATCTCGATTCGACTTATCAGAGCAGATCAATAATGAACAATTTTGGAAAACGGGGGAAAATATTGCTTTTGTGAGATTTCATTGCGTACGCAGCGAAAACCAATTAAGATAAAAAAAAATCATGTATGACGGGATTGTTCCGCTTTAAAAGTTCTACTATTAAGTCCGCGACAGCATATGTCTATCTGATATGGTTTACTCACTAAAACCTTTTTAATGTTCATACATTTGATAAAAAAGTGCTCTTTTTAATGGTATTTCGATGCACACGGGTATTTATTCGTATCAAAATAAACATGCCCATCATCACGAACATTTCATTTTGAACAATACTGTCTTTTACTTACAATAATAATATGTGTATTGCGCTGAAATGTTTGCGGGAAATCCGAGGGGAACGATAGTCCCGAGATATAAATTAATATAGCTCACTATAGCTAACGATGGATGTTAGTTTTTAGTGACAGACATACGGCGAAATGCTGTGACGTGAGTCGTGACGCACGTGCGGTACGTGACTGACATTTGAGCATGAGGTTTTTTTTTAGGTTCATTCAATAGAAATAGTAAGTAGTATAAATATTATTTTTTATACGATTCAGCATATCTGCTTTCGGTACAAACTTTCATACTGTCGAAGTACGCTGAGTATCATGATTCTTCTTTTACGATTTCTTCATTAACCGCCAGAGCAAAAGAAAAAGTTTGCATTTAAAGTTTGAACCTTTGCATAAAAGCTTTACTTAGGGAACTCTTCTGGTATTTTTATTTACTTTGCCCATAATAAACTAGCTTTGTCATTCCTTTCTCTGTTCAAGATAAATTGGCGGTGAACTTTGCAGCATTTGATTACTTTTATCCGCTAATTTAATTGAAGTTTACTGATTGCTTTTGTTGTTTGCTTTGTTGGTAACAGATTGTCCTGTGTTAATTTAAACGCATGTATGTGGAACAACAGCCCATCGTCTAATGTCACATATTACCTACTTACATTTGATCAAGTCAACTATTATTCAAAACAAGAGAGTAGACACATTTCTATACATTCCAGATACTCGTATGTCCAACAACTAATAACGAAAAACCTTCTTAAAAAAAGAGGTTCTCAATTCGATCTGTACGTTTGCATGTATGCATGTTTGTCCGCGAATATCTCGCGTTTGGCTAAACATATTTAAATGCGGTTTGTAGTAAAGTATTTGATCCCATCAAAAACAATACTTGTCAAAAAAAAACAAGTCTCGCAACTCAGTTGTTCTGCGGTAAAAAGCTGTGAGATCCATGTAATACCAAGTCGGTTATTAATTTATTCAGTCTCTACTTAAGCGACTTTCTGTCTTTCTTAATACGTCCAGTCTCTAGGACCACGATCGTGGTCCATAACAATTGAAAATCAATTGTGTCTGGAATCTCCGTACTCGAAGCATTAAGTTGTTACGTAATAATTAACAGCATCTTATAATGACGCATATAAATATTAAAATTCTTTAATGTTTTATATAAATATATTGAGACTTGGCCTTGTGTTATGGAAATCTGACACATCGGTGGTACCATAACACCAAAAGGACTTAAATAACGCTAATAGGAGAAACAAACTCATTTCAAGTCGGTGCATGATGTCAACCTTAACGGATAACTTTTTTTTAATGAGTTTTTCCTCCTATAAGCGTTATTAAAGTCCTTTTAGTGTATATTTGAAGGCGGTTCAATTTTTGTTTCGCATAAAATATGACCTAATCCAGTCGCAATACCTTCCCTAACCTCACAGAAATTAGTATTTTTGTCAGGTTATTTGTATTTTTAGTTTTTATAGTGTTTGCTTTAGGTGCATTCTGACTGCAGCTGCAGATTAACACTAACAATGTTGTGTCATCCTTCTCTATATACCTCCTTATTTAATTTAGGGCGGTCATGTAAAAAAGTGAAACAGGGGAAATTATCGGCGATCAAAAGAAGCATAAAACACGATTTCCTGAAAAGCTCTGTCCGCAGAGACCGACCAATAAAGAACACACGCAATGGAGCAAAGAGATAAGGAGAAACATTGTGCTCTTCTAAAATAACTGCTTCAATGATTTTGTTAAGATGGTTTATTTTCCCTTCAATCATGAATGGAATTTCCCAGCCTTCCTTTATAGTACCTATTTTGCTTGTCGAAATTACGATGGATAGATTTGTTTGTTGATACTTTGATTGGTACCTGAATATTTTTTAGTATACGTTCATTATATTGACATAATAACTATTTTTTAGCATGGAAATTGTTGTTTTTCACAAATATTATTGGTCATGGTCAATAATACCTTAAATGTAGTGTTAATTTCTTAGGTTCATGTGTCTACATGTTTCAGTTACCTTAAACTTTTCGACCAATAGAGAAACATACTTAAAAATATCATAACTTTTTAGAACACCCATTAAAGATTTCTCTTTACACATATTCACTCTTATACAAAAATCAAAAGAAGTGTGTGATCACTAGCATAAGCTGTCTTTTTTCTTAATGTTACTTTATTGTAAAAAAGATTTTGTGGTGTGTTTTCCTTAAATATTAAAACATGCTGTAATATTATAATAATAAAAATATGTAATAATGTAACATCATTTACTGTAAAAAGTGATTTAGATTTTTCGAAGTGATAGCCAACTTTTTTGATGTGTGAATGTCTGTGCCTGCTTCACGTCCTAATAAGACGACACGAACAATATGTGTCCTAAATAAGAACCTGCTGGTTAGTGCAATAAATACAGGTGGTTAAATAAAATAAAACACGTTAATTAATACTGCAGATTATTGATTATTGATTAATATTGCAGATCTTTCTTTTAAAAAGTATGTACAACTAAGGCAGTCCAATCGCTATAAGCGATCTCGGTTTAAATATCCATATTCTCATACGAAATTACATTTCATTTTTTGGAATCTCTTTCAGACAACCCTAAATCTTAGTTTTGGTTATGACGGAATTATGCGTCAATATAAGGATAGAGAAACTTCTACCTCTATACCTCTATAGCTAGTTCATAACTTATTCCCGATGTGACAAGAGATAATTTATCCCCCCACTTAACCTAGTTTAGTGCGTGGCGCACTTGGTAAGAGTATCTAGTAATTATTATACATACTTAAATATCATTGGAGACAGACGAGGAACATGCTTGGCAAAATCGCAGCTATTTGATCCCAGTAAATACAAAGTAATAGTATCATCTTCAGTAAACTTAAAACGATTTTAACATTAAAACAATAGTATCATTTTTATTATTAGGGAAGAGTTTACTAAATCTCTGCCGCATAAGTACAATAAATACCAAGTTTTCGCTCTCGGCGCGTGCTGGCTTATCTAATTGCCCCTTGGTTGCAAAGGACACTTTATGGAGCTTCCCACAAGTTCTAAACTTTAGGTTTTATGACTATGTGAGATTTTTTATAAATCGCAAGAGACTGACTAGGCATATCTTACAATCAAACTTAAACTTAACGAGCCTGTGTATAGTGCCATGTTAGTGCTCTATAACAGAAATTATATTGTTGAAACTGTATAGTAACGTATAGCCTGTCATGATGCCCGGGAAAGCAAATGCTCTAAAATGAAAAAAAAACAACGCAAACAAATCTAAAATAAAGCTAAACCAAAATTAATTGAATTACTAGCGGCTTTACTCGCGGACGATTTATTCCACATCGGGGACCACTCAGAGGTTTACTTTCAGAAAATAACATCCACATTGTTTACTCTAGCTATCCTTGTCACTCATATTTATATGTGAGGGAGATAGTATGAACTGAAATTCGGACATTGTTTTACGAGTATGTCCCCGGTTTGATCCCCAGGGACACATCCCGTCTGCAATTGAAAAACCAACGGCAAAGTTTTTGTTTGGAAACAAAATACAGTGCAATGTACATTTTTTTCGTCCATGTGGTGGACTGGTGTATCAAAATATGCAGCTGCGAATAAGCAAATTATATTTTCAGTTTTATAAGGACAATTTTTTGGAAACCCGTAGTAAACGTCGTCGTTTGCATTCTCATTTTTAGGGTTCCTTTTTTGCCATTCGGCTACGGAACCCTTATTGTTTTATCAAGTGTGTCTGTCTGTCTGTCTGTTCGTCTAGTTTAAAAAATAGACGCTTTCAAAGTGGTGAAATAATGAATAATAATAAATCATAAATATTGAACACCAATCACATACATTGCTCTGATCCCAAAGTAAGTAGCTATTTGCATTTTTGTTATGGAAATCAGACACAACGGTGGTACCACAACATCCAGACCCAAGACAATATTGAAAATTCATAAAGATAAAATAAGAAACCAAAAATTTGCGCACGGGCGGGACTTGAACCAGCAACTTTTTGGCTAACCGGGCCAAATGCTCTACCAATTGAGCTACCCTGCTGTCTGTCCGACCCTGCGAAATTTTTGGATACGTCATTACGCGTGACGTCTAGTGCCATCTACCCGTCTGTTCATGCAACAATGGGCCAAGTAGTTATTCTTTACAGAATAAATTCAACTTGAAAATTTATGACGCTTTGCTATCTAATGATTTGGAGCACGCTAAAATATAATTTAGCTACAGTCATATTAATGTAAATATGTACATGATGAAAATCGGTCCAACCGTTCCCGAGTTATTTAAAGGTGGTGTAACCTATATGACTTTCTTTAATGTGTATTTTATTTGTTATTCCAGGGTTTGCCTGAAAACCAACTAGCTCTTAGGGCTCCTCAGCTCAGGGATGCCCCTGTTTGCAAAGTGTGTAACATAAACCTGCTAAGCCGTGTGCTTTGCTGCTATCGAAATTCGCTAACACACAACATGCAACCCTATTTTGATGTAAATAGAAGCTGAAATCGAACATTGAAGAAGAAAGACGGTGAGAAGCTCTCGGAAGCTGTGTACAGATTGCAGCATGTTCTACTAAATTTGGTCACGGTCGTGATTGAAAGGTGTTGGGTAAATTGTGATATTGCTTTCTTACTGATGAAATACGGTGTGGCGTAGGACGTCCACCGACAAGATGGACAGACAATTTTGTAAAGATCGCAGGACAAAACTGGCTGCAGTCCGCTTGTAATCGGTCGGAGATAATTATTAACTACGGGCCTGTTTTACCATCTACAAATAAGTGATGTCATTAATGTTGAGAGAGCAATCTCGAAACAGCCACTCACAAACAAGAAACCACAACAAAGAAATCACTTGCAAAATTTAAGCGGATAGCGTAAGACACAGGGCTCGATTCCTTATCTGACATACCTAGTTGCTTTTTACATGTGCAAATTATGTAGTTAAGCACTAACGCACAATTAATTTAATATAAATATTGGACACCAATCACATACATTGCTCTAATCCCAAAGTACCAATACTAATGCACTTGTGTTATAGAAACCAGACCGACGGTGTTACAACAATTACCAGACCCATCACAATATTGAAAATTATGATTACTTCATTGACCCGACCGAGAATCCCGGAACCTCGGAGCGGCGACGCCTTGAAACCCAACGTGCTTAGCCACTACACCATGGATGTCATCAAACTATACAAATCAATAACTTTTCAAGACTTCTTTTACCAAATACAAGCAAAAAGCAGTCCATGCGAGGACTTGTAAAAGTTAGACACGTGTTTGAATTAGGTGCTACTATTAGGTGCTAGCGAGCTTATTTTCACAACATCTCCAAAACCAAGTGGCATGATTAATGTTTCAGAGCAAAACGTTAAAAATTAACGACGTCTACTATCTTAATTTTCGTCAACTCATCATCTTAGTCGAAGCGCTGATAAGACATTAAATAAACATTGACCGGATCGATACACGAAAAACACATAGAAGAATCTTACCAAAGTGTGCGAAACAATTGGTGGAATTTCCTACATTTGCGGTCGAAATATGCTTGAACCCGTAAACCATTATGGAATGAAACAAATTTGATCACATTCTTTTTCATACATCCTTAATTAAACTTGTTAATAATGGTCTTTATCTTTTTTAATTAGGCTTGATTGCTTAAAATGAACTATATTTTGAGGGGTCATTTTTCGTATATTATATATATTTGTTCCTATATTGACTGAATCATATATTTAAAAAAAAACAAGCCGTAAAAGCTAAGTTTAGGACGTTAGGAAACGATTGAGATTATTTTGGTAACTATGATTTAAAACACAAGACCAATAAAATATATTTTTAATTGTTCATACGAGCATAGTAAATTGGTTTGTATTTTACAGTTAATGCAAATGTGAGAAAAAATAAAATGGCCAATTCATAAGGTAAACTCAGTAAGTAGATACCTAATCGAATTATTCGTATTACCTTGTATAAAATGTTTTTTATAAAGTGATTTTGTTTTTTTTACCAAAATAGTCACTAAATTTTGTCGGATCGAAATCCTCAACCTACCATAAAGCTGCATGAAATATTGTGTATATTCTTCTGTTAATCTAGTCACTAAAAGTTAGTTTATTGAAGATAGACATTTTTTCGGATCGAAATCCTCAACCTACCCTATAAATCTGTATGAAATA
The DNA here is from genome assembly GCA_963924145.1 of Pyrausta purpuralis. Classification (NCBI taxonomy): domain Eukaryota; kingdom Metazoa; phylum Arthropoda; class Insecta; order Lepidoptera; family Crambidae; genus Pyrausta; species Pyrausta purpuralis. The sequence continues at coordinate 10,830,038 of OZ001662.1, read as the reverse complement.
TACACAAATCTAATCATTAATAGTTAGCGTATAGAAGATAGATATTTTGTCGGATCGAAGTCCTCAACCTACTATATAGCCGCATGAAATATATAGTGGACCACCAGTCCTACCCGTTAGGGCGCAGTATTATAATTAATTTTATCGAAAACTCCACTATTAAAAAAGTTCTACTTTAAAAAAATACAGTTTATTTAATTTTTTTGGTCTCTGAGTCCGGGTGGATTCATTCACTTGGCAATATCGACCGATTCACAGGATCTATCAGCATAAAAATAAATTCATTCTATAGTTTAAAAGGTAGGCAATAACTTGAAATTATAATAATATCAAAAACTTCCATTAAAATTGTTAAAAACATGAAACGTAAGACATTAAAAAATGTTTTTTGTTTTTCCCACTTTTAAAATGCACTAAGGATTTACGTAAAAACTGATGATAATACCTTGGCCACGGTTATTAGATAATATAACCGTGCCTTAGCTTTTAGGGAACTACTCTAGGCGTTATAATATGTAATAATATAAGAGTTTGTTTGTTTAAACGTGTTAATCTCAGGAACTAAATCGAGCTAATTTATCGAGGAAGGCTTTAGGCTATAAAACATCACGATTCGACTTATCAGAGCAGATCAATAATGAACAATTTTGGAAAACGGGGGAAAATATTGCTTTTGTGAGATTTCATTGCGTACGCAGCGAAAACCAATTAAGATAAAAAAAAAATCATGTATGACGGGATTGTTCCGCTTTAAAAGTTCTACTATTAAGTCCGCGACAGCATATGTCTATCTGATATGGTTTACTCACTAAAACCTTTTTAATGTTCATACATTTGATAAAAAAGTGCTCTTTTTAATGGTATTTCGATGCACACGGGTATTTATTCGTATCAAAATAAACATGCCCATCATCACGAACATTTCATGTTGAACAATACTGTCTTTTACTTACAATAATAATATGTGTATTGCGCTGAAATGTTTGCGGGAAATCCGAGGGGAACGATAGTCCCGAGATATAAATTAATATAGCTCACTATAGCTAACGATGGAAACCTTTTCACAAAAATAAAAAATAAAAAAAATAAGGCAACTTAAGAGATTTTGTGGCGTTTTCTAATAGTCCTGGAAAATTTTCTGTTTTAGACAAGCCATACAATCATACAGAAATGCCAAAAAAAATCTTTAAGTAACTGTCAGTTTCCTGATACTGTCCTGTCTAACGCCTAGAACACCAGGAAAACAATGACAAGTTTTTGTTTCTGAAATCGTTGGGCCTAGATGTTAGTTTTTAGTGACAGACATACGGCGAAATGCTATGACGTGACGCACGTGCGGTACGTGACTTACATTTGAGCATGAGGTTGCCTTTTTAGGTTCATTCAATAGAAATAGTAAATAGTATAAATATTATTTTTCTTAAGATTGAGCATAATCTGCTTTCTGTAGAAACTTTCACATTAGCAAAGTACGCTGAGTATTATGATTCTTCTTTTACGATTTCTTTATTAACCGCCAGAGCAAAGGAAAAAGTTTGCGTTCAAAGTTTGAACCTTTGCATAAAAGCCTTACTTAGAGAACTCTTCTGGTATTTTTATTTACTTTGCCCATAATAAACTAGCTTTGTCATTCCTATCTGTGTTCAAGATAAATTTGCGGTGAACTTTGCAGCTTTTAATTACTTTTATCCGCTAATTTAATTGAAGTTTACTGATTGCTTTTGTTGTTTGCTTTGTTGGTAACAGATTGTCCTGTGTTACTTTAAACGCATGTATGTGGAACAACAGCCCACCGTCTAATGTCAAATATTATTACTACTTACATTTGATCAAGACAACTATTATTCAAAACAAGAGAGTAGACACAATTCTATACATTCCAGATACTCGTATGTCCAACAACTAATAACAAAAAACCTTCTTAAAAAAAGAGGTTCTCAATTCGACCTGTATGTTTGCATGTATGTATGTTTGTCCGCGAATATCTCACGTTTGGCTAAACATATTTTGATGTGGTTTTCAGTAAAGTATTTGATACACTGAGGACAAGATTTTGGTAACTATTCTGACTTCAAGGAAAAATGTTCTGAGTTTAACTTGTAGATAAATTAATATCTGTACGCAATTAATTCGCGTTTGGTTGAACCGATTTTAATGCGGGTATCAGAAAAATATTTGTAACATTAATAAGAAGGTCTTAGTAACTATTTCCGTTCAATCAGGTAAATTGTAACTTTAATAATAACTAAGAACGGCGAATTTTTTTAGTTTCTTACCAAGAATTTAATCGCCTTAAAACACAAACTAAAAAATAAATATATTGGACACCAAACACGTACGTTGCTTTGATCCCAAAGTAAGTACCAAATGCACTTGTGTTATGGAAATCAGACACTACGGTGGTACCACAACACTAAAAGGACTAAAATAACGCTAAAAGGAGATAAAAACTTATTTGAAGTCGGTGCATGAGGTCAATCTTAACAAATAGCAGCAGTCTACTTACGCACATCATACACCGACTTCAAATGAGTTTGTTCCTCCTATTAGCGTTATTTTAGTCATTTTAATGTATATTTGAAGACGGTTCAATTTTTGTTTCGCATGAAATATGACCTAATCCAGTCGCAATACCTTTCCTAACCTTACAGAAATTAGAATATCTGTCAGTTTATTTGTATTTTTATTATTTATAGTGTTTGCTTTAGGTGCATTCAGACTGCAGCTGCAAATTTATACTAACAATGTTGTATCATCCTTCTCTATATTCCTCCTTATTTAGTTTAGAGCAGTCATGTAAAAAAGTGAAACAGGCGAAATTATCGGCTATCAAAAGAAGCATAAAACACGATTTCCTGAAAAGCTCTGTCCGCAGAGACCGACCAATAAAGAACACACGCAATGGAGCAAAGAGATAAGGAGAAACATTGTGCTCTTCTAAAATAACTGCTTCAATGATTTTGATAAGATGGTTTATTTTCCCTTCAATCATGAATGGAATTTCTCAGCCTTCCTTTATAGTAACAACACAAACTACGGGATTTAACGCAACTTAAACTTATCTTTATAGGTAAATATGGTATACTTCCTTTATAGTACCTATTTTGCTTGTCGAAATTACGATGGATAGATTTGTTTGTTGATACTTTGATTGGTACCTGAATATTTTTTAGTATACGTTCATTATATTGACATAATAACTATTGCCGTGCTTCGGAGGAACGTTAGTAAAAATGAGAGCTATGACAAAATTAACAAACCTTCGGGTTAATTTGACTTAGAGTCGCTTTAACTAACGTCAGATAAGGAATATTTGTCGAATAAAATACATCACGCCTATTTCGATACCGTCACTTAATTGTCAGCAATAATTTGTGTAAATGACTGCTGAAAAGTAAGTGATGTTGTGAATGTTAAGTGAATTTAAACCGGTCATTTTATACTTAATTCAGTCGGATAAGTCCTATCTGACCTTGGTAAAATCGACTCTTAAGTGTATTTTATTCAATGTTTGAGTGACCGTATGTTTCTTAACCATTTTTAAAATAAAACCACACTTTTTACGTCTTTATAGCCGAAAAATTATATATCAGTATCAAGTTACGTTTTCGCAGTAGTAACATATTTAGTTTAGATGAGATCTCATCCCCATAGTCATTTGCATTCAAAGTTTATGATAGTGCTACCTAAGTACAAGTTCTAAATAAGTTAAACACTCGTATATGTTTGCGTCAACCCTGCACCGCTTCTGGACGGATCACGCGTGTATCTGTGCGAACTGAGACGTGTCTGGACTCTGGCATAGCATAGCGACGTACATATCGGCACCTTTCTCGCAGACAAATGCGCCACGTATTGGACTAGAGGGCTTACTTTGTACTGTCTGATATGTTAATTAGTTATACGTTTAATATTGTTTCGCGCTGCCTCCCGTGATAGAAGAAGAATTCAAACTGACAGTCGACAAAACGTCATTATTCGCTATCTGCGATCGGATTCCAAAATAAAGCACTATGCTATTTACTTGTAACTATGTTTGTAAGTAATAGATTCGCTTTCATACTGAAACAATAACTATTCTTTCTTTACCTGCGTTCCGAGTATCTCAACATTCTCTACCGTCTTCCTCAACCTGATCGTAGGTATGTGGTGAGTTGCCAGGACTCCCACATGTGTGTTAACCCTACATCGGTTCTGGGCATACAACGCGTGTATCAGAGCGAGCGGAGCGACATACCGGCTACCGGCTCATGGACAAATTCGACACGTATGTCGAATACGAGTAGTGGTCTTACACAGCCGGTTCTATTACACATAAATCGAGAGAAAAAAAATTAGGGGTTGCACTTACATCCACTTAGCTAAAATACCACAATATTTTCGTGACAGCAAACATAACTTTGTTTTTCACAGTGTTTGTATGAAGAACAAAGTTATGTCTGCGGTTGTTGAAAATGTGCTATATCTCAAAAACTACTAGTTCGATCCCGCCCAAAGTAATTTTTATTGAAAGTATTTGTTAAGATCTACATTACATACTTTTTCACAATTTACACTAGCTTAGTTTAGAAGTTAAAGGGGGGGGGGGGGGGGCATTTTACCACTTTGGAAGCGTCTATCTATCAAACGTTAGACTTTCAAAAAAGAAAAGTGGTTTTAGGAACCTGTATGTCATTTTAAAAGACGTATCCATCATCAGCATAAAATCCGTTCCTTTTTGGCAAATTTTGTAAACAATCTTGATATTCCTTTTATCCGACATAATACATTTTAAAATAAGATAAAAATAAAACACACCAACTACATAGATAATTCATCGTTTAGTAATGAAAACTTTTTAAATCAAATATGTTATGAATTTTATTAACTGGTATTATTTAAAAAGTTGTTAAAAGATTGTTTACGTTATTGGACTAGCAAAAAAAAAACAGACTTTAGACGCATATGTTTGAAAAAATGTTTATCGGTTTTAGTTTCATGTACGGGAGCCCTTTATTAAATATTCTTATACAAAAATAAAAAAATAATGACATTTAAGGTGGGGGGGGGGGGGGTCAAACAAACAGAAAAATTGTCAAACCTACGCGTATAGTACGCTACGGTGTCTATGGATAGATCTTTTAAAATTATATCGTGGTTCCTAAAACCATTTTCTTTTAAAGTCTAACGTTTCAAAGCTAGACGCTTCCAAAGTGCTAAAATGGGCGTCCTCCTCATCTAACTTCTAAACTAAGAGATGTAAATTTTGGAGAAAAAAAAAAGTTATGTAAATCTTAACAAAAACTTTCAACGAATATTGGTTCGGACTGGATCGAACGAGAAGTTTTTGAGATATAGCACATTTTCAACAACCGCAAACATAACTTTTTACTTCATACAAACACTATGAAAAACAAAGTTATATTTGCTGTCAACAAAATATTGTGGTATTTTACTAATTTGATACCCTAATTCAGTAAAAGTAGGCACGGAACCCTCAGTGCGCGAGTCCGACTCGCACTTGGCCGGTTTTATTTTTTATTTTTTTGTATAAGAATTGTAAATCGATTAACTAGAACTCAATTTTCAATTCAAATTGTGATGTTTATAGTTACACAATTAAGTAGCTGTGAGATACGGACGGACAGACAGACAGACAGATTTGACGATACTATATGGGTTCCGTTTTTTGCCATTCAGCTACGGAACCCTAAAAACTAAATTAAACTAAACGCCTCTCGAATGGTACACATGGTGCGCGCACAGTTATATGTGTATTATTTACAAACATACGCTTTTTATATCTGTCATGACAAAGTACGGAAAAATAAACGTATGTTAACGATATAGACATGGTTTTAAAGAGCACCTTGTGCTGACAAATACGTGTTTTAAGTTTGATAGAAATGTATGAGACAAGACAAATATTAGTCTAGTCTATAAATACTATCATTCCCAATTTAATGGATTTTCCGGAAGTATTAGAATTGATATGTTAAAATGCAATCATCCACAAACCCTGGTCGAGTTTCAAAAAAGTTAATTACATTGTTTTTTTGTCAAAGACGGACTAAGAATTTCGTTCGACCAAAAAGTTGTGCAGGGCACCAAAAATGTGCCATAATTTAAAATTCCAACAAACTAAAATTCTTAAATTTAAATAAGCACGGGATTATCTTTATTACGGTGAAGGATAAACCTTCCCCAATTAAATTAATTCTTTGTTATTCTGATTGCCCTGTTCGCCCTTTTTAGACAAAAATGGGCAAAAGGGTTAGAGAATGACCTACTTCTGGTGTTAGATGTAGTAATTATATTTTTACACTCTGTCGTAGGTAATTAAAACATGCCTTAAAAACATGTTTAATTTAAATAAATTGCACTTGTAAAAAGCAACTTTGGCTGTGACAGACGAGAATAGAATAAAATAGTTGCATTGGTTAATACACGATAATATAATTTTATTAATATGTCAAAGTTAATCGAATCGTAACCGAATCCGTAACCGAATGGTTCTTAATCTTAATGGGGAGGAGGAAAGTGGAAGTGCTGCTGCGATATCAATATCAGTCATACTATTAGTCAGCTCCATAGGCAACCGAGACTTGGGACCCTTATGTCAATAGAAAGTACAAGCGAGATAGGCTTAAATTTATAACACGCCACCTATTAGGTACTAATATTTAATAGGTAAAGTATAAAGCTGAAGAGTTTGTTTGAATTAACATGCTTATCTCAAATAAAGATCAGGTGGCCGATTCTCGCGGCAATCGAACTTTTTTCGTGTGGTATTTCGATTGCGAGTTTAGCCGTTTTACCTTAAAGCTCAAGTTAAATGTCTACACGTAAAAAAAAACTATCGCTAGAAGAAAACTTAAATACATGCAAATCGTGACCCTGTGAAATTAAAAACTATTCATAAAGATGAAATAAGAAACCAAAAATTTGCGCACGGGCGGGACTTGAACCAGCAACCTTTTGGCAAACCGGGCCAATAGCTCTTACCAATTGAGCTACCGTGCTGTTAGTCCGACCCTGCGAAATTTGTGGTTTCTTATTTCATCTTTATGAATATAAAATATGACACTGTGAGTGTTAAAAACATTCTAAAGCATTAGATAGCGAAGCGACATCAATTTCCAAGTTGAATTTATTATGTAAAGAATAACTGCTTGGGCCATCTGTTTCATAAACAGACGGCTAGATGGCGCTAAGCGTCACGCAATTGACGTTTTCTTATTTCATCTTTATGAATATAAAATATGACACTGTGAGTGTTAAAAACATTCTAAAGCATTAAAAACTATTTTTTCTTCGAGAAAGAAAATTCGATCGGTGATCTTTTTTCGTATACGAATTGCACGAGAATTGGTCCCCTGATTACTAGTTACTCCATAATTAATACTCATAGCTCGAGTAGGTAGGTTCCGCGCGCTTGTGCCAGCCGCTATGGTCGCTGCACTGGTCTCTGAGAGGAGGTACTATCGAGGTCACAACCGCATATCCACCTCAGGGACTAAAATCGCTTGCTCTACGTTTCATCTTTTTCTTGAAGTGACACACGAAAGTGGCGAAGTAGTGGTGAAGGCGGCAGAGACCTCGACCGTACTTACCATGAAAATTTTTACCATGAATGTTTGCGTTGCAACATATTACGGGAAATCCGAATGCACGTGGGCAATGCCGCGGGAGACCGCTAGTTATTCAAGTAAAGAACGCCATTTCGTTTAGTACCTAGTCTTGCCATAAATATTGTCACAAAGGAAAAACATATTTAATGCAAATAATATTTATTACTTTTACAGTGTGTTAGTTTTATGCATAAATATAAAAATATAAAATATAAAAAGCTGATTCGAAGTGGTCTCCATTGGCTGCAATACAGTCCTTTAAACGTTGAGGCCAGTTATCAATAGAAGCACGCACTCTTTCAATGGGAAAATTCTTCACTGCCAATCGTATGGACTGTTTTAGGGACTCCAAATTATCATGGCGTTTAGAGCAAGCCGTAGTCTCTAAAACTGACCATAAAACATAATCCAGCGGATTAAGATCGGGACTAGACGACGGCCAGTTTTTAGCTCTGATGAAGTCCGAAACGTTCGCTTCTAACCAAGACTGCTTGGACCGAGCTTTATGACCCGGCGCCGAGTCTTGTTGGAAAGACCATGCTTGGTTATTGAACATAGTGTTGTTAAGGCTTAAGTACCTTCTCAAGAATGGTATCTTGATACACTGCCGATGTTTTGATACCTTTTTCACAAAAAAAGGCTCAGTCACTCCTTCATAGCAAACACCCTACCAAACCATCACTGAAGTCGGGTAATGCCCACGTTGCATTCTGCCGACTAATTGGGAAGCTTCCTTTGAGGTTTGAGCATTAATACGGTCATTTTGTTGGTAAAATGTTGCTCAATTGTAAAGATTTTCTCATCCGTAAACAAAATTTTTCTGTGACCTTCCTTTGCGTACCGCTTGAGTAGTTTTTCGATTTTAAATTATCAGTTAAAAATGAGCAGTGCGTCTCTTATATGCTGCAAGTCCTAAGTCATCTTTTAAAATACGCGAGATTGTTCTGGGTGCTACCTTCATCTCCCGAGATAAAATCTTTTGCTTCCGGACAGGATTTCTGCGAATTCTTTCCCTTACTGCTTTGACCACCTTTTTCGTACGAACGCCACGTGGACGGCCAGATCTTTTTATGTCACAAACAGAGAAGGTCTCATTGTACCTATTGATAGCTCGGGTCACAAACATTTGACTAATACCAGGAGAGTTTTGAAAATTGCATTTGGCTCCATACCAACTTTGTGTAATGCAATCACAGCGATTCGGTTCTCTTTATCACCCCACTCCATTTTAATATCGCAAAATATTATAAAATGTATTGGTGCCAAAATTAGAAAACACAATGAGCAATCGTATAAAAATGACAGATTCCAAATTCAAATGTAATATCTTTCTTATTTTTAATTGTAACAGTATTTATGGCCAGACTGTGTATTTGGCAGATTACACTAACTGAAACTTACTTAGATATTTTGAAACGAACTCGTATGCTGATAATTATAATGTTTTTAAATGTAATAGATTAAAACCCCGTTTTGAACAAAAATGAAATAATAACTTCACAACTTTGCGGTTAAACAATTCAATTTGGTTTGAAAAAATACTTTGGTTACGCGTGTGCATCAACTTTTAGTTAAGCGTGAACAACAGCAATTACAGTGAAGAGATTTATTCGGTATTACTGACCGACTAACCAGGAAGAATTGAAGCAGCCTTAGGCCAGCCACAAAAAGTGAGTGCGCTTTCCTTACTTCTCCAAAAAAATAACTTAAAAAATACAGTAAAAACCGACTTTAAAACTAAAATGCAATAAAAAGTCTTAATTAAACTCTTGACCATTGAAAGGAAAGGAATCCATTTTAGGCAATTAATTTCTTTTTGGAGTCGCTGTTCTGATAGTTGATACCTGATGGTCAAAGTGATGACACCGTTTTGTCATAATAACTAAGCTCCTAAGCGTTAAGGAGTTCCACCATCAGCTCAGCTTTAGAAGATGTTTAGTATCAGACGAGACAATACGTCAGTATAAGGATTCTAGTAAGAAAACACTATACGTGCCTTTAAAATTTGAGGGTTTCCCTAGATTACAACAAGATCCCATCATTAGATTCCAAATTGGCAACAATGAGACCAAATAAAAGGTACATCCTCTAGGAAGGTGAAAAAATGTTTCAAAACGGTTGAAAAATGACTGAGATATGAGGTAACATAGATACAAAAAAAAACAGACAGTCGAATTGATAACATCCTCCTTTTTTGAAGTCGGTTAAAAATTTACCACTTGTTTCCAATGTGCCTAGTATTGAAAGTTCGATACTATTTTGCAAGACTAATTTTGAGCCTTACTCACATACAGACTACTAATTATTTGTAATGTCGAAATGAATCAGCCAATACATGTAATAGTTTTCATTTCAGCGTCACCAAAGACGTTTCTTTTTGTGGTAGTTCGATGGTCTATAAAGTCCCGTAATAACATTCTTTTGCTGACTCGTTACCACAGGAGCTAGCTAAAGTAGCAAAGAAAAGACTGAATATAATATTTGATTTAAAAGTAGCGGCAAGGGACTTTATTCCGGGGCGGTGTTCCATCGCTCTTCACAAGTTAAGACCCTTAACTCAATTTATCAGCTTTGAGGGAGGAGCCGGTAGACGCTATATTTAGTTCGAATATCAAATCGCTTTCTTGGTTGAGAGGAATAAATTTAAGTTTTATTTCAATTTGGTTTTTCCTATTGCATCTCGCTATATTTTCTGACTAGCAGTCCCCCGCGACTTCGTCCGCGCGTTTTGAGTTTGCTCCCTCCCCTCCCGTCGCAGCGTCATGTTTTATATCCTAAAACCTTTCTCGATAAATAAACTATCCAACTCAGAAATATTTTTTCAAATCAGTCCAGCAGTTCATGAGATAAGCGCGTTCAAACAAACAAACTCTTCAGGTTTATAATATATTAGCGCAAGCGCACGTTGTACTTAAGCTGCGAACATTATTTTCGTGCGGAGTTATGTTATAGCTCCTAAGATATTTATTGAAATCAAATGATATAAAGTGCAACTTGGTTTTAAATGAAATGCTCGTGATGATGAATGTATTTATTTTGATAAGAATAAATACCTGTGTGTATAATACACCTCTAAAAATAAGGCATTATTTTTTTACAAATTTATCAACATAAAAAAGGTTGTAGTAAGTCAACCATAAAAGATAGACATATGCTGTCACGGACTTTATTATAGAACTCTTAATGCTGAACAATCTTGTCATACATGATTTTTGTGTAACTTAAGCGGTTTCCGCAGCGGAAGCTCTCAAAAGGAATATCTTTCTCCCGTTTTCGCAACATTTTTCATTTCTGCTGTGGTCTTATGAGTCGTATCTTTATGTTATATAGCCTAAAGCCTTCCTCGATAAATGGACTATCGATAAACAAACAAACAAACTCTTCAGCTTTATAATATTAGTATAGATTAGCGCAAGCGCACGTTGTACTTATGCTGCGAACATTATTTTGGTGCGGAGTTATGTTAAAACTGTGCAGCGTATGCAGCGGAAGCTCTCAAAAGGAATATCTTTCTCCCGTTTTCGCAACATTTTTCATTTCTGCTGTGGTCTTATGAGTCATATCTTTATGTTATATAGCCTAAAGCCTTCCTCGATAAATGGACTATCAAACGTAAATATAATTTTTCAAATCGGGCCAGTAGTTTTTGAGATTAGCGCGTTCAAACAAACAAACAAATAAACAAACAAACTCTTCAGCTTTATAATATTAGTATAGATTACCTAACGGTGGATATTTTTAAAAGAACAAGACATGGAATGATGAGATTGAGTTTAATATTTTTGTACTCGTAGTATGGAAAAATCCGGATTTACTACTAAAGATATATTTTTTTAGTTCTTAATGAAAAAAGAAAAAAGTGATTTCTATTTATTACAATATTTTCTATTCATAAAGATGCAATAAGAAACCACAAATTTTGCAGGGTCGGACTGACAGCACGGTAGCTCAATTGGTAAGAGCGTTTGGCCCGATCTGCCAAAAGGTTGCTGGTCCAAGTCCCGCCCGTGCGCAAATTTTTGGTTTCTTATTTCATCTTTATGAATATAAAATATGACACTGAGTGTTAAAAACATTCTAAAGCATTAGATAGCGGAGCGACATCAATTTCCAAGTTGAATTTATTCTGTAAAGAATAACTGCTTGGGCCATCTATTTCATAAACATACGGCTAGATGGCGCTAAGCGTCACGCAATTGACGTTTTCATAAGAAACCACGAATTTCGCAGGGTCGGACTGACAGCACGGTAGCTCAATTGGTAAGAGCGTTTGGCCCGGTCTGCCAAAAGGTTGCAGGTTCAAGTCCCGCCCGTGCGCAAATTTTTGGTTTCTTATTTTATCTTTATGAATATAAAATATGACACTGTGAGTGTTAAAAACATTCTAAACCATTAAAATATTTTCGCAAATTTCTACATTACTTTTAGAGCCCTGCAAATGATTATTTTTAATTCAATAGCGTTCTCTCAACTAATTATAAATGAGAAATTAGGTACTGCTGGTCAGACCCCAGAGGCTAATACGTATCTCCATGGCTAGTTTTACGATTGTTACTGACTACATGACCGTACTTTGAAAGCAAGTAACGATTAGTGAAATCTAATTGGTCTCGCTTGACTGGTACATCCGCCATTTATTTGAGGCTACGCAAATTGCCGATATTTGACGATTTTAGTCCCTTTCTATCGCTTTACAAATCTTTGAGGTTTGTTTTTATCACCGTAATATTGTAATAAACGTGAGGTTATAATCACACAGTTTTAATTTCGTTCGATTGTAATGGCTCGACAAGGTTTAGTATTTATCAACGTCAACCTAACACGAATGACAAACTGGGATTCGCTTCGTTTACCCTGAGTATGATGGATGGTAGGTGATGACCTACCCTGACCCACCCACCACTTTACCCAGTTGTAACGTATGAAGTTTAGTACAGTTCACAAACTACACACACAGTTTAGTAGTTTAATTGCCTCGGTGGCGCAGCGGTAGGAGCGTTGCACTTTCAAGTGACGGCTGCGCTAGAGGTCCCGGGTTCGATCCCCGGGTCGGGCCAAACATATATACCTGAGTTTTTCTGTGTAGAAATTCTACGGGTAACCCGGAGTTTGAAAGTTGGCGGTGTTTCACCCCTGTGCCTCGGAAAAGCACGTAAAGCCGTTGGTCCTGCGCCTGATCTCTCTCCGGTAGTGTCAGATTGCTGTCCAATCGGGCTATGAGAGTGAAAGGAATAGAGAGTGCACCTGTATTTGCGCACACGCTTGTGCACTATAATATGTCCCGAGCAGTCGGTTTGTCGTTGTGACTGGCCACCGTAGTCGAAATCGGCTAGGAGGACTACTACAGTTCACAAAAATCGTCTGATTCCAACCTCACGGATATAAAAATGTTAGATTGTAATCACGCGGTTCTTGTATTACGTTGACATAAACAAGTCGCGTAGCTAGATCAACTATAGGTATTCTTTCCCCGACTGGATTTTCATGGCGGTAGTCGCTTGGAGACTAAAATGTTGAGTATTGAAGGTTTGCGTAGCTTTGTGTATGAAAGGGCTACACACCGATAGCAATCACTGTTTCGTAATACGCCTGTCGGTCAGTAGTAATTGGCTGAAGTCACCACCACCGCTTAGCAGCTAAATGGAGTTCGGTCGGAACAATTGCTTCACTTAAACTTGCCAGGTTGCGATAAACTAACACGAGTAGTTGAGAGTTAAGCATTGGCTTTAGAAAATTAGAACATGCAACTGAGATATTGTTCACTTTTTTGGGTTCCGTAGTCCAAATAGGACCCCTTAATATTTGAATAAATTCACTGGTATAATTAGACATTAGATAGATTGGAGAAATACTAGTAAGTGTTAATTAAATATCCAATATGCTAGAATGACGTACATTGTTATTTGTATGTATGGACAACAGCACGTCAAGGTAAACACTGCGGTATCATATCCAGTTGTAATAAGGGCTAGTTTACAATAAAAGTGTGTAACTTGATGTGATGACCACTGTACATACAAACTATTTGGTAATAGATTTTAAGATTTAAAGTGCAATAACGAAATACTCTACTTATAATAACGAGAGTCCCACGGATTAAAGTAAACCCTAAGGTTAAGAACGCAACTACTAAAATTACTAATCTTTCCATCTTGACATAAGTATGTATGACGAGGTTTTAGAAATGTCGAGGTTGCAGTCCAGAACCAAATGCGGTTAAGTGAGCCTCATACAGCTAAACCTGGCTTAACAGCTAGCGAGCAGCTTGTTAGCTGGCGATTGCAGGAGGATTTCAATGTGGTATTGGCACTTAGTGAGCATCTTTGAAAGGCTTGTGGCAAATGCGATGAACTATTTTTGAATAGGTTATTTTTTTTAAAATAATTTGTTATATTTTGTTTAACTTAGTCGGTGATAATTGATTAAAACCATCATTCTACACGCGTGTAATCTAAACTACTCAGCTTTAAAATACACTGAATGTCTTGAACTTCAGTTATATGTATGACAAAAAAGTTAATAATAACACGCGTCGTTTTTTTGATCATAATAAACATTTAATTTTAGCCCCTCAAAAAGCGTGCTTGCATTTTTATTTGCAATTGCCTTGGTAAAAATAACTTACTTAACCAATATAATAAAATTACACTGAACTTTCTTCCTGGTTACTACTGAAACATTTCAGCAAAAGTTTTAAAAAAGAAACTTAAAAGTGTGTACTAAACAAAGACAGAAAATTTGTTAATGCTATCAAAAACAGCTAAAGAAAACTTTGCAGCGAGACTCCGACAAGTGTCGGTTTCATTTTCAGCACAAAGTTCCTGTTCTGTTGGACTTAAACAAAAGTACCTATCTCTGTCACACATACCACTTACAGCTGTCTGAGTAAGTGTGATAAGTAGAAATAGAATGTAGAAAAAGTTTGTTATAGAAAGAATAAAGGAACATTTATTTTCTCACTCTCCGCAATCAGCATACAGCTAAGCGAATTTTGGCTTTATTGTAATTGTCATGGGCCCTATAAAGTTGATTGTTTTGTAAGCGCTTTTTTGTTGTTGTTTTAATTGACTGAATTAGCTATTTCTTTTTCGTAATCGACTTTTGTTAGTAACGTAATGGAAACCAGCCTGCTTATTTGCTATCATCATCACCACGTCTCATACAGAAAATATAGAAAAAAATGCCTTTATTCAATTCATTTATTCATATAACAATAATACATTGTGTTTGAATTCATAGGAAAAATAATAATAAAATAACAATAAAATAATAATAGTTACAATACAAATGTCAAAGCACACCAATATTCGAAAGTTTATTTGTCAATATTCAATTAATCAATGTCAACCGCAGGATATTGTTATTAAATTGTACCCACTTTAAAATAAAATGTCTATGCTTTAAAAATGTCAAATCATATAAATCAATTAATATTAGCAAAGTAGATTATGTCAAAATTCAAATACATTACCCAAGTTATCATTTAAATAAATAATGTCAACTACCGGATGGTTTAACCGACCTTAATAAAATAACATAACTGTCAGCCGCAGGACGTAGACAACTCCTGTGGTTGTCCTCCGTGGTGAAGTGGCTAAGCACGCTGGTTTCAAGGCGTCGCCGCTCCGAGGTCCCGGGTTCGATTCCCGGTCGGGTCAACATAGAAATCAAAATTTTCTATATTGTCTCGGGTCTGGGTGTCGTGGTACCACCGTTGTGTCTTATTTTCATAACACAAGTGCATTAGCTACTTACTTTGGGATCAGAGCAATGTATGCAAGACGGTTGCAAGAGGTCTGTATTTATTCATTTATTTACTCTTAGTATAAGCGGATTCAAAAAGTTAAAACATATCCGAATATATGAATGCTAGTCACTTATCATTTCAGTCGTTCAGTTTTATTTCCCGTGACCCACCTGCTTCGCTCCGTTCAAATATTGTTCTAACGTGGCAAGCGCTTCCATTTCCCGCAAACAAGTATGCGATAACAATGTTCAGTAGGCGTATTCTTTACAAGTCTTCTTGTATCGTCTGTCTCGATATTATGTTAGTATTAGATATTCTCGCTGATTATTGTCAATTGTTTGCATAACTTAAATATAACGGGCTAATTGTCATTATTTTTCACTTGCTCGATACAGAGAAATTGTAAGACAGTAATATTTAGACAATAATTCTGGTTTACTAAAGCTGTTCTATTATCAGAGCGATCGCTGATTAGTCCGTTTTCGATACCAACTGAGTGAACAATACTAAACATAGTTTAGTAGAGTTAGCGAATGAGAGACAGGATTTTGAAGATCCTATAAAATAGATCTTAATTATTTTGTTATATTTTTATAGTCCTACATTTATACGCACAATGGCCCAATTATGAGGCTAAGTGCGGAAAACACCCCAGCCAAACTAACTAACTATAGTCCTACATTTCCTATAAAATATAAGAACTAAAATGCGCTGACAATTTTATAACGCTTACTAATCATCAGCAAATGGCAACTGATTAACTCAATTTTGACGACCCGTCTGGTGTAGTGGTCGAGAAATCGCCTACTACGCAGCGGGTTGCGGGATCGATCCCCGCACAATACAAACATTTGTGTGCATGAACATGTCTGTTTGTGTTGGTCTGGGTGTTTTCTATGTATATCACGTATGTATTTACAAACAAAAAGTATTTAAGTATTATATCCGTTGTCTGGCACCCATAACACAAGCTTTGAGTAGCTTACTTTGGGACTAGATGGCGATGTGTGGGAATGTCCAAAGGATATCTAATTTATTAATCAGAACACGCGGGCTTCCACCACAAACTCAACTTATAATAAACCTAGATTTATAATAATATCACTTTTACAGACCAGTAAAATTACAATATTTATGTATTTATTATGAAATTTAAATAGCATCGAAAAGGGTACTTGAAATTATACGAATGACTGTCATTGATTCGGTGTAATTACTGTAGTGAAATATAAATATCACTTTTTTGACAAATTCCCTGCGATATTTAGGTAAAAGAATGTCGTGTTAGTTACACCATTTCGATATAACACTAGAACGGGTGTACCGAGATTCATTATTTGTACGTTATTGAACGTCGTCAACGCCCCGAATAGACCAGTTCAATAGTAGTTTATGAAACTGGTACATAATGAGAGGTATTATACACGAGTGTGAGTTTAAAAAACGAGCGAAGCGAGTCTTTTAAAAGTATCACACGAGTGTATAATACCTAGTTATGTGCAGTTTCATACACTACTTTATCTACTCTCATTGAAAACGAACATATCAAATAAAAGGTAAAGATTTCCATTCTAAAAAGTCTTGATAACATTTATCGTGTAATTTTCTTGACTTTACTGGTAGTAGATTAAGACAGACTGCTGTCGCAGTCTCTAAAATGTCGGGCGGCGTCAAATTTTCTGCACTTTCACTATCAGACATTTTAATGAACACTAATAATTATCTACCGAAACACAAACGTACTATGACGCCAAAATTTCCGTTATCACCGCGCATGCGCCAAAGCGCGCGCAGCCACAGATAAAAAAATAAATAGATGTATCTATGATCTGTAATCTGTATCGTAATGAAATATAATTTTATTATAACATTATTTTGTTAGAGAAATAGTGTCATAATTATTTTTTTAATTTCATTTCGATATACTATTTATAAAGTACGTCTATATAAAATCGTTTTGAGTTTTGTATTTTGAATTTAACGATATGAGAGTAGATAAAATATTATGTCATCGGTTGGTATTAAAAACTATACCCAATATAGTATATTTATTGTTTATAGAGTGGATTATACACAATCTGTCCATTAATACTGTTGCAATTAAAAATAAGAAAGATATTACATTTGAATTTGGAATCTGTCATTTTTATACGATCGCTCATTGTGTTTTCTAATTTTGGCGCCAATACATTTTATAATATTTTGCGATATTAAAATGGATTGAGGTGATGAAGAGACAATATTTATAGCAAGACTAGGTAGAGGATCTGTCAAAGACAAGATGCTTCTCGAACTTCTCATTAATTTTCAAAGTGACTAGTTGTAAGCGTGAGTGAATTGCCCCAGCCATACAGGCCAATTATACTACCAAACCAACTACGATTAATAAGTATCTTTTTTGACGGTGGCTGAGGTAAGATCGATGTCTCGTACCTTACCATGTTTCAATGTAAATAGCTTTTATAGTGAAAGTGACCGTTTTTGTGCCGTGTGTGACACAAAAACGGGCGTCACAAAAAATATTATTGGAAAAAAAAAACGACGCGAGGTGTTCAGGATTTTGCCTCATAGGGTGGATAGGCGTGAGAGACTGCGACCGTATTTCAATAAAACCTACCTTCAGGACTCTATGTAAATAAAATGCAAAGTTTCCATTAGTAAAAAGTAGAACAGATATCATATCCAACAATGTTAATATTAATCACTACGTTAAAGTTTTCCTTAAAATAAGGATATAGATGGAATGAAGGATTTAAATCACAGGAAGCATTGCTAAGTTAGCAGGTAGCATTGCTAAGTTTTATTAACTCTTACTATAAAGAATGAATGTGACCGACACTACTGAACCTTCTCTATATTTTTTTGCTCCCGAACGTTTTCAATAACTAGCCTGATTTGTTTACCCCCACTTTTATTGCGAGTTTTATTTCCGCTGCAAAGCCGACTGGCAAACATGGGTTAAGTGTCGCTCGTGAAACTTTCGGTTTCGGGTCCAAAATATAAATTCTGATTTTTTGCTTTTTTGGCATGATCGTGTTGTAGATGCTCACGGATCAAAAGGTCGCCGGCGGTCGCATAAACAAAAGCATAACAAAAAAATATTAGTGACAATAAATGTGTACCCATGCGGTGATACTGCACACTGCTGTCTAGTCATATAATTGACATTAGGTACAATGCTTATCAAAAGAGTGTGCCCAAGGTGCCCCTGTGTATACGATCGATTAGGCCTATGCTTTCAATGGTGTATCTACGTGAAGTACGTGTCTGTGTAAATGCCTCTCCTTAGCAAGTGATGTGATATCCTACCTGGGGCCCTATTCTTGAAAAACTTTCGTGAATATGGTATGTGATTATAGTTCGAAAAATATAGAAGTCAATGTCAAAGATACATAAAAATAACAAAATAAAAATAATTATTACTTTGTACTTGGAGATTGATGATCTTCTTGGCGCGAAGGGGCTCCCCTTTAACACATTAAGCGCCATGGTGGTCGCCGGTGACCCGCAAACAATATTTTTCTAATGTGTCTTGTTTTGTGGCAGTCAAAGCCTTATAGTCGGATAATGTCACCATCTCTGCGATTCGACTATAGAATTCTCTCCCCAATAAAATGAGAATGTCCCCAACAGATTTACCTTTAAAAAGTCTCAATGCACCTGTATTTTTATTAGTCTTTCGCTTTTGTACTCTATTAAATATTTGTGTAATATTAGTATGTGTGTTTAAGTTAGAGCATTTTACTTCCTTTTTTGTGTCTCGTATTATTAATAATAACTCTCTGTTCAAAAATCACATGCCATATTAATGCGATTGATCCAAACATTGGGACCCTAGTACAGAAAACGTCTCAAGTACACTCATTGAGGCCTCACCAATTTGTCGGTACTCGTACCGGTGGCAAATTAAGACGTCAAAGCTTTATTATCTTATTTGAACTTATTCAAAGATACCTACTTGAATCTCAGCGTCTTAAGTCTGCCGTGAGGACCATAAAGAGGCCGTTATGAAAAAAGGAAGTCCATATTTCCACTTTCTCAATGGACAACGACACGACAAGCTAAGCACTAATGTAACCTATGCCATTGTTATAAGGATTAATTTTCATCAAATTGTTTAGTCTGATGTACTGTGCTGCTTTGGTTGTTCTTATTCCTAACTTAAAGTTTGACTGGGTTAAGGTCCACTTTTGTACAACTGATTGATGGAAAAAAGCTTGATATGAGTAAAATTTTCTTGAAACTGTGGTATATTGAATGCGAGTGATTCGAAAACAGAGTATCTGATTTTACTGCCTTCAAAAAGCTGACTTATATCAATGACTGCAGATAACGATTAAAATAACGCATTTGTCTTCTATTTAAAGAAACAAATTCTTTTAAAGTCGGTGCAGTATGTGAGTAAACTGTTGGTGTACGTAAGCTTGACATCGTTAAGTGATTTCAAAAGAATTTGTTTAGAATGTTATTGTTTTACACATTGTATGTTACACATACAGTGTATTTTTTTTAAAATCATAAGGACGAAATAAGATATTAAAAATGGTTAATTATTGGTTTCTTATTTAATTTTTATGAATATAAAGAATTTGTTTCTCTTACAAAGACGAGAAATGCGTCATTTTAAGCTTTTAAGTAAATTTTTTGAAGGCCGTTTAATTTTTTATTATTATTTTTTTCAGGCTCAAACTACTTCATAGTTGAGGTAAGGCCTTTTTCAGAAGTAGGACGTTACAGGCTTTAACTGGCATCTTTACTTTTACTTTTATTTTTTACAGCATGGTGCCCTCTATTATACCGAAGTGCGTCAGACAACATACAATAGATACTATATTTGTTTTGTTCTTACTAGGATAAGATAAGAAATAAGACTATTATTATATTATCTGGGATAAGACTAAGCTAAATTACCCGTCAGTACTTGTATTTTATTTAGTGCGCAGTGCTGTGTTTATTACAAAGGGAATTCCGGGAATTCAAGTAGAACTGAATTAAATTGCTCTTAGGTAGTAAAACAAAGTTTTACTAAGCCTTTTATAACTTGTACCTTTATCAGATTACCGTTTGTATTAAGGGTTTACCAAAATTCCTAATACATAAATCGTCTTTTGATGCATATCATTCGTTTGACCCGTATGTGGAAAAGACCACAACGAGGGTTATCTATTAACATTAAAATAGTGTACAAATGATGTTTTTTATACCCCCTCTAGTTAAAAGACGTAAGTAGTACCCATAGTTTATAAAATATAACTTGAGCCGTAGAGGTATAATATCAAAATATTCGAGTATCACCACAACCAAGATAAGGCCTGTAGGGTTGGCTCAAATGAAAAACCTACAAATTAGGTATTGCTGAGGCTCTTATTTCTGTTTTTATATTGTTTGTATTGACAGAAATAACCAGAAAAAGCCTGTATAGCCGATTGTATTGTGGTAGTAACACCTTTAGTACACCAACGTATTCGCATACGGCAGCGATGCGGCTGAACGATACCAACAAGGATTCAACTATCACATCACACCTAGCTATGTTAAAGCGAGACATAGAATATGCGAATTTCGTATGCCGCATGCGATTGCGTTGGTCTAATAATGGCGTTAGATACGTTTTTTTTCAAACTACGCCATTCGTAGCGCTTTGCTACGCCATTCGTAGCGCTTTGCTACGACAATAGCCTGTCTACGAGATCATTGTGCTACGAAAAGCTAAGAGTGTGACTACAACTATATTATTAATTGATGAAGATTTAAAATTGAGATACTCGTGAATCGTAATAAGCCCGTAGGGGTTACTTTAATGATCGGGGTACTTTAATGATAGGTTGTGGGTGTCAACAACTTAATTCATTCGACCTTTGTATTTTTCATCTAGCTAAGTTAAGCTATCTTTTTACATTTTCGCAATTACCATTTTTGATTTTATTTCATCAAAACTGTGGACTATATAGTCGTAATGCGAATGATCACATAATATTAATTAAACATGGTTTCCATACTAAATTACAGTAAATAAAGTTGGAAAACATACAAAGCATGATTTCAAAACTAAAACCTGAACGAACTTTTTCTTACGTTTTCTCTCTCTCTTCAGTGCACCATCCCAAACCCCTTATATATGATCTAGCGGTTCTATAAAATCTTTGTGTATGTGTAAAGAGGGTTTACGACGTAGCTGGATGATCGCCGACAGTTTTATTCGCCAATAATGCGAACGTGGTAGCAGTATATCTCTGTAACAAGACCCTTGTGAAGATTTCAAGATCCGATTTTACTGCTTGGAGTGATTGCTCCCGTGAACGAACTTTGTGGTTTGACATGGGGGAATTCTTTGCCGTTTTTACCTGTATACTGTACAGGGCTTAAACCCCTTAATTTGCATGCGTAAAGATTCGGAAAGGTCAGCCTTTTCATGTGTAAAATAATAAAGGATTTTTTAGACATCTGAATCACCCGGGACTTAACTTTTGCCCAGTTTTTCGTAAATGTTATGTCAATTTATTAGCCCATGAGAATAAACTCAAAGTTAAGATAGCTTAGATAATTAGTACCCAACCGGTAAAAAAATATTGTGTAAAATTATTAGTACGATTTTACAAAAGAAAATGATCCCTCTACTTAATCATGAGAAGGCTCTTGTAGTGCCAAATACTGGCCGTAACGGAATATACGAACTCTAATGTATTTTTTTTAATGAAGCTTTTAATCGTATTAGTTAAGAACAGTCATATTGAAACAGGACTACAGACGCTTATTATGTAGAGCTGCAGTATGGTTTCTAGTATACAATCAGATACACAGTTAAAAATAGTGCACAGAAAGCTAGACACTCTGAACTGATCTCGGCGAATATCGTAGCTAGTGGGGAAGCGAGACAGTCATCGTTAAAAGCAGCATTGTTGGCGTTAATGAAACCCGGGAGATACCAACTTTGTTTGCTTTTGTTACCGCGGCCTGCCCTGTTACGATTTTGGCTTTAGGCATAAATAGATGTGGACCACGCCGGCGGGTCTAAGAAAATATAGTTAAGCATAAGTACTAGTACTACACTACTATTAGTATATATTACTATTTTACGCAACATCGGTACGCAGATTAAGCGCTACCAAGTTGCTATCTAAAAGAGTTATTTCGAAGCTCATTTAACACTATATAATATGTGCTCCCTTGTTGTACCCACTCCGGTATCTGTTGAAAACTCAATTTTCGAGATTAAGACGAGTACATCTACCAGGGACGAGTAATTGTCTTCTCGTCTCAATTACCTTAGTGTCTTTCGTCTTCAACCAGTGAAGACATACGGATCCGAAACATGGTTGCTTACAACGGGCCTTTCAGGAAGGTCAAAATCTCACAGCGAGCGATGGAGAGGGCTATGCTCGGTGTTTCTCTACGAGATCGAATCAGAAATGAGGAGATACATACAAAGATAACGGACATAGCCCTGAGAATCAGTAAACTCAAGTGGCAATGGGCGTGCATTGCACGCAGAACTGATGGCTTTTAGGGCAGAAAAGTTCTTAAAATGAGACTTTTCGACCAAGCGAAGGACGTCCACCGACAAGATGGAAAGACGACCTTGTAAAGATCACAGGAACAAACTGATTGCAGACCGCTTGTGATCGGTCGCTGTGCAAAACCATAGGGGAGGCCTTTGTACAGCAGTGGACGTCATTTGACTGAAGATGATGATAATGACGACTATAATATTACAATGCAACAGCGATTAAGATACATTATAATAAATAAACTTGAATCTGTAATTAAAAATTGACACCTTTAATATCTGTTTGATTGTTTAGAAGAGACTTAGTCAAAACGAAAACATACTCGAAATCTACACGATACATATCACTGGTTCGTTTATGTTATGCTATGTTCTTCTATAGATACTTATTCTGTGCTACCCACTACAACCTTCAGGGTCGGCGAAAGTTTGATTTCGTTGAAACCTTTGCTGTTTATTCAAAGTTTGCGTGCCGCGAGTTTCGTATCATCCTCGGTCGAAACCGCGTTTTCATGGGCTTTATATGTGATTTAATTAAGCGAATATAAGGGTAGGGATCGATTCAATAAAATGTTTTGATTCAAGTCCAAGGTTAACCCTGTAACCACTTAAACAAATTGTAATTATTATCTTTCTGTCTAATTTCATATAAGGTCAACTCAGTTGAACAGAATTTTCTTTAGCTAACATCTGAAATACCATTGTATTTTCTGCCCTTTATTCATTTCCGAATCCTACAAAGAGCTTTTATATCTCAAAGTGCATTTAACCGTTTGTCTCGTGAATCTGGTTTAGACATTTGAGGGGCTAAATCGGCCTTTAGATCTTCAATCAAGGTCTCAAATGCAATCCTAGCTAAAGGCATCAATCCTGCTTTGTACATACCTACATCTCAACCTGTGTATGTTCAGCTTAAGCTGAGCTTTGATTGCCAGCATGACATTTTTCGTAGCAGGTCAGCTTATAATGGAAATGCCTAGCTTGACTTATAGCAGGGTATACCCAAAGGATTTCTTGCTTACTCCGCGTGACAATTGCGCATCTATTTCGAGAGGAGGGAAAGTCTCGTATGGGGTCAATTATCTGGGAGCAGCAGTGTGTAGTGTGCAACGCAATTAAGTAGATTAAAAGTACTAGCGCGATTAAATTCATTAGCAGAATGCATCAAGGTTTTGAGGTACGTGTTGCAAATAGTACTCAACTGTAAATTATTTGGCGTTTTTGTGTCACTCTTACTTATACGTAACGAAGTCGGTAACAATAATATCACGTTTCAGAAATGACCGCAAAAGTATATTGTATTTTATTTATTATATTTGTATTTTTTTATTTTTAGTTTTATTGAAATATTGGGAACATTTTACTAATGCCACACAAAACCCAAAACATACATAGGATACACTTTTTTCACACTTAGTATTTGTCAGTTTGATAATTAAGTTTTAGATACCGACATACACGTACGTTATGTACTTTTGTGTTTATTAATGATCAGACATTTGATCACGAACACACCTGGTGGTAAGTGACGAAGCGATCGATTTTGATATACTAAGATCGCCCATACGATGGCCTTTAACTAGATAAGGATTCCTTTTGGACTCTAACGAATAAATAGACAGTTGATTCAATTCTTTATTATGCGCACAAAGTGTTACGTAGAGATCTTAGTGATATGACATTCTGATTAATTAGTTCCCCTAGCCGATTTCCATTATGGTGGCTAGTTACAACGACTAACCGACTGCGCGGGACATATTATAGCGCACAAGTGTGTGCGCAGACACAGGTGGGACAGCAATCTGATACGACCGGAGAGAGGTCAGGCACAGGACCAACGGCTTTACGTGCTTTTCCGAGGCACGGGGGTGAAACACCGCCAACTTCCAAACTCCGAGTTTACACAATACACAACACTCCAATAACCTACCTGTCCTTTCTGCGTGATATTTGATAACCCTTATCTCTTAAATACACTGCGACTTTTAGAAACGATGCAGTCGCAAAATGTCAACCTTTACACACTGCAACTTTCAGCATCGATACAGTCGCGATGCTAACGCGCGTTAGTGTCGATACAGTCGCGATGCAAAAGCAGGAAATTGTCAAATTATGAATTGAATTCTGCCGATGCAGTCGCGCTTCTGTATCGATGCTAACGCGCGACTGCATCGACAAAAATGTTTATTTTCAACTATACGCAGTCTGGCCATAAATATTGTTACAATTAAAAATAAGAAAGATATTACATTTGAATTTGGAATCTGTTATTTTTAAACGATTGGTCATTGTGTTTCCTAATTTTATAATATTTTGCGATATTAAAATGGAGTGGGGAGATAAAGAGAACCGAATCGCTGTGATTGCAATTTTTAAAACTCTCCATATGCTTGGTATTATTCAAATGTTTGTGTACCGGGCTATCAATAGGCACAATGAGACCTCCTCTGTTTGTGACAGAAAAAGATCTGGCCGTCCACGTAGTGGTCGTACGAAAAAGGTAGTCAAAGCAGAATTCGCAGAAATCCTGCCGGAAAGCAAAAGATTTTATCTCCGGAGATGTAGATGATGACTTAGGACTTACAGCCTATAAGAGACGCACTGGTCATTTTTTAATTGATAATTTAAAAAAGAATAGGGTGGTTTAATCGAAAAAACTACTGAAGCGGTACGCAAAGGGTGGGTCACAGAAAAGTTTTGTTTACGGATGAGAAAATCTTTACAACTGAGCAACATTTTAACAAACAAAATTACCGTATTTATGCTTGAACCACTAAGAAAGCTTCCCAATTAGTCGGCAGAGTGCAACGTGGGCATTACCCGAATTCAGTGATAGTTTGGTGGGGTGTTAGCTATGAAGGAGTGACTGAGCCATATTTTTGTGAAAAAGGTATCAAAACATCGGCACAAGTGTATCAAGATACCATTCTTGAGAAGGTACTTAAGCCTTAACAACACCATTTTCAATAACCAAGCATGGTCTTTCTAACAAGACTCGGCGCCGGGTCATAAAGCTCGGTCCATGCAGTCTTGGTTAGAAGCGAACGTTTCGGACTTAATCAGAGCTAAAAACTGGCCCTCGTCTATCCCCAATCTTAATCAGCTGGATTATGCTTTATGGTCAGTTTTAGAGAGTGCGGCTTACTATAAACGCCATTCATGATAATTTGGAGTCCCTAAAACAATCCATACGATTGGCAGTGAAGAATTTTCCCATGGAAAGAGTGCGTGCTTCGATTGGTAACTGACCTCAACGTTTAAAGGACTGTATTGCAGCCAGTGGAGACCACTTCAAATAAGCTTTTTACATTTGAAATTGTTTTATATATAGTCGTCTTAAACTTAAACACTGTAATAGTAATAAAAATTATTTGCATTAATTTTTTTTTCTTTGTGACAATATTTATGGCAAGACTAGGTATAGACTAAAAAAATATATAGCGGATTAATGTCAAAAGCATTATAAATTGGCATTATCTACCGTCAGGTGCTTTTTATTTACGCAGCTCATTTCACAAATTTTTATATATTGCTGACTCCATTAATTTGGCAATCAATTCCATAAATACGGGGATTAATGTAATTCGCAATAACGAGCCAATTAAACAGAATTAGGAAAAGCTCAATGCAATCAGCATGTTTTATAGAAGCTCTTATGAACTGTTTAAGCGTTAAAGCCTACTGCATACGACTGTCAGTACAAACAAAATAACGATACAGGTGTATCCATAGGTACCTATGGGCAATCATCAAACACATTGCTAGAATTCCCGTTAGTACAGAAAAAGCATAAATACAGACAAGTTCGAGATCCGTTCGGGTGGTTTATGCCACTAAACCCCAAAAATATTCCACTTTAACCCTAAAACGTTTAATAGGAAGTATTATCACTCATTTTATTTGTTTCCACTTAAACCCCAAGACTTACAAGTAGAGGCAACACAAAAATCGGGCCAATAAAAAAAAACTTAAAAATCGGTCAAGTTTGAGTCGGACTCGGGCTCACTAAAGTGTCTACTTACACCTAGTCAAAACACTTCTTTTTCTTCGGGTTATAGAGGCATGAATGTATGGACTGTAAAATTTTGAGAACAATTAGGCTTTGGAAAGAATTGGCATAAGCCGTTCAGGGCTATATCAAACCCACTTTAGACACGATAGTTTGGCAAGCGTACTACAAACCACTCAATTCCGATGACCGTCAACGCCATTGCATTAGTTTTGTCTGTGAATTCAAAGTAAAATAAAAAGAATGTAGGATATAATTTGTCACAATAAGGAAAAGCGGCAAGTGTATCAATATTATTACGGGCATTTCTACAGAAGCGACTAATTGACCGACTGGAGCAAAAAACCTACCTTTAAAATTGAATAACGTGTCTGAAAAAAATCACACGTATTTAAACAACTCTTGGCCTGATGGAGAGCATATCAAGAAGACCACCAGGTTGTACATACGTTCTAAAAAAAATCGGAAAGTTCAAAAACGGGCAGAATTTGGCCAAAAATGGAGTGTCCGGTTTCCAGAATTTACTCGTTTTCGTTTCATAACTTTTAAAATAATAAGTTTCTGATTATTACTCCTACATTCCTATAACAAGGAATAAATAATGAAGCCATATACGTGCTTACATATATCGTGAATCTTTTAATTTGAATACAGTGACACATTTAAATTTTGTCCGAGGCTTGTGCCTCAATTCGGTGAAATTTACTTTTATGTACCTGTAGCACTAACTATGCATATTAGGAACGCGCACTACTTGTTCCCGTCATCTGACAGTTGCGCCCGAACGGACGAACAGTGTAAACTGGAGATCTGTAGCACTCAGGAGCAATTTTCAAAGGTACGAAATCGTTCGGTGTTTTTGGTACAGGGTAATTTCTCAAATCGGTGTGCCACCTCGATTATGTATCTAAAGTATTTTATGAGATTTGTGCTAAAACTATTGAGTGTTTAACAGCTTTCTATCGTTACGTTAAGTTGAAATTACTGTAACTCATAACATTTTTGGGTAATTTGATGTATTGTGTTATTTTCTCAATTCCATGGATCTCAATTCCGTGGAAAATGGTGCACCGAATTGAGAAAACTTACACCGAATTGAGGTTTTACTTTTATATTATTGATTTTGCTAATTGTTGTTGTTGATTATTGTTGTTTATCGAGAAAATCAACATTCATTGCTATAACTCACGTTTTAATACATTGGGTATGGCCAATTACAGATCTCCCTATAAATTATCAGTAAGTTAGTACAAAAATACTAACAAGTGTCTTAAAATTGACAAATTAACAATTCAACAATAACATATTACGAATGTACCCAACATATTCAATTTCCTATTTTATGTGATTAATTGTATTTAAATATTAAATTATTATAAAATATTTTATGTGATTAATTGAATTTAAATATTAAATGTAACAAAATATTATGAAGACATAATTTACTAACAAACATGCTGCACCACGTAGCTAGTTATGAAACCTCCTCACCCTTCTGTCTTAGATTAGGGTTGCCTCAGCATATTTGAGGGCAAGCTCATGTATTTTATTATCGACTTAGCCGTTTCAGCCTCAACGAGCCGTGCCTGTATTTAGAATTAGTTAGCCAGTAATAAATAATCTTCGAATCAGTGCAGACATTACTCGCATTTTAATTAATTTAGTTAGTTTTAAAAAACTCCCCACCCGGCTCCCGATACGTAACTGGCGCAGCCGGATCGGATTTTTTAAGGAGTTTCCGCGTTTTCCCTGTGTGGCTAAATTCACAATTAAGGAAGATTGAAACAGCTCTAGCCTTAAGTAAATTGTCAGTTTTACATCAATCCATAGTTTATTTGAAAGAATTACTAAATTATTTAAAATCGATCGGCTGGCGCCACTTCTTATGTACGACAGACAACCAAGCTGTCTACCATGAACCTACCTGTGCGGAGCAGCTTATGGAGTTTGACAATACTCTCACACATTGTCACCAGCATCAAATTCAAATCGAAGAAGTAAGAATCCAGAGGGTTAATACCAACAATTGGACATTGTATAGTCGAAGACCAACAACGATAACTAGTCTGTGTGATAACCACGACCAGAACAGTAAGCAGCCTATTTTTGGGACTTACCTCGTTACTATTGATGAACCCTGCAACCTAGAAGTCCTTGGACTCAAAATCAATCACCATATCTACAAGTCGCTAGATACCGCGAAACCGATCCCGATCATAAACTTACCTGTGATGAACGGTCATACGAATCTATCAAGCACACACGCACTAAACATGGTTGGAGTTAGCCTGGATAAAATAAAATATATGTCATATGCTCTAAAGCACAGTGCGGAAGTGGAAAGTGTTTTGAGTGATAACAAAGATATTAACTTCATTGTTAATTTAGATTATTTTGACATATTATGTTTAGTTATAATATGTTTAATTGTATTCTCTTTATATGTGTTGCGTAAAAGGTTATTAAAAATTTTGCGAAATGATCGGAATGATATTGAAAATGATCGTTCTGATAATTTCACTATTAGGGAGGGAGGAGTTATGGAACCCCCTCTCCCTTCTGTCTTAGATTAGGGTTGCCTCAGCATATTTAAGGGCAAGCTCATGTATTTTATTATCGACTTAGCCGTTTCAGCCTCAACGGCCCGTGCCTGTATTTAGAATAAGTTAGCCAGTAATAAATCATCTTCGAATCGGTGCAGACATTACTCGATTTTAATTTTAATTAATTTAGTTAGTTTTTAAAAACTCCCCACCCGTCTCCCAATACGTAACTAGCTACTATCATGTGGTTAATTTGAAGTTTCGTTCAGTTAGCAGAATGATTCCTTTAGCGCTTCAATTAAGTAAATCAATAAAGAATAAGATATAAATATATACAATAAAGATAAAAGACAATATAAATATTTACTTATATATATATAAAACAATAAAGACATAAATATATCGATAATAAATAGCATTGTGTTATCCTCTTTGAAAATTGTAATGTTAAAATTGTTTGAGTTTTAAACACAAGACTGATTATTAGTTATATCGAAAAATAAGCATGTTGATCAGTTTTTTATTTATTATCAACAAAGAATAATTGATATATATGGGCACATAAACTATTAAACCGATAGACCAGCAGTCAGTTAACATAACGCTTTAGGTATTTTTGTATTTTGATCATTCAAATACATTATATATACAAAATAGAATGCAATACAATACAATACAATAGATAATGTTGCATCTATTCTCAATTCGGTGCTTTCTCAATTCGGAGCCTAACTTTTCTCATAGATCAATCAACAAAATTTAGGCAAATCGTTATTTTATGTTTCAGGACGGAGTAAACTTTATTTTTTATTATTTAAACTACTACAAAATCCAAATTAAAAATCAACCACCGAATTAAGAAAAAAAGTGCCCTTCTGTAGAAATGTCCTTACATACCACTAAGCTTAGGAATGAGGAGCAATTTTAAGATCAAATTCTTAAGGAAAACTTGCCTTAGTACGCATTTAGGTTATAAGAACCGTATCGGCTGGCAAATAGGCTTAATAAGCCATAAATAAAAACGAAAAATCAAATACGTTGTGATCACAAATTAAGTGGCCAAGTGCACTTGTGTTATGGAAGTCAGAACCAACGGTGGTAACACAACACCCGACTGGATTGGGATTCGAATAATTGGGTGTGGCTATGTAAAGAAGAAATCCAGTGAAAGGTGTTGTTACATGTAAAACCTTTGTTTTACGTATGTTGTGTTAAAAGAATGCCAGTTGATATGTCCTCAAATTCCAATCATTTTGACACTAAACACGACCGTTTGCGTTACGCCTTTGGACGTTAAATCGCGTCTGTGATTTCATTGCCGGCCAGTCTTGGACTGGAAAGATTTGATGTAAATTATTATTGGGTCTTTTGTATGGGTTTTTAGGCATAATAGTCGATTTACAAGACGTATAGGTGCCCCAGTATCGTGATTGAAAGTTAACGGCTTTTCGGTATTTTATGTGAACACAAACTCAGTGCTTATTTGAGGATTTGAGCTGAAGTCTTTGTTAAAAAAAACAACCGGTTTTTTTAGAGCGAATCGGACCTACGCATTGAGAGTTCCGTGCCAACTTTTACTGAATTATGGGGTGCACTTACTTCCACTTAGCCAAAATAGCACTAGATACTCCGTTTACAGCAAAAATAACTTTGTTTTTCATAGTGTTTATGATGTACGAAAGACAAAGTTATATTTGCGGTTGATGAAAATGTGCTAAATCTTAAAAAACTACCAATTCGATCTTGTTCAAATCAATTTTCGTCGAAAGGATTTATAATGATCTAAATTCATGTATTTTTTACTTGCTTAGTTCAAAATTTATAGGGAGGGGGGACGCCCATTTTACCACTTCGGAACTGTCTATCTCCTAAATGTAAGATTTAAAAAAAAATGTTTAGAAACCTCAATGCCATTAAGATAAAAGACCTCTATCTATAGATACTACTTGTATACATGCGTGGGTTGAGCAAACATTTTATTATATTTTGTTCCATGTTAAGTAGCCTTCAAATATCTTTTTTTATGGGAATCGCGAAATGGTTAACAAAATACACCAGCCTACTAAGTTTCAACTTTGTAATGCTAATAGTTTTAGAATAAATTTGCTGTAATATACGGACGAACAGATAGACAGACTAGACGAAACTATAAGGTTTATATATTTTGCCATTCGGGTATGTTTTTTGCCATTTGGCTACGGAACCCTAAAAAGTTTACCCGAATATGTTCCACTGTTGGTCCCCCCTACTAAACTGCACTGAACCCGTGTGGTAGAATTTCATATGGCTTATACCACTTTATACTTTTAAAGTCTGTGGGTGATTCTATAATTGTGTATCTATTTACTTCTATCTTCTATATAAATATATATATATAGAAGATAGAATATATATATATATAATATCTTGAAATACAATGTAGACAAGCAATCTCATCCAGACAACCTTTGCTAACATTAACAGGACACCCGAGTCGGATAATATTGTTTATACATATAATACATTAATGTATTTTTTACCAGCAAAAGTATCATGTATCTGCGTGTAGAATAGAAGAATAGAATAGAAATTATTTTATTTGACACATAAGTTACAATCATATACAAAACAAAACAACAAAAAAAAAAAACACGGTTATTATAAATA
This sequence comes from Pyrausta purpuralis, assembly GCA_963924145.1. Classification (NCBI taxonomy): domain Eukaryota; kingdom Metazoa; phylum Arthropoda; class Insecta; order Lepidoptera; family Crambidae; genus Pyrausta; species Pyrausta purpuralis. The sequence continues at coordinate 10,797,976 of OZ001662.1, read as the reverse complement.
TTATTACATATAGACATCAGTTTTAATAGATATATAAAATATATAAATAATAGGTACCTATGTGTCAAAAAGGTCCCCGCTCAGCATAATTCGTGACAGCGCGAGGCATGTCACGATACTGATATTCTGCGGGAACCCCTTTGATAAGTGTACACACATACAAAGAAAAATAAATTAAACAAAAAAAAAAAAACAGGTACAAGAATAAATTAATACACATTACTATAATAATTGATAAAAAATAAAAAAATGAAAAACTTAAGACATAAAAAATAATAAAAGAAAAAAAAAAAAACAATAATAGAACCTCTAGTACATGCACGCCGTTGCATTACGCTTGTCGCTGTCAATCGGACCGTGCCACACAACACCACTAATAATATACAATCCAGCCATGAAGTTTTGTTTGTCTCTGGCCTGAGGCGCCGGTGCGGTTAAACGCTTACTATAATCTGTGCCGTGAAGCGCCGGTCGAGCTGAGGCGGCCATTTTGATGATTCATTTTTAAGTTCATCGATCGGACGCAACTCGGGCTTGGGATTGGGTATTTTTAAAATTCGGCAATGATCGGGATTTTTAAACTGAAAAAACCAGAAACCACGCCTTACCACGCCGTCCACGTGTACAGAAGTACAAAAAAGGTATCGAGACATTAGCTCAAAGGCAGGTTATAGGACATGTGGACTACTTTGCACGTTTTTCTTGGACGTTGTCTCCGCACGCATGACGCGCAGGTCCCTGAGGTGAGTATTATAGGCTTGTTCAGCTTCTTCCTTTTGTTTTGTCAAGAGATGTTTTTTAAAGTTTACTCTAAATGTATTTTTCACTTTTAGGGCGCGCAAAGGGGGGGGCAATGAGTTCCAGCACTTCGTGGCAGCGAATCTGAACGAGCCACGAAATGCCACCGTCCGATGCCGCGGGGTCAGGAACACGCACGCAGCAGCTCTTCTTTCCTGTCCCATCCCACCTCGCGCCCAAACCAATTTCTCCCTCAGGTATGCCGGTTTATGAGTATGTATAACTCCGAATAATAAGGTCGCCAAGTGAAGTCGTTTGCGTGCTTCCATCCTTATTAAGTTTGCTGCATTCAGGTAAGGAGTCACGTGAGTGCGCGGTGGTATGTGAAAGCAAAAACGGGCACAGGCATTTTGCACACGCTGTATGAGCTTGGCCGATCGTGCCAGCAGGCAAGGACCATACACGGCATCACAGTGATTAAATTTTGATAGGATCAGTGCCTCGCAAAGTGCTACTCTCAGTGCCTCGCTCAGGTAAGGTCTAATCCTGTACAACAACCTCAGTCTGTAAAAGCAGTTTCTGACGCATTCCATGATGTGACTTTCGAATCTGAGGTTGCAGTCAAAGATCAGGCCCAGGCTCCGCGCCCTCTCCACCCTCTCTATTGTTTCATTATTTATGTTGATATTGATTGCTGCATTGTTGAGTTTTGCCACATTTAAGGGGGTACCAATCACCATGTATTTAGTCTTCTTGGCATTTAGTGTGAGGGAGTGTGATTTACACCATTCTGATATCCTGCTCAACTCACCATTTATCTTCGAAACCGCCTGGTCACATTCAGAGGGAAAGAAGGGCAAAGACAACTGCACATCATCAGCGTACAGATGGTAGTGGCAATGTTTAATACATGTTGTGATGTCTGCACTGTACAAAATAAATAGGATCGGACCCAGAATGGATCCCTGAGGTACGCCTCTGCTCACTGCTTCTGGTCTGGACTGTAGCTTACTACCATCCTCCAGTTTCAGCTGGACATATTGCCTCCTCTGAGAGAGATAGCTGCAAAACCATCGTACAGTGTTAATTTCAAGTCCGTAGTAGCTCAGCTTAGATAGGAGTAATGGAATACTTATTGAGTCAAAGGCACGGGAGAAATCAAGGTGTAGGTGTCTACTTATTCAAACCAAAGAAAACATTCAGAGCAAGGACTTACTATATTATCTAATCCAATTACTTCTGGCATTTGTATCGTGAAGGTTTCGCTTTAATAATATTCTCTTTAACCTGTTGCTAATACAGATGCGATTAATGTTTCTAGATCGTATTGTAGCCAGAGGTGGAATTGTGTAAAGCAATGTCAAATGAATACGATTGCTTTACACAATTCCACCTCAGGGGTGCGATTGTGTAAAGCAATCGTATTCGTTTGACAATTCAAAACGTACGGTATGGTCTGTCAAATGGCAAAGAACAAAGGGTTTGACAGATCATATCGTACGTTTTGAACTGTCAAATGAATACGATTGCTTTACACAATTCCACTTCTGAATATTCAATTGTTGTTAAAGTGTGCTTAAAACAAAGTACAGAAGTTGGACTTGATAGGTATATTATTTTGTTTTTTTTTTATCATATTCCTACTAATAATAGTCAATAAATGAGTATTTAATTAATGAAAATATGAAATTAAATAAAAATCCGTCTACAATTTTTCAGAGTGCGAACGTACTTATCTAGATACAAAGCTGAAGGTCAAAATTAAGTCCTATTCGTCATTAATTTGAAAATATCTATTTAGAAAGAGGTATGATTGATAAGATTTTCTCTGTTACTAAAGTCAATCATCGTGTTTCGGCAACTCTACAAAAGAAGCTGATGTCCTCAAGAATCTTCACTAAATATTACTTTCGTTTGTAGTTTAATAATATAGTCCGAAACAACAAAATGTACCCCCGATAATACCCAAATCATCAATTCGTTATCTTAATGTATTCTTTTCCCATTAGAATTGCTGTCTAATGACTACTTATGTGGCGAGGATATCACACGCTGCTATTTGTTTTTCCTAAGTACAGGTTTGTGATTTTCTATTTTATTAACACGAATTTGTATCAATGTATAGGTAATAAGAAGAACTTAATCTATACAATAAAAATAATTATTACAATTTGTAAATGTTTTCGATTAGTTTAACTTTCAAGATATTTTTTAGATGGCGAGATTAATTTGCACTTTAATAAAATGTACATAGTTAGCTTGAATAGATATTCCAACGGTTTACTTCAGTGGAAAAACGTTTCTTCTTCTAATCTTGGCAGGAGCGCGCAGATTTTTCTTTCTCTGCTATTACATCTGTACTTTGTCTTTGTACAGAACTAGTTTGTCTTCGCTGAGGTCTCAGATCAGTGTCTGCCCTTAGCTGACAAGATTAATGCGTGTGCTGTGGAATGTGGAAACAGAGTAAAATACGCGGTTTTAACCCAATAACGTAAGTATTCTCATTAGTCAAGCAACGAGATTCCAGACAAAATAGTCAATGAATTTTTATCGCGTCCCATATGTTGTAATTGGGGTTTGACGGATCTAAGTGTTTTTTACTTACTTTTTACGCTGTGGCGGCAGAAAATACAAGGAGCGAGCTCACCCAAAAAACTAATAAGAAAAACTGTTAAAAAAATAACACATTCTTTTGGAGTCGGTGCATGATGTGTGTAGATTGTTTGTTTGTGATTTGTTTCCCCTAAATAGAATACGAATGCATTTTGTTGAAATATACCTATTTGAACTAAAAAATAATCATTTCGCTTTGACTTCTCGTTTTCGAAAAATCTTGAGACAAATATACAAATACACAAACATACATACACTTACGTATCTTTGCACTCGTGTTTGGGAAGCCTTTTAACATACAAAAATTGTATCCAATTCTGACGAAATCACATGCATACAGGTCGTTTTTTTTTAAATCAGCAAAAAATATGTGCTATACAACGAATACATCTTACATTTTCAGTGCAGAAGATTTAAAAGTACGAGTACGAACGGCCTAGTTTTAATTTAGTCACAGATCTTTACACTACTAAGAAGCCTACTTAGGATAAATAAAGATGCACTTATTTTTATAAGATCCAGTGCCACCCGTTTTTAAAATTTAGACATTTATAGATTTGTATTAATAAAGATATAAAGGAGAGAAGATGAGCCAAAGAGGCGCATGATAAATAATGTATTATCTGAAAGAAGTATTTACATACGTAAGTACGTAATATTACTTCATCATAATATTATTATACCATGCATCCTATAGTTTATTACAGTTACGACGTGTACTCATAGTGCAGTCGTTTATGTGTCATGAGCTTTGCATATTTTAGCGTGAATTAAAAGGGGAAATGTGATTTCCAAGTAACCTGCCACGACTCGTAGACCTTAGACGCTGAAATCTGATTAAAATTGTTTTTTTACCAGGATATTTTGATCAGAAAACAATAAATAAGAGGCAAATGAATGTGTTGACACATATCGTTACGCGATTTTATTAGCGCACAGCATATATCACCTCTATTGTATAAAAAACCCGAATAAAATAATGATCGTCAGATTTATATTTGACTTTACCTCACATAACTTAACAAACACAAGATAGCTATTCCAAATGACTAAAATAGAAAAATAACACTTCCAAAATAAAATGACATTATTGAGATAACGTTTTTATTTTGTATTTAGCTTTGGTGTATTCTTTCAGATAATATTTATGGGATGTTATACCAGACAGCTTTGTGATTTACCATCAGTTGCGCTCGTTGCCAAATGTCTGGCTATCTAATGGAAAAAAGAAAATATAGGTTAATATAGGTACATTCTTAGTACTTCAGTTTAAAGTTAAAATCCTTGCAGTTTTACAGTCCTTTACTCTTATTAATATTGAATATAATGAGATTGACAGTCTATTTTATGATATTGAATACAGCTTGCAAAAGGTAGGTACTCTGTCCTTAAAGTGTGGCAGAGCTTGCAAAAGTGTGTCTAACACTAAACTGTGTGCTTAGCAGAGGACTGTGTTATACCGCCATTCCGACGTTAATACATGTGCTGTGGGCCCATTAAGGGAAATGGGACCAAATGTCCCATTATCCTGCCAAACACTGCGGTACATATATTTTTGTTTGCTCGTGAAACTGTTTGTTTTCCCGTTTTCTTCTTAATCTATTTTCTTTAAGCATACAAAATATGTGGTCTTGTGAACTCAAAACAGTGCACGGAAGAAACATCGAGACAAGTGTTTTTTGTTATAGCAAAACATGGATTGTTAACGAGCCAAAAAAGTACTTCGATAAACTCGTATATTTAGGAGTTTGACGGTTGATCAGAATATTTGAAGATTGTTTGGGAATGTTTGATTGATTGGGAATGTTTTTGTCACTTACATTGTTATTTTATATAAGATAAAATAAAATAAAAACAAAAAATTGCGCAACTCACCCGTGCGCATTTTTGGGTTTCTCATTTCATATTTGAAGACAATCAATCTATTAAAGACCACACAAAAATGACATTCTCTATTGTTTAGGGCTCTATGTATTTGATAAGCTACCACAAAAACTTGACGTCGTTAGTACTTGCCTCGATAATATAATACTACTAGTTTTGTACTTGTAAGTACAGAATAGACTCTTTTAGTGAAAGAGCGTATAAAAAGTTCCTCGTGAAGGACCCTAGGACAAACCCTTGACCTAATTTGAGCCTTAAACCTCTGACGTGAACTTTAGTTGATTAAAAGAGGTTTGATATTGGCAGTTTGTGATTTATAGCGAACTAGTAATGAATTTTCTACGGTATTTACACACTTTATCGTGGTATTAGGTAGGTATAGTACGGTCAAGGTCTCTGCCGCCTAACCACTGGCACGACGATAATTACTTGCACACACCACACAAAAATGGTCGTCGTCTTTCCCTTGCAGTGTCGAGCAAAAGACATATATATATTTTTTTCTTCCAAATTATGAGTGCTAATGGACAGTTTAGAAATAATATTTAAGCAATTGCAAGACATACAGATTTCCTTAAGAAAATTAGGACAGAAAAGGGACAAATATAAAGAATATGTTCAAAGTAAAATAAATGTAGCAAAAGAACACTATATTAACTATAAAATTGTATTAGATAATGTTACTTCTGAGGAGTCTTGTGACTTTAATGTTTTAGTAATTTTAGTAGTTAAACGGCGGCTAGCTTAATACCAATTATGGATGATAGAGAATCAACTACAGAACAAATTATTGAAAGTATAGAAATGTATAACAGTTGCCTCAAGGAACCGGCTTTTAAGCAACTATTAATTTCATTTGTTTTAAAAACAAGATTATCAAAGTCCGCTAAGTTCAAAATTAAAACTAAATATGACACTTGTGAGGCTTTGGTTAAGGACATGCGAACTTTCTTACTTACTAAAAAGTCATCTTGCTCATTATTGACGCAATTAAATAACATATCTCAAAAAGAAATGACTATTTCGCAGTATGCGTCGAAAATAGAAGAATTATTTGTGGATCTCACAATTTCACAAGCTAATTCTAATAACGCAGCCTACGAAATTCTGAGGCCCATTAACGAAAAGTTGGCCATAAAAAAGTTCGCAGACGGCTTACGAAATAGACGTTTAAGCACGATCATTTCAGCTAGAGACTACTCCGACTTGAAGGACGCGGTGAGAGCTGCACAGGACGAGGAACTTGCACAACCATCTAGTGCAAATACAGTGCTGAACATGCGGGGTAAGTACTCTAAACCATTTTACAGAAGCCGTGGTAGATATACACGTTTTCCTAGACGTGGATATTTCAACTATTATAGAGGTTATTACAGTAACAACTCCGATTACTCGAATAAACACTTTAACAATAATGCTAGAGGCGGGCCATCAGGCTCGCGCGACTTTCGTTCGAGTTCGTATAGAGGCCGAGTTACTCATGGAAGGGGTAACAGACGAGGTATGTTTACATCTCAACATTCCGAACAATCAAACTCTAACGTTGATACAAATAATGATAATATTGATTTGAATGAGTTTTTCGTCAATAAATATTCCGTTTTAACTTATAATCAAAATGTAAAATATTTATTTTTTAAAGTTGACAATAGGAAATGTTCATTTTTACTCGATACAGGAGCTTCTTTATCGGCTATTTCAAAAGCGTTTTTGCCTAATGAAATAAATACCTATCAAGACAATATTACCATAAATGGTATTGGTGGCGAGATCTGCTCTCAAGGATTTACCTATTTACCGCTTTATGCGCCCGATGGGTCTTTTTACGAACACAAGTTTTATTTGTGTGACAAACTTCCTTGTAAATCAAATGGAATACTTGGACTAGACTTTTTAAATAAATTTAAATCAAATATTGATCTAGAAAATTCTATCTTAACGTTACACGGTGACAATAATTCAACATGTAACATTAAAATGTTTAATTCCTCTAAATAAATTATGACATTTTAAATATCCCTCCACGTTGTGAATCGGTGCATTACATACCATTGCAGAATAATATAACTGAAGATTGTGTTGTTTTTCCAAATCAATAACAGAAGGACTTATTTTTGGCAGGTATTATTGTTTTTCCTATTAACGGTGTCATACCTATACGTATACTTAATACCAGTTAAAAAGAAGTTAATTTACCAATATTCCAACCAGAAATTCATTTATTAAATGAATATCAAATGTGTTCATTTAATAAATGCGATTCAAGTCCACAAAGAGCTAAAACTTTATTAACCTTGTTGAAATTGGATCATTTACATTGTTACGAACGACAAACCATCGAAAGTATTTGTTCGAAATACGCTGACATATTTTCTTTACCCGGCGATAAGCTCAGTTCCACGAATAATCAACAAAGTATTAATTTGAAACCTAATAGCGGCACTGTTTATGTGAAACCATACAGGCTATCTAATAGTTTAAAGTCCGAAGTAAATGCACAAATTAAACAACTATTAAACGATGATATTATTGAGGAAACACAAAGCAAATGGTCAAGTCCAATTTTGTTAGTCCCAAAAAAATCGGATCAACCGGACACAAAAAAATGGAGATTAGTTATTGACTACCGAAAATTAAATGATTGTATACAGGATGATCGCTTTCCACTTTCTAATATAACTGATATCTTAGATTCGCTTTCTGGTTCCATTTACTTCTCACATTTAGATCTTAGTCAGTCATTTTACCAATTGACCTTGACCCCCGATAGCCGTAAAGTCACTGCCTTCACAACTAGTACTGGACAATATCAAATGAAGCGCTTACCGATGGGTTTGAAAATAAGTCCAAGTGCATTTTCCCGTGTCATGACTGTTGCCATGTCAGGGTTAACACCAGATAAATGCTTTATTTATTTAGATGACCTTGTAATTTTTGGACGTAATTTAGAAATTCATAACAGAAATATCATTGATGTATTTGAAAGACTGAGAAAGGTAAATTTAAAACTTAACCCGAATAAATGTCAATCTCTAAAAAAGGAATTATTATACTTGGGTCATACTGTATCTGCGAATGGAATTTCACCCGATCCCGAAAAAATTCAAGTAGTTCAGAAATATCCAACACCGACTAATGCTGACGAGGTCAGGCGTTTTGTCGCATTTTGTAATTATTATAGAAAATTTATAGACAATTTTGCTGAAATAACTTTACCTTTGAATCAATTATGCCGTAAAGGTGTAAGTTTCGAATGGTCTCAAAATTGCGAAGATTCCTTTCAATTTTTAAAACAAGCTCTAACATCAGCACCTATTCTTCAATACCCAGACTTTTCAGACAGCAACGAATTCATTTTGCAAACAGACGCCTCAGGTTTAGCAGTTGGGGCGGTTTTATGCAATAAAGATTTAAGACCCGTTGCATATGCCAGTAGACCATTAAATAAGGCAGAGAGAAATTATCCTACAATCCAAAAAGAATTGGTCGCTGTCGTATGGGGCATTAAATATTGTAAACCTTATCTGTTTGGACGTAAATTCCCAATTATGACAGACCACAAACCCTTGATATATCTTTTTGGGATGAAAGACCCGTCCAGTAGATTGTTGAAATTTTGCTTAGAGTTAGAACAGTATGATTTTAATATCGTATATGTTAAAGGAAAAGATAATGTCATAGCTGATGCTTTATCAAGAATAAACATAACATCTGATGAATTAAAAACAATGAATGAGAGTAGCACGGTGGCAGTAATGACTAGAAAACAGAGGAGACGAATGGAAAATAATAATGAGATAGAAAGTAGAGAAAATAATATTCCTAATAAGCCCACAGACAATCGGCCTGATCAACCGAAAGTCGTGGAGTTATTACGAATACCAAATAATTCTTGCGAGATAAAATTAGTACAAGGAAATATAGTAAATGAGTTAAAAAAAAATGAAATTGATTTTGGGTTAGAATGCCTTAGTTATGCACAAAAAAGACAAGTAATTTACATTAACCGTGATTTTAGTTTACATTTTACGCGAGCCGAATTTGTAACTAAATTGAGCGAGTTTTGTAAAAAGATTAATATAAAAGAAGTGTGTATAATAAAAACAGAAGATAACGCGTTATTTTTGATAAACTTAATAAAAGAAGTTAAAAAAATAAAGATTGGGCCGAAACACGAATATGTATTTTAAGAGGCATTAAAAGAATAAGTGACAAAACCGAGAAATCGTTTATAATTAATGATTTCCATTTACTTCCCACTAGCGGACATGCTGGTATTAAAAGGACTATAAATAATATGAGGAGACTTTACTATTGGCCAGGGATAGAGAGAGATGTGAAAGATTTTATTAATAAGTTTGAAAAGTGTCAAAAAATGAAATATTCACGGCATGTCGTAGAGCCTTTAGTGATAACAACTACGGCACATTCAGCTTTCTAAAAGGTTTTTCTAGATGTAGTAGGACCGTTAGATCGTGATATAGATGATAACAAATATATTTTAACTATACAGTGCGAACTATCTAAATTTATAGAAGCATACCCACTCAAAAATAAAGAAACTGTCACTATTGCTAGAGCATTTGTTAATAATTTTATTTTAAGATTTGGAACACCTAAAACAATAGCAACAGATAGCACTACCCCTATCTGTTTAATTCATATCTTCAACTATGACCGAGATATGTAAGTTATTACAAATTGAAAAAATTAACTCTACAGCATATCATCACGAATCTATTGGCGCTCTTGAAAATTGACACAAGCATTTAGGATCATTTTTACGAGTTATGTGCGATAAATATCCTGACACATGGAGTTACTGGATTCCATTTTGGTGTTTCAGCTACAATAATACAGTACATTCTTCAACGAAATATACGCATTATGAACTTGTCTTTGGTAAACCAAGTGTACTTCCTTGTAGAATAAATAGTAGTATAGAACCTTGGTATAATCCTGATGATTATAACTTAGAATTAAAATATCGATTACAAGTTGCACAAAATGATGCACGTGAAAACTTGTTAAATTCTAAAGAACACAGAAAACGAGTGTATGACAAAAAAGTAAACCCAGTGAATTACCAAAAAGGTGATTTAATACTAATAAAAAATGAAAATTGTAGCAAATTAGATAAGTTATATGACGGTCCATTTGAAGTGTTAGAGGATAAGGAACCAAATGTAGTAGTGTTAAGAAACTCTAAACCAGACATAGTGCATAAGAATAGGACAAAACCTTTTGTACCATCAAACTAATTTTAAGTATTAAATGTCTATATTTACATTTGTAAGACAGTTTAATACTCGTAATTAATATTTCTTTCTCTTCATTGTAATTTTTCAATTACTAATACATACTAGACTAATACTAACTATTTATTGTTGCAAAAAGTGTTGCATTTAATTTTAAAAGTATTCGTTTTCAAAATTGTATGAACGTAATAGGTATACCTAAATATGTTCTTTTCACGAATTTACAAAAAAAAAAATAGTAATCTTCGATTCTATTTTTTTTTATTTTAGCCCCGTAGGTGTAGTGGAGTAAGTAGCATAATTATTATATAAGGAAATAACTATTGTAAATCAGGGCAGTAATAAAAATACCGTCTCACGTAATAGTGGTATCATTTATCAAATAACCCCGCACCTCGCTACAGAATGTTTCATGTCGCCTTGTTTTTAAGTTACGTCTTTGTTAAATAATAAGACGAATTAAAGTTCTTAATTCGTAACTAACTTAAAAACAAGGCGACATGAAACATTCTACAATTATCACTACAAATCATTTTCTTTATTTTGTTATTTATATGAAAACCAATAGCGTTTACATGAGTATGAACAAAGAGAATTTTACAAGTATTGAGGCCTTCCATAGGTACGTTAAATCAAACTGCTTTTGTCCGTCTCCTTAACCCCTTACACACTGCGACTTTTAGCATCGATGCAGTCGCGCGTTTTGAAAAGTCGCGTTTCAGCATCACGACCTACGCAATGAACAGATTTAATTTAGCATCGATGCAGTCGCGCGTTAGCATCGATGCAGAAGCACGACTGCATTGATGCTAACGCGCGTTAGTATCGATGAAATCGCCCAAAATTCAGTTCGTAAGTTGTCAACTTCCAGCTTCTGCAGCGCGACTGTATCGATGCTGACGTGCCTTAGCATCGCGACTGTATCCATGCTAAAAGTAGCGCAGTGTGTAAAGGTTGACATTTTGCGACTGCATCGATGCTAACACTTATTTACATCGCAACTGCATCGCTGCTAAAAGCCGCAGTGTGTAAAGGGTCTAAATCGCTAGGATAGTGATTATCTCATTACTTATTTTGCTACTTAGTCATATTTCTTAAATATAAATTCAAAAATGCGGTTGTCAAATCGAGTGTTGCGACATTTCCCCAATTTTACACGAGATTTTTCGATTTTCTCTCTTGTTTTATTTTTGTACGTGTTCTGTGTAAACCATAAAATTAATATTCCTATCGGAATAGAAGGACAAGTAAAAGCTGTCAAACGAAACCGATTTAAGATGTCAGTAACTAACATAAGTAAGTAACATTTGTAGCTTTAAATGAGATAACCTTTTGATCAGGTGATTTATAACAATGTTCCTAAGTTAAATATAGTAGTTTACTGTATGATAAACAATCGACACAAAATATTGAACATGTAGCTCCAGTGTAAAACTGAATGTTATTTCATTATACAAAATATTCGTCGATATACATTCTCTGTGTTATTCTGTCTTTATTTTTACGTAAATTAACGTTTGTAGAATAGAATAATCAAACTGCGTACTTTAAATTTGAAGCGCATTGGTAAAATTTACCAATGCGCTTCGACTATATACGACTTATATTTAATATAAGTCGTATATTAATTGGCTTCGATTTGGACTAATCTACCTGTTAAATGATTATTTGTTGGGGTTATGCCGCTGTAATGCATAACAATTAATCACCGATCAAGTCACCATGTTTCAAACGCATTATTTCTCCAAAATTTACACAATTTCACTTTTAAATATAAAAAATCAAATGCACGTAATTTTCAGCGAGCTTCTGCGGGGCGGTCAACTGTTTGACATCTGACAAAATTGGTTCTGCTACCCATCTCTTTTTATTACACAGTTTGCTGCTAGTGACATCTCGCTTTTGTCGTTCTATTCCAAAGGGATAATAATTTTATGGTGTAAACTATTAAAATGTTTGTTTTTCAATACCATATAGCTAGCATATATATATAGCATAGCATATAACTCTTTAAATAAAGTTATATATTTTTTTTATTGCTAATACAATTGTTCCCATTGGTCATGGTTAACTGTAAACTGAATGCATGTCTACTATTTTTAAATTGACAATTTTATTGTTCTAAAATATTGTATGTCTAATAAGGCAGGTCACAGTGGGACCTTATTTTTATGGAGATCTTGTGTACCTGTGTTCCACAATAAACGAATTTGATTTGGTCCCATTTCTCTTGTCGGGATAACAATATTAGGAAATAAATAAAAATACACTAATAAATAAATAGACTCCTTGAATCAAGGGAGGGAGACTTTCTTGCACTGGCTACCCTGAATGAATGCTAGCACCCTCTGTCAATGTCATCTTTTGGCCAGAAGATCCTTGTCACACTGTAGTGAAAACTGACACATAATGAACTGCCAAAGCTGTCGAAATGTCGAGTTCAATTGTCTGTTTTTCTGTTGCATCGTTTATCCTTTTAGCCTTTATCTTATCATTAAGACATCTTTAATTATATTTGGATTTATTTATACAATAATATTTTTTACAAGTGCAATTTATATTATTAAGTTTGTAAAGTGACAAAACACAATAAAAACAACAAAAAAATGTTATTATAAATTGTCTCCCTTCATCTTAACCGATTGTTAAAAATTTATAAAAATATTTCCTTCAGATATTGTTAGAGCAATCTCAGAACATTGATAACGTCACGCAGACTACGCGTTAAAGAAAGCGCTTACAAAATTCAACAGGCTTGCTTATGTGAAGGTGGACGAGTTGTGTAGGCATACGCCCGGATTGCATAAGATAAGGGGTTCGATTCCTGGTCTGTTACACAGTCAAAGTTGTTTACAAGTACAATTTTTAATAAAAACAAATTTTATCGCAGTATTCTTTTACCGCCTTGGTGTTTGACAGGTAAATGTTGTCGAGACTTCAACCACTGCGGCTGGTCAGTTTTCCCTATCCCGCTTTACCTACAACCATAGTCACCCTAAAACACAGGTGACGTTTATTTCCCTTAATGTCGTTCTCAATAGAATGTTATTGTTATTTATTTGAGCGCTCCTTTTCTCGAATGAAAAAACTTTATCGCCTACACATCGTGTTAGGAGATTTGTGTAAACAGCCCGCAGAGAGGCGTAGGTAGATAAAGATAGAAAATTGGACGGCTAAACAATTTTCTACGTTTTGCTATCACTCAATTTGCTTTGCTGTAACCTTTTGCGCATTTTTTTTTCTTGGTGTTCAATTTTAAATGTACTTTCGCCATTTTATATGATTTTAAAATTCATTATGTGATATCGACCTTTTTATAAGTGGATTTTGTTAATTTTCCCCGTCCAACTTATGTTTTTATGGATAAAATATCACACATTTTTGTATGGCAAGTATAAATTAGGTATGCATGGGTAAAGGTGATGTTTAAAATGTTTGAAATACCTAACATATTTGTTCCAAAATATTATCTTAATACTTTATTTCCCTGCAAATAAAACTTTATTGCAAGTATTTTTTGAATTATTTGATTGTTGCAAAGAAAGTTTACAATTATTTTCCGCGTTATACTTCCTTATATTGCACCAATATTAAGTACCTATAGGCACCTTTGTGAATAATGATCAGATAAAGATGCCTATTCCTCAGGTACAAAAAATGGCGTTTGCTTTCGATATTAGATCGTGGTTCATTTGCATTGAAGCTATTCGGATGATCGTTTCGTATGGTGGTTAAACCCACGCAAATCTATACTTTAATATTATAAAGCTGAAGAGTTTGTTTGTTTGTTTGTTTGTTTGTTTGAACGCGCTAATCTCAAAAACTACTGGCCCGATTAGAAAATTTTTTTTTACGTTGGATAGTCCATTTATCGAAAAAGGCTTTAGGCTATATAACATAAAGATACGACTCATAAGACCACAGCAGAAATGAAAAATGTTGCGAAAACGGGAGTAAGATATTCCTTTTGAGAGCTTCCGCTGCATACGCTGCGGAAACCGCTTAAGTTACACAAAAATTATGTATGACAGGATTGTTCAGCATTAAGAGTTCTATAATAAAGTCCGCGACAGCATATGTCTATCTTTTATGGTTGACTTACTACAACCTTTTTTATGTTAATAAATTTGTAAAAAAAATAATGCATTATTTTTAGAGGTGTATTTTACACACAGGTATTTATTCTTATCAAAATAAATACATTGATCATCACGAGCATTTCATTTAGAACCAAGTTGCCCTTTATATTATTTGATTTCAATAAATATCTTAGGAGCTATCACAGTTTAAACATAACTCCGCACCAAAATAATGTTCGCAGCTTAAGTACAACGTGCGCTTGCGCTAATATATTATAAAGCTGACTTTGTTTGTTTGAATGCGCTTATCTCAGGAACTGCTGGACCGATTTGAAAACAATATTTCTGTGTTGGATAGCTTATTTATCGAGAAAGGCTTTAGGATATAAAACATGACGCTGCGACGGGAGGGGAGGGAGCAAACTCAAAACGCGCGGACGAAGTCGCGGGGGACCGCTAGTACAGAAGATTTATGGCATGCCCAACATATTCAGTGAGCGTGGGCGCAATATTGCTTCGACTTTGAATGAGCCCGTTGCTATTCTAGACACGTGAAAACGTATCTTTAATATCAGGAAATTATACGCAGCTTACTAGTATATAGAGACTGTCAACGATACGTTGCTTCGATGTTTAATAAAATAACCTTTCAAGATTTTTTTATTAAACATTTAAGCCATTTGTTTATTTATTTACTTACATCAACAGTATAAAACACACAGCACTTACTTAGATTAATACACAGTTGAGTTCTAGTACATTACAGTAATTATAGACATACACAGCATACGCCATAACAAACACAGAAACAGTGAAAGGGGGGAGTCACAATACAAAAAAGTATATCTAAAAAGTGTATAAATATCTATAGAACCAAAAAATATAAATTACAAACAACGAAAAATACATACATGCAACAATATAAAAAATCACCTACGAAAATCAAGCGCAAAAAAAACCCTTGTCTATCGTTTCCCTGATAAAACTAAAAAATCTAGTTATATTCGGTTATCATTGTGGCGAGCGAGGAAAAAGCTCCCATGTTGGTGCGGAACCTGTGTCGGAAGTCTCGACATAGTTCCGTGTAAAACCACCAGGTGGCGCTCGAAAAAAGCTGAGACAAAATTGGTGTTTTCGTGTATTTATTGATTGAGAAGAATTTTTGAATGATGCTTAAAAAACTACAAATATTTTTTAAGATTTATTAAAGATATAGCTACGTAAGTTAAAATAATACTTTATGAATTATAAAATCATAAAATTGAAATTGTCGACGCATGTCGACTAATCCCGCTTGTACCTTTATATAAAAACCATCAAGCTTTTATATCATACCTACAAGTAAATGCTGATAAGTACTTGTCAAATCAGTGCGCTCCACTTACTGCTTTCACAAAGCTGATTATGAATTAATTAATAAGAAGATTCTTGCTATTGATTGGGTGACTGAGTTGACTAGTAATAATGTGAATGTGTGTGTGTGGATGTTCCGTATGAGAATGTCTATGATATAATTAAAAAACATGTGCCTTCCAAGATATTAAAACCTTCTGCTTACCCAGTATGGTTCACGAGAAAACTCATTAGACTCCATAGATTAAAAAATAAGGCCTGGGTTGCCTATAAATGGCGCTCTCACCTCAAAGAACACTATGAACCCTTTTCCTTATACCGCCGTCATTTTTAGTCATTATCGACAGTTACCTTTCGTAAATACATAAACAACTTAGAAAATGATATCTCAAATAATGTAAAAACTTTTGGCGCTACATATCCAGTAAAAAAAAGGCAACAAAAGTGCATAACCAGACAAGATGTTATACAATAATACTTCATCTAGTGATCCTGTGGAAATCTGCACCTTGTTTGCACGTTTCTTACAGTCAGTGTATGAACCGTCCCAACTTGACCTTGTTACATCGGAAGCGGAGAATACTACTGCCGATGGGAAATACAACATTTCCAATCTTCACATTTTACTTAGCACTGTCGAGAAAAAACTTTCATTATTGGACATCTCAAAGGGAGCTGGTCCAGACCAAATACCACCACTTTTTCTAAAATATACTGCGAAGACAATATCACTTCTGTTATACGTAATCTTAAACAAAAGCTTGCATTCCGGTTAATTTCCAGAACGGTGGAAACTAGCAAATATTATTCCCATTCACAAAGATCATAGTAAAGCGGATGTAACTAATTACCGGCCCATTTCAAGACTTTCAGTTATGCCGAAAGTGTTTGAGAAATTGGTTCACCAGTCTTTGTATCCAATGATGACGAGATACATATTACCAAATCAGCATGGGTTTGTTCGTAATCGTTCGAGCTCTACCAACCTTGCTTTGTACACTACCTTTTTGTATGATCGAGTCGACTTGTTCATTATTGTCCAGAGCGGACAATAATGAACAAGTCGACTCTATCTATACTGATTTAAAAAAAGCCTTTGATAAGGTTGACCACCTGATTCTAATGGAGAAGCTAGCGAACAATGGTATAAAGGTTTCACTTTTGAGATGGTTTGCATCTCATGTTCATAACAGAAAGCAAAGAGTTGTATTGAATATCTTTGAATCTGATGTGTTTAATGTCACATCTAGTGTGCCTCAAAGCTCCATTCTGGGGCCATTTCTTTTTGTATTGTATATCAATGATATTGTTAACTGTATAACCCACCCACATATTAAACTTTACGCAGATGATCTCAAAATATATAGAATCATGTGCTCTGTAGAGGACTGCTTACTCTTGCAAGAGGACTTGACATCGCTCCATAACTACTGCATCGCAAATAAGCTTTACTAAAATCTTAGTTAATATAAAATTATGACTTTCACGCGGAAAAGACACCCTGTAATGCAGCCATTTTCAAAAAACGGCACTATCCTCGAAAGTGTGGTCAGCATCAGGGATGTTTGAGTACTTTTTGACGCTAAGCTCACGTTCAGTTTACATGTGGAATCAATTAAGTGCAAGGAGTACAGAATGTTTGGTTTTGTTTCTAGAAACTCTTTGGTGTTTTCAAGGCCGTACACGTATCTACGCTTATATCACACTTTAATAAGACCTATTTTAGGATATGCAGTGATCATATGAGATCCATTTTATAAGACCTATGATTATGAAATAGAAAAAAAACAAAAGAAATTCTTTAAAATGATTAGTTTCCATCACTGTGATAATTAGGCCAATCTGCTGGACAAGTTTAGTCTTCTTAGCTTGCGACAGAGGCGTATCTAACTGGAAGCAGTTTTTCTTTATAAAATTCTAAATAATCACATTGATGGCACTAAATTCGTGGATAAAATTAGCTACAGAGTTCCTGCTCGCCGAACTAGAAATAATAGCAAAGTCCTATTTTATACACCCACTTGTCGTACCAATTCAGGAAAGCGCTCGCCAATGTATCGTATGTTAAAACATTCTAATCAACTGTTTTCACACGAGGTAGACCCTTTTCAATATGATGCACGTAAATATAAGGATCATGTCATAATCATTCCCAAATTCGATGATACCGCCATTATATAACTATACAATTACTATACTACTTACAAGCGCATTTGTAGACGACAAATTCTACCAATACTCAGCCATTTATTTTTGTGTTGTTTATCTGTTTAGTATCGTGCTATGAAACGTTATTTATTATATTTGAATGATTTCACAATGCCATCTTAAATTAATTCAACTTATCAATAATCCAATTTCGTAACTTATCTCATAATTGAAATGTAGGCTATTATGACAGTAGCCTTCTGATTCTTACTCATCTACGGAACATGTTGTTGGTGTGTACTATGTACCTACGAATTAATTTTTATGTAAACCACTTTTGTACATTACTGTTTGTGTTCTTCCAATTAATAAAAAAATAAAATAAAAATTAAGAAAATTGGAGCAAAATCTAAGTTCGCTCGTTATACGGCCTTCGGAAATCCTATTTACTTGGCTAATATCTAATCTATCTATAAAGAAATGAATAGGCAGTGCAGTTAACAATACACATTAACAATAATATCGTTTGAAACTTTAATCACATTTTAAGACGCACGAAGTAACCACACTTAATCAATCTTAAATGGGAATCTATCCAAGACACGTCTTAATAGACTATTATTAAATCCACCCCGTCTCGGAAATCAATCCGTTTAAGTGCCATCTGCACCCATTAATTAATGAAAGTCTCCGCGATATTTAAATGTAATTGCATAATCAACTCAAAAATGCGTCGCCATTATTTTAATTACGCCTTACCGCTCTTATCACGAGTTAAGAAGCTTAAAAAGCCAGTTCTTGACGCAAATCTAAGAAAATCTTAAGAGATTCTGTTTTGAAACCCAGTTTTGTTAGAAGATTTTGTTATTTGGCTGCATAATGTATTTAATCCTCAATACTTTTGAGAGTGCTTTTATTTACGGTATTGGAGAAGAGACTGTAAATATCTTACACGTGTCGGCAAAGTTACTCGAGTGGGGAGGTTGTTGGACAAAAGAGGTTAATGGGACGAGTATGGATTGTGGCTATTGAAAGGATAAATTTTGCAATGTCACTATAAGCTATAGGTGATTGTTAGTTTTCTAATGAATGGATTTGGTTTATCTTTTAATTAAGACATTTAGAGATAGACGATTAACCAATGAATTGTTATTTTAAATTAGAACTCGAAGTAGTGACCCAATCTAACGACTTTTTTGCCCTTGTCTAGCTTGGTCTAAATTGATCTTGTTTTTGTAAGCAAATAAATAGATTGATGATAGCAAGTTGTAAAAGTTTAGGGCTGTTTTATTGACACTTACATTGATAAAATACTGGAAGTTGTACGAAAATATACCTAGTGGTAAAATGCAAACCAATAGTTGCTTGACTTTGCTATCTTTAATGAATGGCAGCCAAAATGGCAAACATTTGTAATTTGTAATGGTTCTTATAAACACAATTTAAAATTATTAGAATAAGAAAATGTATTTATTTACAAATACAAAAAAATAAGCACAAATAAATAATCATAATAATACAACAAACTACACAAAAATATTTTTTTATAAACAAAGTAATAAAAATCTGGAGAGTTCGTTTGTTCGAACATGCATAACTCAAAAACTACTGGACCAATTTAAAAAAATATTTTTTGTTGGATAGCTTATTTATCGAGGGAGGCTTAAGGCTACGGGAGGTGAGGGAGCAACTCATAATGCGCGGACGCAGTCGCGGGGGACCGCTATTAAAATAATAAAAATCTCAAATTAAGGCATCCAGTGTGTGCCAAGGTCCTCGGTCCCGTTTTATGCACAATAATTAAGAAATTAATTTGTCATTGTAATTATATAAAAAGACTAGCGGACCCAGCGAACTTTGTTTCCCCCCAGCTCCGTCCCGCCCCAGCCTCATCCCGCTGAGTCCCGTAATTTTAAGGGTTGATCGTAGAAGGGTAAAAATTGAGGATTGTATATATTTTTGTATGTTGTATCATAAAAAAATAGAAATTAAAAATTTTGTCTAAAAATAAATAAATAAAATTAGGGGTGGACTACCCCTAACATTTAGGGGGATGAAAAATTTATGTTGGCCGATTCTCGTAGATACCGGATAAGCACAAAAAATTTCATCAAAATCGGTCAAGCCGTTTCGGAGGAGTATGGCAACGAAAACTGTGACACGAGAATTTTATATATTAGATATCGACTATTATGTGGATAGATCATGTGAAACCTGAAGTGTAATAATGATTACTGTATCGCTGCCTTCTTGTACTTGATTGAAAAGATTCTGCATTCTGTCAATTTTAAACGGCTGATTAATGATACGTTGTCAAACTTTGTATACTCTCAAACCGATGAAAAGTTGCGAAGCGATTGTTAAAGTTTCATTCACGAAGTTTCGTTCTTGCGATTCCCACAAATAAAATTATAGTACATGAAAGTAAGTATGGACAACAGCACGTCAAAGTAAACACTAGGTATGTTATGCAGTTGTAATAAGGGCTAATAGTTTGCAACAAAAGAGGGTAGCCACATGTGCTGACGACTGCACTTAAACTTTGAAAACTTCGTTATTACCTGGATTATGCATGTAAAGTTGTGAACTAAAGTCACAGACAGATCGATATTGATAGGAAAACTTTCCTTTTGAACAGGTTATAAAATACCTGAGATGAAGAATAATAAGTCGAATGCGTATACAGGATGTTGTTTTGGTCAGTAACATCCAACTCAGGGATGATAATATGAGTTATACTTATTCTAAATATTTTTTTAAAATTCTAAGCAAGTTTTATACAAGAAAACCTCTTCACAACATTAAAAAAATGACAAAACGAATGGGGAAACTCGCACCCTCGCGCGTAGCTAGCGCGAATCTACGAAATACTACGCCGTAGCTACAAAGCTACGAAGAGGCTACCTGGTGATGGTAGTTGTGATTCGATCGCTGTATCGCATCAACAAATTGTTTTTGTGGGTTTTTTTCCATTTCAAAAAAAAAATGGCATCAGTATCGTTTGTACTGCTACCCCTGAGTCGCTCGTCGCTGACCAAAACAACACCCTGTATACATGAACGCTGAAAACACTTTTTTTGTATTTTTTTGGTTCAGTCTTTGTGGAAAAGTCTTTTAGGGGGTCAGAAGTAATATTACACAGCGTGTGGCCTGTAATAGGAGCAAACATTTTAATCAATGATTCTACAGAGTATTCTTAATTGCCTTAACCTGATCCTATTTCTTTAAAATGCTTTAACTTTAACAAAGGTAGCCCAGATAATATAATACTACGCGATAGTAATCCACAGTTATAATCCCATTAATGATGTAAAAATATCGATAGATTTTCTTTAACATTTGTAAATCATTTGTTTTTACAATTAAAATTTTCATCCACAGATTTTGTGAACCGTACATTTTAAGTAGAGTTAGGAGCTCCGGAAGTAGGCTCATACTTTTTTATTATTATTACTCATTAAAATTTATAACTACCTATTGAAAACGAAATCGTTTCCTCGTGCTAAGGAGACGATGCTGGCTGCGTTGCCATGTTGGAAATCTAGGTATGCTAATCCTTTGAGTTAGGAACCAGCCAGTTTTATTTATTAAACTTTCTACTAAAACAGAATTTAATTATGGTGCAAATGTTTTTTTTTTATATGTTTAAATTAAAAATTAAACGTTCCTTTTAAGTAGAGATCATAGACTAGAAGTCTACGATGTGTTTATGACAGACATCTGTCTAGGGTCGTTATTCGAGAAAAACTATTGTGCTATGGACGTTTCGTGAGGACGTGTGATTTCTTATTTATTGTAAGCATGTTAAAGTTATGTAATATGACGTTCCTTTTAAGTAGAGGGTTGTTTTGTTATTTGAGAAAAACTGTTCAAAACTTTTGTGCTATGGGCGTTTCGGTAGGTCCTGTGATTTCTAATTTATTGTATACTCATGATAGGCGTCACTTATTTGATCAGAATGGTCACCCATCTAAACACGACCGCACCGTAGGTTGCTTAGCTTTGGTATCACTACCAAAGCGCTGCTACCACTGCGCTAAAAGAACTTCACTAAACTACAAGCACGTTTCTGCTACATTTATGAAGTTTTGAGTTTGCTCTCTCCCCTCGTCGCAGCGTGATGTTTTATAGCTGAAAGCCTTCCTTGATAAAAAAGCTATCCAACACAAAAATACTTCTCAAAATCGGTTTAATAATTTCTAAAATTAGCGCGTTCAAACAAACTCTTCAGCTTTATAAAATTATTATAGAAGTAAAGATAATTTTATTTTGGGTACTTTTAGGTAGACTATCTATACTATATATATAAATAATTGGAGTATGCACGACACTAAACTTCATTTCTGCAGGCTGTTAGGACTTCGCGGATAATTAGCGTTCTGACTGCGCTACGCTACACGGCAGATGAGGTGGAACTTCACATAAAGCCCAGCGTTCTCACCTAGGTCTAGGTATCGATAGGTTGCATTAATTCGAGTAGATATTAATAAATGGATGGGTAAATTGGCACGAAAAACTTAAATATAACAATAAGAATGTAAATTCTAAACATAATCATGCTTAACGGTCTTTAATTGCTTGTAGGTAGGGTTTCATTTTGGATGTATGTATGCTAAGACTTCTCTGTTCGTCCGTCCATCTGTCTGTCTGTCACCAGCGGTCGAAGTCTGAAAGCAAAATTTTTGACATTTCCCGTCGACTTTTTCAATTTTCTGTTTCATCCAATATCATTTTATCTATCTATTTAATTTTTTAATTATTCTTAAAAAATCAATGTATTTTTTAAAGATTAATTAATAACTCTTATCAAGCAATAAATACATAAAAACACAAATTTTGTCTCTGCGTCGTCTACGCGAATTATGAGAATAATTGCTTCAGACTACACCCGCAGGTTGTATCTCAAGAACCGCGATAGCTAGACAGATGCAATTATCACAAATTATGTATTAATTCCAACAAATTTGAATAGCTACTTAAACCAAATAATAAAAAATATATATTAAAGGCTCCCATTCAACAATCGCAATTATTGTGGCCTTTTTTCCTTGATATCAATAAGGGCAAACAGGTAGGCACTTCAAATATTTACCTATGTTGTTTAACTAGTCAATGGTACGGAACCCTTCGCCCGCGATTCCGACTCGCACATGGCCAGTTGTTAGGGTTTTTGTGGTTAGATGACCGAAATACGGAAGCTAGGTTAGGGCCTCGCTCACCCTTATATTTTTACTAATTGATTGCAATAGTAGTGCAGTGCATCAGAGCACGGATGCAAAATCGCCTAATTACGTATGACACTATATGTTTTATACCGGTTAAAATATTTTGTAAGTTAAGTAGTTTCAGAGATTGGCGATCTCAGGGATCTCTTAATCATTTGCACAATTCATAGAAGATTCTTAGTAATATTCGTAGTAAGATACCGTGACTCCGGTTTATCGTGCGCTCCGGAGGTTTACAAGGGCTTATACCGCGGGGTTTGCCAAGAGAACCGCCTTAGGGATTCCATGAATTAGGGGCGAATTGAGACTAAAAAGGTTTAAAATTAGCAGATAACATACAAAAATAAGTGATGATAGTGACGGTAGTTTGAACAGCGGCTGAAGTCTGAAGCACACGGAATGTACTTTTTTGCCATTTCGCCCTGATTAAGGTAAATTTTATGATTTTCTGCTGCCTCAAATAGAATTTTAACTAACATAGCGTTTTTCGAGCACCACCTGGTTGTTCAACAGGAAAACTATGTCAAGATTACCACCTTAGGTGACAGAAATTTAGACATGTCATAGGCAAAAAGGTGTGGCCTTCGATCACTTATATTAAATAATAAGTGATTATTTATTATAGTCTCCACATTGTAGAAGGGGAATGAGTATTTATGTAGGTTTATGTATGAGCGAGCATTTGAATATGCCCAACGATGCATACATTTTAAACTTTTACTAAGCAGCCATTATTAAAATGAAATCTACAATTCAAATTGATACTTATGATATTCAGATTATTGCAGCCATGTCGATATCAAGTAGAGGAAATCCATATACTATTATTAAGATGAAGAGATTGTATGTTTATTTGAATGCGCTAATCTCAGGATTTAATCGACCTATTTGAAAAATATTATTGTATTAGATACCTCATTAATTTATCTTAGAAGGCTAGACTAGTATAAAACGCTACGACGGGAGAAAATAGCGGGCAAAGTCGCTGCGTATGAATGTCCTTTGTATATACATAGTTGTGAGATAATTGGGTTTAAAGTTTATAAACGGTAAAAAAATACTCTGGTTTAGGCATAAGAACATAAACATGTGATGTTGAGCGTTCTAGCCGTGTAGACAAAAAATAAAAAATAAATTATCTCGGGACTGAAAGCTATATTGCTCAGTTTGTAAACGATATAATTTTCTGCATATATCAAGGGACCGAATGACGTTAGCAGTTTGAATTTTAACATTTTTGGACATTCATCATTATTGCAGTCGACCCTTCAAATGATAAAGGGTGACGGAAGTTCTGAAATATCATTCCACATGGTTATACGAACAATGAATAAGGATTATGATCCTGGATGGGGTTAATACGGGTTGTGTTCCCCCGGGAGCCTCCCAAGAATGAGATCGTCACCGCAATATCACGTAATGGGTGTCGATATTTGGCGGAGTAATTCCCTTAATTACCTCTGATTTAGTAAGCCTTGTCTGAGGTGATGTGGTTTCTAGCTTGCATAACTCACGGGTTGGCTAGGATAAACATTAATATGTAGTTAAGTTTGTGGGATATAAAATGTCCTCTCGCGACACTACTTCACCTTTTTCAAAGACTGAAACTCTTATTTACGAGACAAATAAAATCGTTAAAAGTTGTTATATTCATCTAACATTGAGAGAAAATAACTCCTTTACTGTAAATCTTGTTGTACTAAATAATAGAAAACTATGATTTTGGAAATGTTTATCAAATACTACATTTAAAATCGATTACGATTTTGCATTTAAAGGTAACAAAAATGGCTTTGTTTTGCTTCTGAGTAATGTAACGGTTTTAATAACTTTTGTTTGCACTCACACCATTAACTGGAAATTCAATATAAGTAACCTTCTCTCCCGGAAGGAAAATAAACAAGATAGGCCGGGTTAGTGGTAATTCGATATCGTTTAGTAGAGCTCATTTACGATACATTTCTCCGTATAGGTAGAGTTAATACTTAGGGCCAATAAAGATTTGCTTACATAAACATTCTGCATTCGCAAGCGTTTGAATGGTTGAGAATTTACTAATGCTTTGATTCCGTAAATTGTATAACTATCAGAGCGGCCAAGTTCAAAATAATAAACCATCGTCATCATCAGCATTATTAGCCAAAGGTCGTCCAATACTGAACATTTTATTATTATTATGACCACGCTTTTGTGTGTGAGTTAGCGTTCCTGATTACAAACCGGCAGTCGCGGGTTCGAATCCCGCAAGGGGCAAATGACCACGAACATTTGTAGGTACGTAAGTCATGGATGCTTTATGTATTTGAATATGCATGAGAGACGCCCCAGATATTATAGTTGTTTGGTATTGTGCAACGGCACAAGGAAGAAAATTTCGTAGTTGTCTGGTGCATAGTTTTTCATTTATTATTGTTATTTTTTGTTTCAGGTCGTTTCCAGAGAAAATATTGAATTTTAGTTTTTACTGACTTACTTGTTATGTATGGCGCCATGGTCTTATCTACAAAAATATTTTTGTCAAAAGCAATAGGGTATTAGGACAAGTAGGGCATATAGGGGTTACTACGTTACATGGTGCAGATTTTATCCAAGAGTCTTGCCGTTCAATAATACTTTCTTTATCGCGATATCAAATCGAATGAAATAAAATTGTAGTAGGTGTTGTGGTACCACCGTTGTGTCTAAATTTCCATGACACAAGTGCATTGGCTACTTACTTTGGGATCAGAGCAATGCATGTGATTGGTATCCAATACTGAAAAAAAAAAGATTTATTTCAGACGATGAGTCTATATAATTTTTAGTAACAGAAAGGAAAACTTATTACTATGTTAGAATACTTATATGAAACAAGTTTATAAACAACGACAAATTTACCTTAGTCGTCAGTTATTTTCTTACATCCTGGGTAGTTTTCAAAACCGGACAATCAAATGACAGTGTTTGTCAGTTTGTCAGTGCAACGGCCGCGTCTGGGAGTCGTCTCCGCCCGCCGGATCCGGATCTTGTATTTTCCGGCACTCCACTGGGCCGCACTTGGGTTTTATTTGCTCGCTATTACAGCGAATACTTCCGGGTTTGACTGCTGGCCAGTTTGGGTCGTTGGATGTTGATTTCAGCACTCAATAAAGAAAGATTCGTGGAAAAAAAGGATGTTCGTATTTTCCCTAAAGTTAATAATTACTTCTTCATATTTATTATTACCCTAAAGATTAATAACTGAGGGTCAGGATCATAGTCATGTTTGATTATGAGCACAGAGCACATGAAACAATTAGTACATAGAGCTTATGTTTGACTATAATTGATAGAATTTTCTCATGCCGTGATTCCAGGTATTCTTATTTCCTTTTTTTACCATTTGACAAATATTCATTTTTCTTATGTAAGTACATAGGTCCCTACATAGTTTTAAAAATACTTTTTGTATCGGGATAGAAATAGTAATTCAAAGTTTTTAAAATTGGCAAGCAAGCCTAAATCACATTAGCAAATATTTTTAAATTACCTACATAAGCTTCAAAAAGACGGATCTGCTATTGAATTGCAATTCTACTCAAATCGATCTCAATTCATTTTCTATCTAAACTTTTTTTCAAATCCGACCCTGGGCTGCACCTGCGCCCGCACGATGATTAACCTCGTCTGGAGCAAAGATTCAAATTGCCCCTGCGAGGCTTCGCACTAACACCGGGAGATACAGTAGATTTAGAAAGAGAGAAACGCGCTTATTTGAGTTACAGTATGACGGCATCTCAAGCGTTTGGCCCGGTTAGCCAGAAAGTTGCTGGTCCAAGTCTCGCCCGTGCAACAATTTTTGGTTTCTTATTTTATCTTTATGAAGACATTATGATTTGCATATTAATAGAACTGTGTTACAAAACATTTTATAAAATAATATAGACTGATTGAAGTCCGATTTATCAAACGTGAGATAAGGAATATTTGTTAAATAAAATACATTACGCTTCATTTATGTAAATGTCTTGGTAAAGTCGGCCGTTTTCTACTTATTGAGTCTAATAAGTCTTATCTAACGTTGGAAAAATCAGCCCTTAATAGTTAACATCCAAAAGGAAAAGAAGATTTGGTATTAATGTATCTAGATAGGTCCTAAAAGTCCTATATTTCATAGCAAACGTCTTTAAAATGTAAGTATTCCAATAATGTTTACATGGCATATGCTCCCTACACTTTATTTTGCAAAAAATGTACACATATCACTTCCCCCGTGACACAATAACCGAGGACCTTAACGCATGAAGTGCATGAAAACCAGCTTTTCTTGCATTTTAGCAGGACTTGGGACAGTATTCCACAACAGGATATTGACATCCTTGTTTTGAGTATGCAAAAACGCTGCAGATGTGTCAGGAGAGTCTTAGGTGGATCTAAGGATTATTAATTTTAAGTTTAAAACAATTTTTATACTAAAAAAAATTTTAATTTGTTTAGGTTTTGATGTTTCAAAAATAAAGTTAAGATTGAAATTTTGTCACGAGTTTTACCTCTTCCTAAAGCTTTTTTTTTAAAATTTAACTTTATCTATAAGTTTATTATCAGATGAGATAGGCTATTAAAAGAGGATTATTTAAATGTGTAGGTGTCTTAACAGAAAGTTAATAGAATTTTAGTTATTTAGGTTTAATTGAAATATCCCTAGACCATGTTGATGTGTATAACAAAACACAAGTAAGTAGGCATGCCATACATCGTTTACACGTTCTTACTAGTGCATTGAACAAGGTGTTTTCTTTTGCGCCGTCTCAACAATATTAACGCTACGTTAACGTTAAGTTAATCCGACAGATCCGTTAATAAGACAGATCCAGAACTTAAATATTCCTCAAGCACGGTAACTCATTAGTTGCAACTGGGCCTGAAATAATCAAAAGGATAATGTTAAAAGACATTCGTTTGTTGCGGTAAGCTTTAATGAGTGAGCCTGCTTTCTGCCTTTTGTAGTAGATTATACTTGTGTTTGACAAACTTTAGCGCTAACAGTTTCCTTAGTCCGTAGTTAATCGAAGGAAAGTGCCATCGACGAACTGGGACCTTATGTAAGACGCGAAAGCCTTCGTTAAAAATGCACTCACTAGAAATTTTTATTCGATATGGAAGTTTCGTACGTAGGTATTTTGTAGGTGTACACTCTGTATTAAGTCGCTGATGCACAAAGATGTACCCACATGTAGAACATAAGAACTAAGCAATTAGGTTATGAAACCAAACGTAAATTTAAACCTGTTCGGTGTTGAATTTAGCCAGATTTTTGACTTGGTCTCTAAGACACTAACGGCCGGTGTTTCATTATTCTTATAAGTCCTAGTACTGCCAATAAATAAGTAATGCCATCCGCCAGATGATGACCGTATTATACAATGTCGATACGTTATACAAAATGACGTTCAATGTTTGTAATAATCAATGGTTTGTGCTTATTAGTCAATGGTGAAATAGGCCCTTAGTAGGTATATATAAATATAAATTATAGTAATAGTCAATAAAGTAATATACTAACGGCCTGTTTCACAGTATCATTGTAACTTCTGGTTCAGAAGTTACAAGTATCTACTTCAATCAAAATCACGTTCTATATTTGAACTAGCGGTCCCCCGCGACTTCGTCCGCGCGTTTTGAGTTTGCTTCCTCCCCTCCCGTCGCAGCGTCATGTTTTATATCCTAAAGCCTTTCTCGATAAATAAGCTATCCAACACAAAAATATTTTTTCAAATCGGTCCAGCAGTTCCTGAGATAAGCGCGTTCAAACAAAGAACAAAGCGAACATTATTTTGGTGCGGAGTTATGTTAAAACTGTGATAGCTCCTAAGATATTTATTGGAATCAAATGATATAAAGGGCAACTTGGTTCTAAATGAAATGTTCGTGATGATGAATGTATTTATTTTCATAAGAATAAATACCTGCGTGTATAATACACCTCTAAAAATAATGCATTATTTTTTTACAAATTTATTAACATAAAAAAGGTTGTAGTAAGTCAACCGTAAAAGATAGACATATGCTGTCGCGGACTTTATTATAGAACTCTTAATGCTGAACAATCCTGTCATACATGATTTTTGTGTAACTTAAGCGGTTTCCGCAGCGTATGCAGCGGAAGCTCTCAAAAGGAATATCATTCTCCCGTTTTCGCAACATTTTTCATTTCTGCTGTGGTCTTATGTGTCTCATTCTTTATGTTATATAGCCTAAAGCCTTCCTCGATAAATGGACTATCCAACGCAAAAAAAATTTTTCAAATCGGGCCAGTAGTTTTTGAGATTAGCGCGTTCAAACAAACAAACAAACAAACAAACAAACTCTTCAGCTTTATAATATTAGTATAGATTAAACAATATTTAGAAGTACTTATTTGTCAATTGTAAAACAGGCAGTGAGTGTTTTGTTACAACGGAGCTTCATATAAATTATAACGCAGCTATAAATTTGCATACATTCAAAAAGTAAAATGACGAGTATGGGTATCAGTACTGTGAACAAAGCTTATGCGCCAGAAAATCATCATTTACATTTAAATTGCTGCTTTGTAGCTGCATTGGAGCTGTATAAAACATACTTTATGGCTCTTCGACGCTGTGAAGTGGAGTCGTTGAACGCGTATATTGATAGTGAACTGGAAGGTTTAACTTTACTCGTAGTTCTATTTGTTATGGCTCAAAATTTCAAATAAATAACGTGAATGTAGAAAATGTAACGAAACAAAAACTTTTTAGTTAAAAAAAAAGGTATCTTATGCGGTCTATAGCTCATATGGTCGGTTACCATACTTACTGTTAGTGACGAGAAAATCGAAAAGCAAAATGGATCGGCATTATAGAGGTACCATCGAGTGATGATGCCCTTTCACTATGCGGCCTGTCAATGAAAGAAAGAAAGAAAGAAAGAAAATGAGTTTATTAATTTAGGACATCACAAACACACACACATTTAAACGAGTTTACAGAACAATAACATACACAATCACACAACGAATTTACAAATTACAAAACAGACAAATACAACCAAAAAGAAAAAGAAAAAAAAACTAAGTAGAAAAAATATTTTGACCCTGTAGTGCGTGCCATAGTGTGCCGTGTGTCGGTGATGTCCAAATCAAGAGGACCTCACTCAGCATAAGCCAGGTACCCGGGAGGCCCTGGCGCTGGTTTTCAGTGGACCCTTGCTGAGTGAGGTACACGGAAAATGGCGCCAACATCACGTCCACACTGAATGATAAACATAAATACAATAGATAAACGAAATTAGAAATACAAATGAGATGAACATATACATATATAATACACAAACATAATAAGTGTGCACAGTAATTGTGGAACGGAACGGAATTGTCAAACGGATGAATATTTGAACCGCAGTCCGCAACTGTCCGCAACCAACAACATCGTTGGGTGGTGAGTCATCGTCATTCCGGGCGCAGGCATTGCGCGCGCATGGCGTACCATCGTCTAACTGTGGAAATCGGTGATGTAATCGAAATCATAATAATGTTTAGGAAAATGTCAAATTTGTGTAAAAATAATAATAATAAAAGAAAGTGGAATCAATGCTGAGTGAAATTGGAGGAAAAGTTTATAAAATGTGAGTACGAACGAATTTATCAGTAATTATATTAATATCAATAACTAGGTATATCTATGTCAAACATGTTTTAGGTACGTGTTATGCCATGGTACCGGTTCTGTTTGCTCCGATTAGCAGCCGCGTCCAGCGCTGTGATGGATAAATGCGTGTTTAGATTTACTCACGATCACCTACTTCCCTTCTCCCGATGACTAGACATTCTTGGTATGTTATTTATCGTTTGTCTTTTGAATGCTAAGTAAATGTTCTCTGTAGGCTTTTTTAAACGTATGACTGGTTTTTTCTAGGCACCTTAATGGAGGCGGATCGATGAGGAATCGATGAGGCGGCAGGACCAGGGTAAAGCTGAAGCGACGTCAATCTGCCACCGACCGAGGCATGTTCACGCGCAATGATCCTGCCGCTCTGTTTTCATATTAACTAAAATAGATTAATCGAAAAGTGCGTTTCTTTGTAATCATTACTCTACACCACCATGTCCAACATCTTGACAGGTGATTGTTGCCTTGTGATGGAGGTCAGTTTCGGGGGTGCAACGTCTTCGGTGACTAAGGAGTCCGTTAGCGGCACGGCATTTTCTGCCACAGTTATCAGTTGTTGTAAAACGACTCACGAGGAGAAGCGGCTTGCGTTGAAGCCTTTTTTGCTCCAGGTGGTCCAGCCAGGCATCATCATGTTCCGATATTCCGAACGCAAAATCATGACACCATTCCGGTTTCATTCCAGCGCGTGTTACCCAGATGTTGACGTTGATGTGGAAATAACCCTTAACGCGTTTGCAACACGTCCATTAGATTACAAAATATGGCAACACTTGGAGGAAAAGGTTTGCTCAAAGCCTCATCCTGATTTGGAAGCATCCTTGATGAAGGCAACCGCCGATATTAACATGGACCTCGTTCGTGCTGCGATAGAAGACTGGCCACGCAGATTGAAGGTCTGTATTCAAAATCACGGCGGTCATTTTGAATAAACTTTATTACCATATGAATCTATGTTTTATTAAGTTCATTTTGCTATATATATGGTTACATAAATAATAAACATGTCTAAATTATTTTATATTACACGTGTGACAGAACGACCGGACTAGGTATATACGTGGCGTATTCATGCGTATTATGACGATTACAACTTTTTGAATCGATATATCTCAAAAACGGTGGCTCGTAGGAAAAAAGTATTGATACATTTTTATGATCAAAAATTTTTGTTTGAGGTATATCTATGATAAATTAGATGATACATGTTCGAGTAAATCCTTTTATTGTATTTCAGTAATCGATGTAACTCGTAAACTCCCTGAGTGCGTCTCTGTATCTGCCCGGTCCGCAGTGCAAATATACGGAACTATAACGTGTCCAGAATCCGTTTACTTTTCAATCTCTAGCGATCGCAGCTCCCGAGGTGATGGCAAAACCAGACATATGGGAAACGAAACTGCTACTGCGCGACGAACTGATAGGTATAAATGTAAACTGGGTTTGATACTTTCAATAGTCGTAAGGCTAAATTATTATTTAAGATTATACAGTGGGTACAAAAAAATACGAGCCAAATTCAAGGGGTTGTCGATCGAGTTTAAAATACAGGAAAAATATTTTTGAAGTTAAAACTTCTGTATCGGCGTTGAGCACTTTTGATAGGATATTTTTAAATTTATTGTAAGGGTTTCAGTTAATAAAAAAAAATGTTTTTGAAAAACATATATTTTTTTAAAAGTTTTCAAATTTTTTTCAAAGTATTTAAAAAAAAAGAATTAGAAAATGAAAAGTCATCGAAATTATGGATGTTATTTGATTTTTCTGAGAGACAAACTTTTTAATGTAATAAAAATTGAAATTGTAAAATGTAAATACGATAGCTCAATAAATAAATATTGTATTTTATCACATAAATGATGGTAGTACTTTTATATTGACAATAAAAGCAATTCATTCAAAATTATTCCCTAATTATTCCAAAAAACTAATAACGTTAACATGCACAACGTTAATATTCAAATTTTCACTTCTGCTGGCACTCCCGGAGTGCAACCCGTTTTTTTTATAGAGGTCATTGTTTTGGACAACAATCCCCGACTCAGGGATGATTAGACTTAGTACCATCTGAATTATGCTAATTTTAAAAATTCTAAAAACTTTAAATTATATGCAAGTTTGATAAAAGAAAACGGATTAAATTCCATAAAGCATTCTGTACAAGTCAACTGCTCGGGAATGCAGAGAATCAATGAGTCCTTTTCCAATTATTCATTCCATTGCAAACTAGTTCAAGATCAAGTCATTCAAATCAATCCAAACCAAACTCTTCACAACATTCTAAGCAATTTAAAAAAAAACGAATGGTTAAACTCACACCATCGCGTGAAGCTACTAGCTAGCTAAATAATACGTTATAGCTAGTCGGCTATGTTTTGACTCGCTCGCTAGTATCGCAACAATTAATTGGTTTTGTGTTTTTTTTATATTTACCACCCCTGCGTCGGGCGTCACTGACCAAAACAGCACTGTGTATTTATTTCATTTCAATATTTTTTTACTGTATTTTAGATTCGACTATTCTTTCCTTTTTTATTCTTTCTTTCTCATACAACGTGTGAAAAATAACGAGTCAAATTCAAAGGGGTTGTTTAAGAGTCTAGTGTTCAATGCAGGTATTTTAAAGTATTTTCTTATTATTATTTTTTAATCCTGTATTCCAAACTTGACTGATAACCACCCTCTGAATTTGACTCGAACTTTTTCCTTGTTTTACAGGTTATTATCGCTCTTTTGAAATATGCATGAAATAAGTGTTTAAATAGTAAATCAAAATAAAATGTGTAACTAAATAAATGTAGATGCCAGTAACATCTTACACATATTTTAAAGTAAGGCTGGATGATTTACATTTCGACTACTTTCGGCCTACTCGTAGAGTGACTAATTGCAGTCATAACTTTATTTAAATGAGTTTTAAGTATATAAAATATCTTCTATTACAACGATTAAACTCTTGCGCAATACAGAGACACCTAGAAATTTATCGGAGAAGTTAATAGTACTTTCTCACGGTTTTGCAAAATAAATTAAAAACTTTTTTTAGCTTATAGGCTCATTACTAACACTCCTACACGTCCTAACATAGACCCTACCACAGATTCGGGACAACCTAAGAAGAAGCTGCGCAACTAACTCAGTCACTCACTATATCTTAACAACTTTCACTTAGAATAAATCCCTAACTAAAATAATATAATATAAGAACGAACGGAACGAAACG
This sequence comes from Pyrausta purpuralis, assembly GCA_963924145.1. Taxonomy (NCBI): domain Eukaryota; kingdom Metazoa; phylum Arthropoda; class Insecta; order Lepidoptera; family Crambidae; genus Pyrausta; species Pyrausta purpuralis. The sequence goes on along the minus strand of OZ001662.1, from coordinate 10,763,809 downwards.
AAGTAGAACGGTTTTTTGTTCAACATGAAAGTATTTGTTTGTTATAAAAAACTGAAGAATTGCAGTACCTACTCTTTGGTTTCAGTCAAAGACTTATTAGAGGTCGTTGATTTCAGCATTTACAATTTAGCACTTTAGATTTAAGAAAGCACCAGCCACATATAACGGAGCCGGTTCCATCGTCTCGGGAGTTCTTCAGAAAATTTACTGACAGTGAGCGGCGCTCACCGAAACTCATATAACTCAGCTCAGCTTAAACTTTAAATTATGGACACGTAACCTCTTTATAACAGCAAAGAGAAGCTGAGAAAAACGACCACAGCGCTCTAACGTTTTACAGGGAGTAAAGTTTTCATCCGCAGGACTATTTCGTATCTAGCGAAAATTTTGCTATTACTACAAAATAAACGCAAATTCGTTTATATCATCATTGTCATTATTAGCCAAAGGACGTCTACAGTTAAACATATGCCTCCCCCACGGTTTTCCACAGGCACCGCTAACAAGCTGCATCCAGTTTGGTCCTGTGATCTTTACAAGGTCTTCTATCCATCTGTCAGTGGACGTCCTACGCCGCGTGTTTGGTAGAAGACGAACTTTCAGCCCCAATGGTCATCAGTTTTTCGCGCCCTGCCCATTGTCACTTGAGTTTACTGATTCTCAGGGCTATATAGCCCTGACGTAGAAGAATTAAGGTAACGGATATCCGTTATCTTAATTCTTCTACGTTACTTGATACGAATGACTTATTTTTCGCAATTTTTGCCCAATTTTCGTGTGCGAGATAAGCAATAGCCTTGCCGTTGTAACTTGTATGCATCTGTGGAGTGTCTGCAATTATCGTTTGTAAGGGAAAATACTAGGACTTCATTCGGACGAGTGATGTTAGTTGGGCTGCTATGAATATTCAGGACGAGGATTGTGTAACAGAGATTTAGCGTCAGCCTGTATACAAGAAGTATGCTATTGTATGCTTTTTAACGGTGTATAATTTTTTTCGAGTGTAAAAATCTCACCCTTATGTGTATTTTAGAGGTCACTGGGACTTTCAACAACAACGAGAAACAGTTCAATTTGCCGAATACTGTAGAAGAAAAGATAAATAGTTATTGATTAGAACAACTTTTCCAAATGTTATCAAGCGCAATCGTCTGGAGGAATCTGCACATACCAACCCCACGACACAACTAATTTAATCTAACTTTCCTGTAAAAATCTGTATCGGAAAGGCTAGTTTTTTTTTTACCCATCTACGGAGGGACACAATAGTAAAATTACGCGACTTCCCCGCCATCTCAGGTCCTAACGTTATTAATTTGGCCTATAAATTTTGAGGACGACATATTTTTTCTACCTTTTAATTTATTGCCGCTTCGTAACCTTTTAATAAATTTTAGTGCTGATGCTGAAGTTTTACGCATTTAAAGTATTATAGGTAAGTATATAAAGGTAGAAAAATTGGGTCTACCTTGTTTCGCAGAATTTTTATTGTCATGATTTTATTTGGCATATCATCAAATAGCATAAACTTCCTTTCGCAGAACATCAATTAGCATTCACTCATTTATCAGACGTTCAAAACGCATAATCGTGTAAGCTAGAATCATCTTAAGGCAGAAATTTAATATCCATAATAGTCTTAAAGCAGAATCATCCTAACGCAGAAAGTTCAGAGATAGAATCGTCTTGTGGCATACAATTCGTATATATAGTCATTAATAGGCAGAATCATCCTATCGTAGAAAGTTCACAGTCCGAATCGTCTTCTGGCATTTTTTCATATTTAATATTCTCCTATAAACCTTAATTTCTCTGTGTATCCCAAGTAATTCTATCTCAGCAATACTAACATACAAAATGCATGGCAAATCAAACATGCAGCATGCAAGCAAGCATTCAGCATGCAAGCAAGCAAGCAAGCAAGCATGCATGCAGCGTGCAAGCAAGCGTGCAGCATGCAAGCATGCATGCAACATGCAAGCAAGCATGCAAGCAAGCAACAGCTTGCATGCAACATGCATGGTTTCTGTCACGGCTCCGGTGCTGCGGGGCTCCGGCAGTCCCACGCGAGCTTATCGTCGCAGATGGTTTTCGCTCACCACCGTAGCGGCGGCGAGCTTTCAATCCACCTGCTCCTCAGCTCGCGGGCTGCCTCGCCCCTCCACGCCTACGCGATTTTGAATTACACTCTAGGGGTGGGCCAAACAAGACTGCGTGGAGTCGGTATTGCACCGATTCGTTTCTGTCACTAACTTTTGTACCACAACTTATTGACTTTTTAATTCAATTTTAGGGTAAAATACTAAATTCTGCTTTCTTCATAGTATGCCTAGTCAAATTATGCCAAATAAATATCGAACTTAATAAACATTATGCTTAGCGAAAGTATGCAAAGTAAAATTTTGCCAAAGGTAATTATGCCTTATAAATTTCTGCTATCTTAAAAGTATGCCATTGTAAATTCGGGAATATAAATATTCGACCAAACAATAATTATGCTTACAGAAAATTCTGCCTGAATAATATTCGACTAAAGAAAATTATGCCAAGTGTGTTATGCCAAATGACTTTCGGAGCAAAAAGATTCTGCCAGATAGAGGGAACCGAGAAAAATTATGTCATCCTAAAAATCTACCACAAATTTAGTGATCTAATTAATTTATTAAGTCTTGATCTGTAATCTGATTTATTTATAACCATCTTTAAAAATGTAGCTCAAATCTAAGCTCAAATTACAATTTGCTCGAGAAATCTTTTCTTTGTTACTAACTTCACTTTGGATTGGCTTCAAAGAATGATTTGCATTATCACTTGTCGACTAAAACCGATTTAGCTCTCTATAAAATAATTTAAGGCGATGGTAAAAGATCTTCGAGATCGTGAGGTCACTAAGGCTGGATTCACACTACCCAACGCGTGGATCAGTGCTTAAAATGCACTTGCTACATTTTATTATTATATTCTTTATTGTACTTATAAGTAGTACAGAAAGCAAACAAAATAATAATATGAATGATGACTTCGTTAGCACCAATGATAGGTTTTCGTCAATGATAACCTCAAACAGTAAATTAGGCAAATCAAACTTAATCTCGAGTTCCGCATCTTAATGTTAAGAAATAATTTGGAGACTGCATTTACATTCTTATTTTTGGCTAACTCGTTGTAAATTTCGAAAGAATTCGTCGGAAGATTCTTTGTTGCAGAAAGACAAATGCAATCTCGTTGACTAAATATTTGTTTATACTCGTATATGTGATGTTATGGTTTTGTATTTATGTTGGTTGTATGGTTATGTATATACAAGCAGTTTTCCAAGACTTCGCCCGCGCAAATATCGCATGTCACAAAAAATCATTTTAAATTATAGCTTATGTACTCTTCTAATGTATAAGCTATATTATTATTAAGTATCCAAATCCATTTAGTAGTTTAAGTGTGAACGAGTAAACAACGTCCATACGTTTTCACAAACTTTAGTATTTATAATATTAGTAGTATAGTAAGATTTTAACATCGATTCTTCGTCAAGACTCCAACCGGGAGACACCTTTAGGAAATAGACGACACTCAACTTGATCAAAATGGGTATGGAAATCTCGGATTGAGTATTCACGATCGGGTGCAGGTATTTGTTATAAGGAACTTTGTATGTATGTGAAGTTACTTATTCGAGTCGTTAATGAAATATAATGTGATTGGGTAGTTTTCTGATAGATTATTAACCAGAATAATTGCCGAAAGTTGTTTTTTTGGTATAGGTTTGCTCTTGATTCCAGACCTAACCAAGTGCGATTAAGACGAAGTCGAAGGGCGAGCTAGCCCAAAAGAAGCCTGTTCACTCGAACCTTTAATAGATTCGGATTGCAATAACTAGGAAACACTGACGCGGTACGCGGGCAGCGAGTTCCACTCCTTTGCCGTTCGCATAATAAATGTTGATGAGAAGCGCTTAGTTCTTAACTTTAACGTGATATACCGTAAGTATACGAATTGGGTACAACAAAACAATTAATAATAATTACTTTTAATCTAAATAACAACGAGTTTCTTCTTATTTCTGTATGTTACGATCTAGATAATTTCATAGAAATCTATCTAGGTAACGCAATGCAATACTGGTAAAGTCCATGTAACTCTGTGAATTTGGTTTGCTGAGCAAGTTACTTTTACGATTTAGTGTTGAATAAAATGCTGTGTTATAGCTATGATGGAAATTATTTGTTTACGTTTTGTATCTAATATTGCCTTTCATTTCGATAATTTGTTTTCTACTTCTTAATGGGATAGTACAACTCAACTCATTAAATTGGCCATACATCGGCATATTAAAGTTGTTGTTCAAATACTTTGTTAACACCTCAAGTTATTTAACTTCAAACAAATATTCGCTTCCCAAAACAAGATCAAGTTAAAATTGGTTGCAAAACACTTCATTGTTGCCCTGTCTGTTGAAATATTTCCTTTTAAAAAGGTACTATGAAGGAACTCAAACAAAGTAAGGCAAAGAGTTGTTGCAAAAGTTTTTCTTAGGTTTCACTGCTGAAAGTTTGTGGTGTTTCAAAATGATTTTACCATTTCAAATGTTTAAAAAACTCTATTTCATCAGTATTTTATTCAAACAAATACGTCTGCCACACCTGTCTGTCCGTGATAACCTCAAAATATATTGCACCGATTTTATAAAGTTCTTACCAAGAGAGTGATTAATGGAAAAGGTATCGACTTAATGTAAATTGTCAAAAAAATCATGTTAATGAACCCCTAGCTGGGTCACTAATGCAAAAAAAAAGTATTAAACACCTTTATTCAGCTCACTAAAGCTCTTTGTAGCATCATTGCGTGAGCACTTGATTAGAACGTCTACAAAGTAAAACGTTTATGAGCGTGAACGCGCGTTAATCGAATCACTCTACACAAAAATGTTTTCGGTGTACATGATTGTAGTCGCGAATTATGTGAGTAACGAGGTTTGCGAACGTGCCTCCTGAGGACATTTAACGAGTGTATAGGGCTGTCGTTTCTGATTACCGGAACACAAGAAAGGTAACAGGAGAATTTTGAGCTTTTGTACTGATGTGAAAAGTCCTGTATTTAATAAGGACGATGTCATTATGTGTCTCGTATAGATCAGAAAGTCTAGAATTTTAGACACTTACACTCTTGTCCAGTCGGATGTTTTAGTTAGCAGCTTTTAATTAGATCTACAAAAGTCGATTGATTCACAAAAATCGGCTCAGTTGTTTGGCCGCAAATATGGAACCTACATACATAGATACAAAGACTGCTACAATCATAACCCTTCCTTTTGGCTCTGCTGCAGCCAGGTAAAAAAAGATTGAATTCGCATTGAGACAGAAGTACTTAAGATCTTATGATACCTACCCAAAAACCCAAAAACGCCATTTTAAGAAAATGCGTTTTCAAGTTGACACTGAAAATGCGAACCCTAAACAAGCCAAGAGTTGCGACTCGCTCGCTCCCGGCACGTAATCACATAAAAATAATCATATCAGGCACACGACAGCCTTGGCAAGTCACGTGATAAAACGTTAGCTTTCTAGCTTTCCTAAAACGTCCTGGAAATATAAAAATTGACAGTTGTTTGTTTTATGGCGTTCAAAAACTAGGTACTCATTTTATCACATAACTAGCGGTTCCCGCGACTTCGAACGCGCGTTTTAAGCTTACTCCCGCCCCTCCCGTTTCATCGTGATCTTTTAAAGCCTAAAGCTATCCAACACAACATTTTTGGTAGCACAAAATCGGTCCAGTACAAACAACTTACTAAATAAAGATGTTTCAGTTGGAATATCAAATTTTCGTTACATAAATTTTATTTAATGATGCCTATCATTCATCGTTGAAATATTTTCAATAAAATTAGCGTATTTTGTTTCTTAGCCAACCCACGCACCATCATGGCCGATAATTTGTCGTCAAAAGTCAATTCTCTAAGGCAGTGCCATACATGGAGTAGTGTGTATAGTCTCTGTGTTATGTTATGTAAATATAAAGTACATCTTTCATTGCTTTAAGGCAACAGCGGTGACGCTCACGGATTAAAAGGTCGCCGGCGGTCGCGTAAATAAGAACATAAAAAAAAGAATGTTGATAAACACATCCGTGAGGGATGATACTCATCATTGTAAAAAAAATGGTACCAACGCTAAATATTAGCATGTTATTTGAAGGAATTATCCCATTTACATGATGCAAGATGGCTATTATGTATTATTATATATTTTTTATTGAAGTAAGGACTGTAAATATTTTCATTAATTTAATTTGTAGAAAAATAACATGTGGTCACATGGTCATGAATTCCTAGTAGTGAACGTGACTCTGATGTTGGCGCCATGACATTTCAAGCATTAACGAAACCCATTGCATATTTAGATCATTATTAAATATCGTAAATGTTAAATATTTTATTATTATTTTAAAAATATAATGTTTTTTCATATATTAATATTCGGTAGTATAGCTTAAGTGCTAACTCGTTTTTTAAATAAGGTCAACGAATCTATTAGTTCACCAACAACTTTGGCTATTGTAATGTACCTAATAAAAACTTTAAAAAATATATTAATAAAGCTACTGTATGACTCTGTTCCGAAACTGAAGTCTGATGTGATGGATGTCAATCTATTCACAACCATTAATTAGACTGTGCAATATTTGTGTAATCTTTCTCTCACGAGGTATCACTACTTCTAAATACAATATCATTGTCAAAACCGCATGAAAAATATAATCGGTATCGATATTAATCGATAAATTTATAAAGGTTATTAAACCCATATTTATTTAAATGAATGGTATCCAACTTGTGTATGATTTGCTACCGTTCTCGAAAAAAAAATTTGGCTAAAAGATAAAAAATAATGTATGTTACACAAGTCAAATTTAGGTAGATAAGTTTTTATAGAAAAACCTATCAACCTAAATTTGACTTAAGATTAACGTCTGTTTGGAAATGCGAAGTGTCCACCATGTTGAATTTAAGACGGCTATGTTATAAAAAATACTTGGATTAATATTTAGATGATTTAATTATTATAATTATATTTTATTCATTCAGATTTTTATGTCTGCCGTATAACATTGTAACTATATAGATAAATTCGAAATTAAAAATTCGCAATCAATACTTTAGTAAATGTTCAGAAACGAAAACGGATGTCAACTTCTCTGTATTTCTAGTTGTTCAGGGTTTTAATTAGTGCGACCTGCATGCCAAAATATCGTCTCTATTTGTGCTCTCTTTGTGTCCTATCTTTGTGCTATTTTTTTAGAATAATTGAAGAATCTAAAGATGGATAAACCGTGTTTATGCACACGCGGTCACACCTACTTATTCTTTCCATTCTCCTCCAACACCACCTCTCAAACGTTTCCAATCTCTCTCTGCCTTTGTATGTCAATGTCAACGTCACGCTTCCATTAAATGATATACTACTCTAGACCTAAGTTTTTATAAGTCACTGCCTGATTTTCTTGGTGTTGTTTGCTCTGGGTAAATACTTTTTGCTGTTGAAAGTAATTTTCGCCATAGCGACTCTAGAGATTACGTCTGAAGTTTATCTTGAGTCCTATGTTATTAAACTACTAAGGTAAATATTTGACCTGCTCCTAATATAAATGATTGAGTTTTATTTTTAAACTATCTGGATTAGTTTTAGATGCAATGATAGTTAAAGGTATATTGTGGTAAATGTTAGGGCCCAATTAAAGAATTGGGCCCTAACATAAAAAAAAGATAAAAAAGATAAAACTTAATAGATAAAATTAACAAAGTAATTAAAGAATTACTGTGTTAATTTTATCTATTAAGTTTTGTAAGTTTTCGCTACTTTCTGCTACGGCTGCTATTTCGTCTGCAAATATTATTAACTGTATTCCAATTCCGTTCATTTTAATTCCACCTTGATCTGACTCTACCGTTTTCTTTATATTACTTGAATGAATACGTTGAAAATAAGTGGCGAGGGCGGACATCCCTGGCTGTCACCTAGTCTGATACTTGCTCTTGCCTTTTTCTCTTCTATCTCTTTTATGTTTTCCTGCTCCTTATCCTCCACTCTTAACTATATCACTGTATCAAAAAGCTATATCATTAAGAGAAATAACCACGTGGCAAACTCAGTTCATACTAAAGTACAAACGGACATATAATCAGTCTAAATAGCATTGCCTCCGTCAGAGTTATAACACACTTAACTATCATCTGACAAGGAACCTGTCAATTTGCACACTTAGCTACAAAATCAGTCCGTGTTAAAGTAATAAACTAAACAATTCCCCTACGAATAAGATAACCAGTTTGCATACTTAGCTACAAAACCAATCCATATAAAAGTTGACAGTGACTTTATCAGTCTGACAGTGACACTTAATCACTCTAAAGCAAATAATTCTTATATGGGTCATAGCCCACTCAAATATTTCTCGGCCATTCTCAGCATAGAAAAATGTCAGTAGCGTACTTAGCAACGAAATAAATTCATATTAAAGTACATCTTAATCAGTCTGACACTGACACACTAGCTGCGAAATCAATTCATATTAAAGAACATCTCAATCAGTCTGACACTATTCTAGTCAAAGTCATAGCACACTTAACTATTCCCTTACAAAGAAAACTACCAGGTAACATAATTAGCTACGAAATCAGTTCACATAAAAGTAGAAACTGACAATTTATCAGTCTAGGACAAACTATTCTTGTCAGGGTCATAGCACACTTAAATATTTCTCGACAAAGAAAACAACCAGGTAGCATACTCAGCTACGCAATCAATTCATATTAAAGTACAAATAGACAAACTTAATCAGTCTAAAGCAAATTATTATCGTCAGGGTCATAGCACACTTAACTATTCCCTACTAACTTATTTCTTAGGTTTTAGAAATAAATTTTACAATCTTAAAATCAAAACTCCGAACACCAAACTCCCCTCCAAAAATATATCGGTGTTGCCAGTAAATACATTTAAATGTAACTGTTATAAGTTCCAGTTTGAATAAATGATAGCAGCTATTCATTTCAAAATAACGAAACTAAGTAATTAATTTCCAAAATCTGTGGAATCATATTTTCCTTCTACACACTTTTCTTCTCTCGACTCTGTTATATTTCCTTCATTTTATTTGCTTTTTTCTTTTTAAACTTTTAGTTCCCGCAGCACAAAACGGGCCAATTAATCTGATGGCACTAGAAAAAATGAAAACGGCTCGAGGGTCGTCGAATGATAAATAAAAAGCACTTCAGTAAGGTAAATTAGCCTCATTCAGCGTCAGCAAACAGTGATTCCAGCTGGGAGGGAATTTATTTCAATCTTGAAAAGGAGTAGTGTCGGTAGGGTGACGTTTGTTCAGACAAAGTTACATTACGTAACATTATACGAAATGGCAATGGTCGCCCTTTAGATCCCCAACACATTGCGACTTTTAGCATCGATGCAGTCGCGCGTTTTGAAAACGTGTTTTTGAATCGTGACCCACGCAATGAACCGATTTAATTTAGCATCGATGGAGTCGCGCGTTAGTATCGATGCAGTCACCAAAATACGGTACATTAATGTCAATTTCCAGCTTCTGCATCGCGCATGTATCGATGCTAACGCGCGTTAGCATCGCGACTGCATTGCTGCTAAAGGGCGCAGTGTGTAAAGGGTCTTAAGGAGACGGGTGCACCAGAGGTCTGGGGTCGGGTCAAAAATATGTATCTGGGTTTTTCTGTTCAGAAATTCTTAGAATAGCCCTTAGTTTGGAAGTTGGCGGTGTTTCGAACCCGTGCCTTAGAAATACGTTAAGCCGTTAGTCCTGCGCCTGATCACTCTCCGGTCGTGTTCCATCGGGCTATGAGAATGCAAGGAATGAGAGTGCACCTGTGTTTGATGTTTACAAGTTTAGCAATATAATAGTAATAATAATAAATAGTCCTATATCCGATTTCAACTTGTGCACTATAAAATTATTGTTATTTATACGGTAGCCAGTCACAACGACAATCCGAATATCATTTATTATTATTACTATCATAGTGCTTAACTTGTAAACATCTTACTTCTATCGTTTACTTTAGGTATGAGGTCTACAGCAATTATTCCATGAAATTACTTTTAAGTATTTAATAAATGGTTGGTATATTTCGAAAAAACGTACCAAGAACTTGGACAAAACCATCGTAATTAAAATCTTACTTGAGGAAATATCCATAGCTTATATAATCATCAATGATTCCTGTAATGATACTTTTATATCTATTAACAGCTTCTTCTTTCTCCTCAGGAGTTCGAAAGACTTGCTTGCTGCGCACATGGCCCACTTCCTGTAGACCATTAGAAAGCCATAGAGCAGTATTGGCCACAATGAAACAAGCTGGAGCCACAGTTTTCAAGTCTTGATTAAACATTTTACGAGAGTATATTTTTTTGGCATCTAAGCTGGCATATCGAAGGGTCTGCTCGAATGTTCTGAAGTATGTATCCAAGAGGTTGTAATAATACTCTTTTCGCAAAGTAGAATTTGTGCTGGTTGTGATTAAGAATAATGTGTCGTATGCAGAGCTGGTCATTCTCACTGTTTGATAGTCTATCAGACATGCATTCATAGGCTCGTTTTTCTGAAACGTAAACAGAATTTGTGAAAATAATATTATTTATCTACCATTATGTACCTACACTAGTTCGTCGTATATTTTTGATAAATAAATTGTTAACCTCATATTTAAAGAGAATGTTCTCTTTCCAAATATCACCGTGACATATACACGGTTTCTGTATAGCGAATGCAGCTGATTCAATAAACTTGACACAGTTTAACTTCAGTTCATTCAAAAGTTCCACATGATCAGTGCCTTCAAACTTCTCAATAGCTCTCTGGAGCCTATCTAGTACTATTTCCATAAATCGTTTATTATTTTCTTGAGTAAACGGCAAGCATATTTTTTCAACTTCGTTAAAGGTTTCTGGATCTTTTTCCTTCAGTATAAAAGACAAAGCATGAAATTTGGCCAATGATTTCAAGGAGATTTTAATGTGAGCGTAATCTAAGAACTGCTTATGTGTGTAAGGTGCGTAACCTTGGGCACACATATTCTCCATAACAATCGCTTCTTTGCAATACTCTTTACAAGTGTAATAGCAAGTGGGCGTCACGTAGTGCTCATTTAGAGGAATGTTTTTTTGTATTTGGCTATATTTATCCAACAGTGTAGAATACATGTATATTTCGCGGGAAAACATGACGCTTACAGCGCCACTGACCCGGTACCTTTCGTCGGTCGGTGCTAATTTAAGAACTAAACTAATGTTTATCGTGTTTCCTTCATTTTTAGCACTCAATGTAACAGGAATAAGAACACCAAAGTAGTTTTGCGCTATGCTTTTAAAGGATTCTTTGGAATATTCATAATTTTTGAGGTTATTTCTCGAAGCAACTTCATCCAGTATGTTGCTAATGTATGCTTCTGATATCATGGCCATTATTGTTTTATTCTTATCTTGAAACTACTACACAAAACATAACTAAATTAAACAAGCTATTGATATTTTATAAAACACAACACAAAATTAACAAAATCTTAATCAAGACACAACAACAAACAGCTGATTCGTCACCGATTGTTGTCAATGGTGAGTGTCCACTTGTCATTCAGAATGACAGATACGTTCCAATTTACGCAGATTCACACATCGACCATCAAACGTAATGTTGTGAAACGAAAGTGCGTGCAGAGCACTGTTTTTTTTTGTATTGGTTTGACGGCTTTGGACGTCGTCCATACAGCCTGTTTTCAGTATTCTAAGTCTTCGTCATAAATATTTTCCAATTTTCTTTTCAGATTTCCATCAGTGGGTGAATGGATGGATGCAAAGCACTGTCATGTATCTGTGACAGTTCTTTTTCCGACTCTTATTTATAACGGTTTTTGACCACTATACTGTAGCATACTCGAATCAATTAACCACTGGATATGAAACGCAAGAGCGAATGTGTGAAAACATCAACTAATTTCTGCGGGTTGGGGGGAGCTAGTCGTGTCAATTATTGACATTTAGTGTATGAAAGTGTCAATATCTTTTAATAATCGATATGTGCTGAACGAATGAATGAACGAAACTTTTGTAAAATGATATTTATTTTTTAACACCAAAACAATAAATTACATTATGAGCATGTAATGCACAAACCATCAAATGAACAATTTAAACATAGATCGTCATTTTATATGAACGGTCTGGCAAGTAACACTAATTGGAACTTCCTAAGACATATTTTTAAAAAGTACATATAGCCTTGCACCATTAAAACTCGTCCTATGGGATAATTAATCAGTATATTTTTTGTTTGCATTAAATCGCGCTTGGTGTAAAATGCATACCACATATTAGGTGGTATTTTGTAGGGATCCATTTTGCCTCTCTAAAGTAGGTAGAAGCCGTCCTTCTACCCACTTTAGTTTCCTTAATAGATCTAATTTTAATTACCTTACCTTAATCTACTCTCGAGTGATACATTTAACAGATTTATAATTTTATTTTAAAAGTGTTTATATTAAAAAAAAAATATTAAAGTACGTTTATCAATATGATTTATCGACAATTGTCAAGCAAAATTAAAAATTAACTAATAAGGGAACGAATGATGAACGTACGATAATCCTAACGTATAAATAAAGTATACGTTATCTTGTTGATTTTGTAGTAACTGACCACCATTTTTTTAAATGGCGATGTAAATGTTCTCCTGTAATACACATTTACCATTTTAACAAAAAATAACAGCTTTATTGGGATAAAAAGTTACTTACGGATGAAAAGAAATATAAATTGTCTTGCTTGATTATTTTTTAATCAGAATTTGTTTACTATCACAAATTTCCAACTGAATGCACAGGGAGATTGATAAAAATGCGTCACACCAGTTCACTGCTATTTATAAAGTAAATTATTATTCACGCCAGGCTGTTGACCATACTGATTCAATACTGAAGTGTATGTTTGTATGTTGATGATAAAAATGACATCAAGTACAGTAATGGAATATTCTCATGAAACCATATAATGAATTGTTATAAAAGTCGTCAAACTCTATCGAATAGTATTTTGACTATTGACATGCCATAGAATCTATTTACATTACAGACAGATATCTATTCACGTTTATTTATCGTTCTAATAAGAAAACTCTAGAAATATATTTAGTATCACATCAAGCAATTTTAATTTACGTATCTTTTATTGTTTGACTTTATTGAACTTTAGTTATCGGGGGAATCCATTTAACATAAACACGCTTGATACGAAGTACAATTTCATTTAAATGAAATTACGCTACTTAATTATGCATTGCATTTAACCCTCGACTGTTTTGACCTGGTAGTTACTTTTTGTTTGAAGGCAACTGTAAAAGAGCCTGTTACTAATCTCCTAGAGATTCATTGAAAACTAAGAAAAAAATACAGGTCAGGCTAAAAATAGAACCGTAAAAACCAAGGATTAGGTAATATTAAGCAACAGATTGCCAAAAAATATTTAAAAACCTGTTAAGCGTATGCATGCAACCCTACATTTTATCTTTACCTTTACGCGTGATGACGTATCCATAAGAGACCAGAAATTTCGCACGGCCGGACCGACAGCACGGTAGCTCAATTGGAAAAGCGAATGGCCCGGTTAGCTAGAAAGTTGCAGGTTCGAGTCCCGACTGGCGCAGTTTTTGTTTTCCTATTTCATCTTTATGACTAAAAAAACATTATTATTAACACTGTTACAGTTAAAAACATTTTTAAACCTACTTTTTATTATTCTACCCTTACAGTTTTGAAATACTTTAGCTGACACGAATTTTATTACTTTATTTAACTAGCGGACCCAGGGAACTTTGTTATGTCCCCGCCGCCGTCCCGCCTGACCTTGTAATTTTAATTATTATTATTTTACTCCAACATAGTAAAAATCATGAAAATCGGTCCATTAGCTTATTTTTTTTATTCTTTCATAAAATTGCCTTCTTCTGACAATATTGCCTTCTTCTGACAATAACAAACTCCAATCGGTTCAGCCGTTCACGCGTGATGCAGTGAACAACGGAAATATGGATTGATTTTAATATACGTATAGAGATTACAGTAAGCATTAAGAACATTACTTTATGACAATACAGAGGTAACTTTGGCCCGTTTCATAACTTTTGTAAGCAAGTATCCCCGAACTCTCCCAAGAGTTGCTTACCTACCCTTGTCGAGAATCGTCGTCCGCGCATAGTTTTAATGCACAGATTAAGTAGCGCGTGGGCAGAAACCAGAACAATTTCTAAGTAGTGCAAATGGGTCCCTAACTGTTTGCCATAAACTCTTGGATTCATTGCAAACATTATAAAAGACTAAAAAAAAAAGTTTATGACTGGGTAGCGTCAACTTTTCTACTGTAAGAAACGTCAAATTGCGATCTAACAAATTTTTTTTATAATATAATCCCAAATCCTTATTACAAAAAAGATAGTACCAAACCTAGGCCCTAATTATCTGGCCAGTTAGAATGACTTTTTTTAAGGGAATATAGTTACGTTAAAAGTGACTCAAATAGGTAAGATTCATTAATAAGGATTCATCTCCAAGAAAAGTAGTAGAGATTCAAGTGAAACAAAGGCAAATGTATGCATAAAATCTAAGTGTTCGGTAAATATGTGTCCCAACCTGGCAGAATACGCATAGTAGTCCGGTCAAATTAGACATAAAAATAGGGGTAAGTTTACAAAAATTCCCACCTAGCTGAAAATTGGTAGGATTGTCTAAAACACCATCATAAATGAAATGTAGAAAGTCCCCATCGATCCGATACCTGGAAAAAAAAGTTACTCGGGGTCAAATGTCACAAAAACGGGGTTTTCGCGATTTTCAGCAAAACGGTAAGTTTTATCATAAAATTAGCCAGACAAAAATTGTAGAGCAGATAAATATCTACAAAAAATTACTATGTACTTTTCTTCCTAAGAGCAACCGTTTTTGACATATAACGATCCAAAAAGTTGAAAAAGTTGTAATCGTCATAATATGTATAAGTACACCACGTCTATACATCGCTGAAGCTGTAATACAAGTAAAAATATTATTCTATCGGTCAGTGTATCTTACACATATAAAATATTATAATTATGAGAATGTCGGGTAACTCAAGAAGAAGTTATCACCAACGGAATTTGGTGTCTTCTCTCTATGTATGGAGCTCCTTAAAAAAACTACGTGCTTAGATAAGTTTCGGTATGCATGTTTCGTTAAAAATACCCGAAATAAAAAACAAGTGCAGTTAGCTTGTCTTCTTCCAACCTCAGCGGCTGCTCATCAACATCTTTTTCGGGTATATTACTAAGTTCAAGTGTGGCTTGGTTATCAGCTAGACCCAAAAGAGTGGGGTTGGAATTTGGTCGACAATACATTAGAACCAGTTCAAATTTTACTCCCACCTGCGCCGGAAAAACTGTTAAATACAATTTTTGCAACTGTAAAAAGGGATGTAGTGCTAAATGTGGTTGCAAAAAAGTTGACCTGTTTTGTTCTGTAGCATGTACTAATTGTCAAGACCGGTCGTGCTCCAATGTTGAATCATCAACAATTTAGGATTCATTTGATGTTAACGAGGAGACATGCGATTTGTCATTATTGGAGCAATTTACTTGCAGCGAGGATGAAGAAGAAGAACAAGGAGAAGAAGAAGCAGAAGTATTAGAGAATTATGAGTCAGATGGATAAATATCCCTATTTTTTTTTAACTTACACCGCTTTTATCACTTTTATCATTTTCAACCGTTGCCAATATCTTTTATTATTCAATAGTTTTAACTTTTTGGATCGTTATATGTCAAAAACGGTGGCTCTTAGGAAGAAAAGTATATAAACATTGTTTGTTTGCTGCGAAAAACCCGTTTTTGTGACATTTGACCCCAAGTAACTTTTTTTCCAGGTATCGGATCGATGGGGATTTTCTACATTTCATTTATGATGGTGTTTTAAACAATCCTACCAATTTTCAGCTAGGTGGGAATTTTCGTAACCTTGGATGTCTAATTTGACCGGACTATAGTTATAATTTGAATCAAATGAATGATCATCAGCTAGAATAGATTCATCCCTAATTTAAATAATATTTCAAAAGATCGCGTCGTTTCATTAAACATTTAATTATACACCGTGTTCAGTGTGTTCATATTAAATGGATCACTAGTTAATCAAAGTTCAATTAAGTCAAACAGTAATTACTATAAATTTAATTGAGTTAATTATTTAATAAAAGAGCTAGTTCCAGTGTTTGCTCCGACGTACTAGGTTAAGAAAAACATCTTTAATAACTGCACTGCATGTTATTTATCTAACAACAAACAAACACATTTGTTGAATGTGCGTGAATACGCTTAATTATATTAGAGATATTTTATAAATAGCAGTTAACTGTGCAGCGTATTCTCTATCAAGCTGCAAGTGCATTTACCTCACATTTCTAGAAAATAAGTATGCTTATTAGTACAAAATATCTTAAGTTAATATCCTTCTTTCTTTTTGAAACCAGAAGTGTATCCGGTTGTTAAAAGCCATGAACTCACACGAAGATAAAATAAAGAAGATTTTGAAATGCGTTGCAATGAAACTAGGCATTAAGAAATGGCATTTTGACATGAATTCTCTCACCGGAGATACTATTAACTATTTAGGCTCTCTTAATTCAGTGCAGTTAGTGGATGAAACTACTGGAAAAGTTGTACATCTAGTTATAAAAGTGGCTCCTCGAATTCCCGGTCTTGACGATTTTCTGAGTGAAGTCTATAGACGGGAAGTGTATATGTATAACGAGGTATTTCCCATCTTCAGAAGTATGAATACTGGAAAAAAATAAGAAAAGCTATTTCCAAAGTGCTACTACGCGGATTTGACCCCAAGCAACCAGGTTTTAGTGATGAATGACATGAAATATTTGGGATTCGTAGACCACGGTGGCAAATACTTGGACGCTGACCACATGAATGTGTCGCTGAGAGCTATCGCTCAGTATCATGCGTTGTCAATGATTGCAAGCGAAAATAACATGAAACCAAATAATGATTACGACGTCCGATCAATCTTGAGTAACGATCCAGAATGCTACATTTCGTTACAGAAATGGTGTGTGGATAACCATAAAAATGTCTTCGAAAATATGAAATATGGCAACTATATGGTGAAACTCCTAGATAATTTTGCTCGTCACATGGATGAAAGTGCACTAAAGGCCAAACGATTAGTTTATGGACATGGTGATTTATGGAAAGCAAATATTTTATTTGAATACATGGTAATTTATCACTATTTTTATAGTTATTTTCACATTTAATTTGTTAAGACATTATTATCATCATAGCATTCAAAAGCTAGGCTCTTGTCGTAGCTTGGTATAGTTGTCAGATTAAGCGCCGGAGGTCTCTTAATGCCTAGTCAAAAACCTTCCTTGATATCTTCAACCTTCTGCCAGTACTGATAGGTTTGCTACTGTGCTACTAGTACTGTTGCTTATTTGATGGCTACGTTTACTCGTCATGTCACAGGATCGTCACCGAATATTGTAATAGAGAAAACTATTCCACTGGTCTTCCCTCTGTATTCTGGTAATCCTGCTTTCTGGTCAGGGACTGCTTATTCGAAACTTTCGCATAATCATATCTGGTGCCCGTTCACTATTTGCCAGCCTTGACCCCGAAAGTAGCCTACAGCTTATTAAAACATATACATTATTTAAAACGATTCATAACTTTATGTTACAGGACAACAAACCGATAGGAGCATGCCTGATTGATTTCCAAATCTCTCGCCTAATGAGCCCGGCCCATGACGTTATATATCTCATTATGACTGCAGTCGACAGCAGCACGAGGCTTCAAAATTTCCACTCATTTTTAGAGACCTACTACATCGAACTGCAAAAATGTCTACACGAAAACAATCTGGATGTACACATAGTATATTCTGAAAAAGATTTTCACCACGACTTGAAACTTGTGTTTCCCTATTGTTTTCTCGTAACATTGATGTCTCTAATAATGTGGCATGGGCTTGAGGGCTCCGCTAGTATGGCCCTTAGGGCTACGAAGAATATTGCTAAAGAAGAGCGGAAATCAAAGGAAGAACAATTGGAAAAGGCGGTCGAAAGTTTGATAACTGATTTTAAGCATTTGGGGTATATCACCGTATAATATGTAAATAGTAACTAACAATGTTTTAGGCATTGTCATTTTAATTAAATGTATTTTTTAAATATTCAGCATAATTGAGCTAGATATCGATATATAAGCTTTACAAGAAAGCGCCTTTTCATTTAAAGTAAAATGTATTTTGGAAATGAGTAAAATGTTGCAAAAAGTTTCCGATTCTGATTTCCCAGGGCAATCAGTTGCTTTAAATGAAGTGACTGGTTTCTGCATCGAATAGCATTTAATGGTTTATGTTATCCGTTATTTATATAAGTAAACAAATTTAGCACTCATTAGCCAGATTGATACGATCATTACGAGTTATTTATACGTACGTTTCATTTGGTGTATTATGAACTGTTATCTCTTCACCATCCACCAAGATAAAGATCTTTTCGGTCTGATTGATTTACCTATTTATAAAGATTAAAAACTGCATTCATATTATTCAACAACTTTTTCTCAGTTAGTAAGTTAACATTCACGACGATTTCAATAAGAAATAGACAAGACAAGAGATTTGACAAATAATTGTTTAGTGTTTATTTACAACTGCAAGTTTAAAACTCTTCCTGGTCCCGATGCTCACATGAGCCGAACTTATAGCGTGTATCTTTACCCGGTGTGTAAAAAAACAACTAATATCAGAAAAAAAACTTTGAAAAAAACTACTGCACAAAAGAAATCAAAAGGCATAGAAATTGTCACCCTGATAAAAAAAAAACTTCAAAAAGGAAATTTGATTTGTGACCTTCTTGAATGCAAACTGCATGAGAATCGGAGCGCATATCAAGACTGCGTCGACTGTTTTAGCAAGAAGTTGGTTCGTTTTCCGTCTTACCGATTTGTCGCTAAGCTTACTTTATTTACAACTTTTTGACATTATATATTACTAAAACATTCTCCTCAATGTAACAAACTTTTACTGAGAACCGCAATAAAATCGGTCCAGCCAAACGTGAATATTTGCGGACATACAGACTACCTAAACATACATGTATTGATATAACAAAAAACTTTAACTTTACCAACTCGGCGGCAGTCAGCTTCCTACCACCTTGAGTTTAAACAACTTAAGACTTAAAACACAGTTGCGTTGTTTAAGAAACAAGAAATAGTTCTCATCGCACTATCAAAGCTTATATCTGAAAGAGACATGTTCTTGAAACAAGCATTTAGACTCAGGTTCATTGTCATATGAGTGTTCTCATTACAATCTCGTGAGTGAGTGATACATTGTCATCTCTATGAAAGCTGTAGGTAGATAACTACATTAATTGTAACAGAATAAAAAATCTTACGTGTTTAGTAACATTATTCTTTCAATTATCCAGCTACGAAGTTAAGTAAGTAAAGACAGGGCGCCTAAATAAATAATTCTAGTATTTGTTCTAGCCAAAACCAGATGATCCCGAAAGCAGATAGTTCGAGTCGCGCCCAGAGGATTTAAAAGGTCCTGAAGCCCGATTTTTGAAATCACTCGTAAGACAGTCTGCGATTATGTAACGTTTGTTCGTCTTGTGTTGTATTCAAAAATTCCAAAATGCATCAGAAATGCAATGCGTTGTTTTATTATGCAGTTTGCCTTCTACTTCTGATCTCAAGCTTACTTACACCGATAGTCTACGCATATCATGCACCGACTCAACAATATATTAAAATTAAATATAAAATATATTGAACACCAATCACATACATTGCTCTGATCCCAAAGAAAGTAGCTAAGCACTTGTGTTATGGAAATCGGACACAACAGTGTTACCACAACACCCAGACCCGACACAATTGACCGGACCAGGAATCGAACCCGAGACCTCAGAGCGGCGACGCCTTGAAGCCCAGCGTGCTTAGCTACTACACCACGGAGGTCGTCATATACAATTACGAAATTTAGCACACGTGTTTTGAAGCTTTAATAGTTCAAATACATGTTTACATTTGAATGGGGAAAATGCCAACACCTTGTACATGTCAATAAAAAATAGCTTGTGTGAAGCTTAATCGTTTTAAGAATAAATTTCGTCCGTAAAATACTCAACTTTTAGGTAATATGAACTTAAAAAAATAAAATCTAGCAATATTTCATGAAGTCTAATAAATCTGTCAAGTACGTGACAGCCAATCAGCTGAGTATAAAGATTTAAAAAGATTGAAAGTGGAAAGCATAATGATATTTGACAATGACAGATTTACTTTTTTTGC
Organism: Pyrausta purpuralis; assembly: GCA_963924145.1. Taxonomy (NCBI): domain Eukaryota; kingdom Metazoa; phylum Arthropoda; class Insecta; order Lepidoptera; family Crambidae; genus Pyrausta; species Pyrausta purpuralis. Next base: position 10,743,382 of record OZ001662.1, on the reverse strand, counting down.
AAGTTTTGACGCGATTTTGGCGTTAGAATAGACAGATGGAGTTTCAGGATTTTAAAAGTTTATAATTTTATCATTTAAATTACCTGAATATTGTTAATTTAATAAAGATTCCATATAGTCTGCCTAATTATGTGTATTTATTGCTATTTTCACTGATACTGTACATGGTCTTGGCATTTTTATAAACATCTCCTTTCAACCATATCATTAAATTGATTACCTCCTTTTTGAGACGGTAAAAAGAGAAATTAAGTACATAACACATTGTGTGTTGAATCCTAAGCTAGGTTACTCGTTGCAGTCCTTTGCGGTTGAATGATTTAATACGGAGTCGAACGAGACGCGGTAAAATCTAGCACTTTACTCGATGCGAGCGATTCTAAAATACGTAGGTAGAGTCCTGGTTGTTTTATTTTTAATTGTTTAAGAGTAAAATGTCGCAAAGAAAAAAAAAACGATTTGGCAGTACTTCAACAAAAGTATAAGTAATACATCAAAAGCGGTTTGCAAGATATGTAACAAGTCCTATTCGTTAGGTATTATACTGTGTTTCCATTTCATGTCCTAATGAATGCAGAATAATGGGTAAAATGTACAAAATTTCAGTATTTTAAGGAATTTTATACATGACTACGTGAATTTCGGTTTCGGTTTCGGTTTCGGTTTCGGCTGAAACTGAAGCCACGGCCGAATATTCGGTTTCGGTTTCGGTTTCGGCCGGAAAACCAGTTTCGGTCGGACTCTGATTTTTACTTTTATATGAAATATAGAATTTTAATTGTGGTCCAACCAACCAATTACCAATTATTGTGGTGACTACCGCCTTGCCAACTTATGAGCCCAGATCGCTTGCACCTCGTTTAAATTGACGCCCGTTTTTGTGTCGTGTGTGCTAGCGATTTTTGTTCAAAAATGGTTAGGCGGCAGAAACGGTCTGATCGGTTATACAAATATACTTACGGACTATTTGAACAACAAGTTCTCTTTCCACATGTCTCCATGTCCATACACCAAAGCATGTGCATTTGTTACACAGTGGTCTAAAAACTGATCCATATCATTCATTGTAGCGTAAACAGATTTGAACAATTCCTCATGTGGCGTGCCTTCGAATATTTCAACTCCATACTGCTTAAAACATTTCTTCAAACTGTTGGCATACACTGGTTCATTGGCCACCGAAAATGGTTTCATAATTTGGTCATTTTCCGGTTGAATGTTTTTTGACTTTAACACTAGCGAAAAAGAATGAAGTTGAGCTACAGCTTCTAGTGTCAAAGTCAAGTGTTCTTGATCCGAAGTTTTTTTGATTTCATATCGCCATTTCTTGATGTTCAGTACTTTTGCCACGATAGCAAGTACATTTTTAATGAGATCACTTTGAACACACATGTTGAATTGCACAAACACTGAATATAAGCAGTTAACTGCAGATCTGACTGCTGTTTAGTAAATAAACAGAGCAATTAAAATAAATAACTATTTCCAGATGCGTCATATGTGGTCATGATAGTAAGCTATTTGTTGTATTTATTAGTTATTATTCATAATAATCACTTGACTGACAGTAAATTATTATAATTAATTCTATAATTGCATGTTATTTTTCTTAAGCACCTCCAAATACTATCTCATGTCTAGAAAAAATGTTTTATAATAGAAAGGTTTAAAATTAAATCAAGATGTAAAATAAAAAGAATATGATTAGGGTTTTATGACCTCATCTTAAGATTTACTCTAAATCTTACATACTGCCCATAAAAATACAAAATTTCGTTACGAGCATACTTTTTATGAGTTAAAAATTAACTTACCTCAATTTCGCTAACGTTTTATATGTGTAGCGAAAATTGGTGAGGTTGTAAATATTTCATGCATGCATGCATGCATCTTATATTTTACGATGGCAATCATCATTGTCAATAAAAAGCCGCAACTTATTAATTTTGTTATCATATTTTACTGAATCACGAGTATGTACGGACAACAGCGCGTCAAGGTAAACCACTGTGGCATCTTATGCAGTTGTAATAAGGGCTAGATTGCAACAAAAGTAGGTAACCTGATGTGCTGGCGACGGTGCAAACGTAAGCTGTAATATAACAATTTCGTTCTTTACCAATAACATTATCAGAACAAAACGACAGCGATTAGTTTAATCTATAGTTAGTTTTTACCGTCTTCAAAAAAAGAGGTAATCAATTCAATGTATATGAATGTGATATCATTGGAGTTTAATGATATTTGAGTATGTTGATCTAGTATTGTTTCCTAACACGTGTGCTAAATTATAAGTGTATGTATGTATTTGTGTATGTTTTTTGACGAATTTCTCGAAAATGAGAAGTCTATTAGGATAAGAGAGGTACTATTACATTATTACTACTACCTACATTGAAATTCCACGGTTCGTTGTAGCGTCGTACTAATAAGACAAAAAGACAAATCACTGCTCGTCGACCGAGGATTGAATCTAACGAAGACGTTATTAGAATCGACGTCATTTGTATGATCCTTGCACTGCTCAGGGTTAAGTTCCTTTATTGGCCCCATTTGTAACGGATTTTTAGATCCTTCCATTCCATTTTTAGATCCTGGCCACGGCTTGGACAGAACAGACAGACCATGCGATTCTAGAAATACCACCAATTTTTAGCTTGTTTCTACTAATATTTAATGAATGAACAGATAGTTTTCAAATCTTATTTTCTTTGATAATAATAATAGTTCCCCTAGCCGATTTCGACTACGGTGGCCAGTCACAACGACTTACCGACTGCGCGGGACATATTACAGTGCACAAGTGTGTTCGCAAACACAGGTGCACTCTCTATTTCTCTCACTCTCATAGCCCGATGGGACAGCAATCTGACACGACTGGAGAAATATCAGGCGCAGGACCAATGGCTTTATGTGCTTTCAGAGGCACGGGGGTGAAACATCGCCAACTTCCAAACTCCGGGATACCCTGAGAATTTCTAAACAGAAAAACCCAGGTACGTATTTTTTTGCACGACCCGGGGATCAAACCCGGGTCCTCTGGCGCAGCCGTCGCTTAAAAGTGCAATCCTTCAACCGTTGCGCCATCAAGGCAGTTTCTTCCATACAATACAGTAGAAGAAACGCCATACTGAATACCTATCGTCTATAGCAAGTGATACATTCCAAATAAAGCTTGTTTAGGAAACTACGTCATATGCTGATACTTGTCGATGTCACTGTAAGATTAAGTGTGTCTTTGTGGAATCTTAATGTACCTGCGTATGTGATAGTTTATGACTCAGTATAAATATTGTATAGCCTCCTAAATACCATAGAAAAGCGCCTATTTCCAGACATCTATTATGACTACTAGTCCAAGGGCCTTTCACCATCGACAAATAGGCACAAACCAACGAATAATTCAAATATGGAACGTCTTTTCGTATGAAGTAATTGATAGATAACGTTACTTATTAGGACATTGTGTCGCAGACCTTGAAGTTGTTATGTCGTTCTTATATTAATCTTCATTCTTAATACCGTCATCTGGTAGTATTGTGACGTTACATTCCTCAAAGGCGACCCTCAACTGTTGTATTAGGATATGAGTAATGGCTGACTTCCCCGAGCTATGCTTGAATGGGGCTGGCTTGGGATCAGTAGATTGGTGGAAGTATCCGGCTCGAATAATCATTGCGGTTGCCAGCACAGCTAATCACTTCTTTCCAACTGAAGAGTTTAAAGACTGATGTCTCCATAAGAATTTGCTTCACAGTGTTCAACACTTTATAAATAAATATTGGATACCAATCACAAGTTAGTAGCTACTACACATTTGTTAAGGAAATCAGAAAGAAAGGTGGTATCACCCAGACCCAAGTCAAATACAAACTTAAAAACCGGCCAAGTGTGAGTCGGACTGGCGCACTGAGGGTTCCGTGCGAATTTTAACTAAAGTAGGGGTCCACTTACTTCCCAAGATTTTGTTGACGGCAAATATAACTTTGTTTTTCATCGTGTTCGTATGAAAAACAAAGTTATGATTGCGGTTGTTGAAAATGTGCTTTATTTCAAAAACGACTTGTTTGGATTTCTGATAAGCATCGTAAAGCGGTAAACAGGTTACAGAATAAAGTTGCTGTGATGTACGGACGGACAGGCAGACAGACTTGACGAAACTATAAGGGTTCAATATTTTGCCATTTGGCTACGAACCCTAAAACACTGTCTATAAAGCTCAAAATAACGCTTTTGCCGTCGGTTTAGGAGAAACAAATTGATTAGGAGTGCATGATTTCAAGCTTACATACATCACTAGTTATCGTATACACATTTAGGTATTTGTATGTAGTATGTAGCCTAGCTTTAAGACATCTGCACACTGTGACACGACTCTATCAATTTGAGTATTTAACGCGTAGCCTGCCGAGGGCGTTCGCCAGACTTCATCACGCCAAACGGTCTAGGCGACCTCGCCCGCTGCCCGCGTATAGCTGGCAGCTGGAAACCTTTAGTCATCCTTTATCTGACAAATAGGATAGGCTTGAACACTTTATTTTTAGTGTTGGTGAATGATAAGTTTAAGTAGCTATGAATAGTATTGTTTTTTGTTTTTTTTTAATATCATTTGTCATAGCAAACAGTGCTGCATACATATATTGGAATACTTAGTGGATCCATGACATAGTAGCACATTAATTATGTAATTTATGAAACGAAAATATATCATGAGTTCTTTTTTATCTTTTTTGTCTTTTTTTTTAAAAACTTTATTGCACAAATAAAAGTGTACAAAAGGTGGACTTAATGCTAAAAGCATTCTCTCCCGGTCATACCTTTAGATCATGCTTATATGCTATGCTATATGCTAGATGGCGCTAAGCGTCACGTAATTGACGTTTTCATAAGAAACCACAAATGTCGCAGGGTCGAACTAACAGCACGGTAGCTCAATTGGTAAGAGCGTTTGGCCCGGTCTGCCAAAAGGTTGCTGGTACAAGTCCCGCCCGTGCGCAAATTTTTGGTTTCTTATTTCATCTTTATGAATATAAAATATGACACTGTGAGTGTTAAAAACATTCTAAAGCATTAGATAGCGAAGTGACATCAATTTACAAGTTGAATTTATTCTGTAAAGAATAACTGCTTGGGCCATCTGTTTCATAAACAGACGGCTAGATGGCGCTAAGCGTCACGTAATTGACGTTTTCATAAGAAACCACAAATGTCGCAGGGTCGGACTAACAGCACGGTAGCTCAATTGGTAAGAGCGTTTGGCCCGGTCTGCCAAAAGGTTGCTGGTTCAAGTCCCGCCCGTGCGCAAACTTTTGGTTTCTTATTTCATCTTTATAATTATAAAATATGACACTGTGAGTGTTAAAAACATTCTAAAGCATCATGCTTATGATTAGATTATATCATTTATAATCTATTACCAAATGTCTCTCTTCTCTTAGTAATCGTTCACTCATTGCTGAGTATTTTGACTCCGGATTTTGTCAACCAATAATTTGCATCGGCTGCGGTCTATCGCTTGGTGCAATGCGGCGCTGATCGGTGTTTCCAATCGCTCGGAGATTGGAAACACCGATCAAATACTGTTACATTACCAAATCTTACAGAATTTGAAATGGGCCAATTAGGTAATTATATACTTGTCAAAACAAAATAAGGGCCACGAGGTATTTTTTCATTTTGGTGTAAATAGTTAAACATTTACATATTGAAAGTAGTAAAATATTGAGTATACAAACTCTTTGATACCTTAACTTTTTAATATTGTAGTATTCATCTAATGCTGGCAACAATTTTAAATAAAATTTAATTTAAAATTCTTTTTAAAAATTTGATTCCATTTTCTTTGACGTTTTGCTTTCCTTGGCTTCTTGGTTTATTAGAAATTATCAGAGTTCATTGATATCTCGAGTCAGAAACATCTTTTGCAATATGCCACAAGCACGCAGGCGTCATATGGACTCGCTGACAGCAACCAGAACCGTTACAATGATTGAAGAAGGTCATCGCAGCGATCTGTTGGTTTGCAATTGGGATTTTCTCGAAGAGATATTCAAAATCTATGGAATCGTTTCCAAGAGTCCGGCAGTGTTAGAAAAAGAACTGGTTCGGGCAGAGTTCGCATTCCAACAGCTCATAAGAGGATCGTTACATTCGATTAAGTGCTCGCCGTGATCTCACAACGTCGGCCCGCAAGCTGCAAAATCGTTTACGGCTCACAACGGGTACTCGTGTCAGTGACCAAACTATTCGTCATCGATTGCATGAAGACCAGCAGGCATCAAGAAGGCAAGTTGTCCGTGTTCCATTAACCAGAAATCATCGCGCAAATCGTTTAAGATGTTCCCGTCAACATTTGGACTGGGACATAAACCAATGGGGCATGGTGCTCTTCACAGACGAACGCAAAGTTATTTTTTTAACGACGATCGGCGTATTAGAGTATGGAGAAGACGCGGCGAGAGATTTTCAGAAGCCTACATCCATGAAGTCGATCGTTTTGGTGATCCAAATGTAATGATTTGCGGCGGGATATACTTACACGGCAAAACCGAGCTCGCCATTTTAAATGTGGGTACTGTTACTACTCAGCGGTATTTTAAGGAAGTTGTCAGACCACATGTGATCCCATTTACCCAGCGAGCGGGTCCTGGATTCATCTTGATGCAAGACAATGCTCGTGCACACACGCTCAAGCGACTCGGTTTGTACTGTAAGCCTCTCAAATTCAAGTCTTGCCGTGGCCGGCGAACAGTCCGGACTTAAATCCAATAGAGCACATGTGGGATCAGTTGAAACGAAGAGTTAGAGACGGTGATCAGGATATCCACAACCAAAAGCAACTCATCAACGCTGTTAAAGGGGCCTGGGAAGAGATTCCAATGGAAAATGTCAGGCATTTGATTGAGACCATGCACTCCAGGCTTCAGGAGTGCGTAGCAAAACGAGGGGGGCATACCCGTTACTAAAAGATGAGCATGGAGTATTTTCTTTTGTTTTCAGTAATTTCACATTGTTTTTATTTTTAACCTTAAATGTGTTTTTTCTTTCAAAAGCAATTCAAAAGAAATTCTTTCAATTATTGGAATAAATTTATTGGTCTACACGGTAAAAACAACATTAGTTTTCGTTATGGAGACAAAAATATATATATTGGTTTTATTATTTTCATGGTACAGACAAAATACCTCGTCGCCCTTATTTTGTTTTGAGTAGTATATAATTAAAATTTATATAAGACAATACGAACGATAGCTATATCAACCATAATAATCTAATACTATTGTCTGAATTCGGTTTCGTATTTTATCGGGTTATACGCATTGTCATCCCTAGCCTGCGGCCTATAAACGATCTCCGAAGGCCAGCGGGATTTGCATTCGTTACTGCTTATTGGCTCCTTATCTGAAGTATTATAGGTTGTTTCACTTACAGAAACCCGCTCTAAACGTTCCTCTCCGCTTGTTATGAAATCGTTGCGCCGGTTTACGTTGCAATAAAGCAGAAATGTTAAACTTGGAACATGGAAAGGGATAACACTCGTAAGCCAAAGTAACATTGCTGAAGGATTGTTTGCATTTTTCAGATTTATTTAAAATGCAGTTTGTTTTCGTTTTATTTTCATATTTCACTCGAGGATCAAGTACATACAATTGAATAAAATGTACAGGTGTGGCATGTAATATGACCAAAAAATTTTTATCAACGATTCTACATAGTATATAATAGATACCAAAGAGCAATATTAATCAGGTAGTATTTACCTGTTCCTCCTCCTCAAAATTTCCAACCCTTATAGATACTTGATGACGGCGACACGTTTACTGCCATCATGTCATTTCCGGCTGGTTCTGCTGGCGGCATCGACGGCATCACTCCCCAACACCTTAAGGACTTGGTGAGTGCTTCCGCTGCTGACGCCGGTAGAATTTTGCTTTCCAACATTACGAAATTGTGCAACTTTCTCTTATCTGGCAAGGTAACTGAAAGTTTTGTCCCATTTTTATTTGGTGCTAGACTTTGTGCCTTTCGAAAAAAAAAAGGTGGCATTCGCCCTATTGCTATTGGCTCAACGTTTCGTCGTCTTGCAGCCAAATTAGCCTGTCGTGATCTTTTTTCTCCTTTGAAAGAGTATTTTCAACCCATTCAACTTGGTTTCGGCAGTAAGGGAGGTTGCGAGGCCGTGGTTCATTCCGCTCGCAATTTCCTCTCCTGTGACGAATCTGAAGTTTTTTTGAAAGTTGATGTGAAGAATGCTTTCAATTCTCTTGACAGGTCTGCCTTGCTGAATGAAGTTCAGACTCACACTCCACAGATTTATCCCTTTGTTTTTCAGTGTTACCATAATCAATCAAAATTACTTTACAATGAACATTCAATTGTTTCTGCAGTCGGTGTTCAGCAAGGCGACCCTTTAGGTCCAGCCCTTTTTAGTTTAGGCATCCATCCTGTCATTTCATCCTTAAATTCTAAATTCAATGCCTGGTATCTGGATGACGGCTCCTTTGGAGGCAAAGCAAATGTTGTTTTCCAAGACCTTGTCCTGATTATAGAAGGATTTAAGAAATTAGGCTTGGAACTGAACCTTTTAAAATGTGAACTTTTTATTAATAATCACGTTTCGTCTGGTTCCCGTCAGGCAATCACTGATAAATTCAATTCCCTTGCTCCTAACATCAAAATTCTGAATTCTGAATCGCTTTGCCTCCTGGGTGCCCCTCTTCTTGATCCCAGCATTGAACCTTTTCTTGATAAAAAATTGAATGATTTCACCCTTTCAGCCCCCAGATTAGAACACCTAAATTCACACATTGCATTTACTATACTAAAATCGTGTCTTTTTGTGCCTAAATTTACATATTTCTTACGTGCTAGTCCTATCTGGAAAAAAAATAATTATTTAAAACTATTTGACACCACCCTTAAAAATAGTTTGGAAAAAATTTTAAATTTAAAATTCGATAATAATTCTTAGGCTCAGGCTTCGCTTCCTATTCGTTTTGGTAGTATCGGAATTCGCCAAATTTCTAGTATAGCCCTCCCCGCTTTTCTCTCCTCTTTGCATAGCACTTCCGTTTTAGCCGGGAAAATCTTTGAACATCCTCGCCAACTTTCTGAGGTGAGAGAGGCGGAGGAGTTTTGGCAAGGCCTCTGTCCTAGAGAAGACATCCCAAAGGAACGTCACCAGCAAAAACTTTGGGATGTCCCTCTTGCGAGAAAGACCTTCAATTATTTACTTCAAAATTCCGTCAGTGACAGTCGCGCAAGGCTCTTGGCAGTTTCCTGCAAAGATTCTGGTCATTGGCTTCATGCTTTACCGTCGAAAAATTTGGGCACTCTTTTCGATAGTGAGTCTTTCCGGGTGTGTGTGGGCCTCCGCCTAGGTACGTGAAATTTTGACGTGTCCATGTGGCAAGGAGGTTGATAAATTTGGTCTCCACTGCCTTTGTTGCCAGCAAAGCGCTGGGCGTCTCGCCCGTCACGCTACCCTTAATGACGCCATCAGAAGAGCTCTTGCGACCATTAATGTTCCTTCCACGTTGGAACCACGTGGTTTGGTCCGTGATGATGGCAAGAGACCCGATGGCCTAACGCTTATTCCCTGGGAACGGGGTCGGGCCTTAGTTTGGGATGCAACTTGTGTCGATACTTTGGCCCCTTCCCATCTCAGAGAATCAGCCCTTAAAGCTGGAGCAGCAGCGGAGTTGGCTGAAAACGCCAAGCGTCGCAAGTACGTTTCACTTGCAAGTGATTATGTGTCTGCGCCGTTTGGCGTTGAAACATTTGGGCCGTGGGGACCTTCTGCTAAATTGCTGTTTAGTAAAATTGCGCCAAAATTAAATTCTTTAACAGCCAATAATAAAGCTGGCTGGTTCCTAGCTCAAAGGATCAGCATAGCTATCCAACGCGGCAACGCAGCCAGCATCATAGCCTCCTTGCCGCAAGGAAATGGTTTCGTTTTTGAATAGGTAGATATTAAGTTATTTTTTTATGTTACATGTCTTAGTTTAATTTTTTCTTGTTTGTTATTAATAAAAATTATGGTAGTATATCTCGAGTTTATTTTTTTCTAAAGACATTCTTGTGAATAGTCCAAACAGCTTAAGCTTTTAAAATTTTGGACAAAAAAGGTATTATTTATAATTTATTTTATGTGAATCGTAAAGCAAGTACCTATTAAAGATACTGCTACATGCTCTATTTTACTGATGTTATTATCAAACTACGATAAAGGACATATTTTCTTCAAATACTGCATTATATGATTACCTTCAGAACAACAAAAATAATACATAAACTTAAACTTTCGTTTTCAATTCTTATAACTTATATTATTGTATATCTTTCTTTTGATGAGTTTTATAAGCATATCATAGTATTTCTGGCACTAGTTAATGTTGCTGGTTATTGTTGCTGGTGGATATAGTTAGATTCATGTATATAAATTAGTTACAATGGAACCATTTAATATAATTTCACCACCAGACAAAAAAAGATCACTTTATTCAGAATTAGGTTATAAAATTTCGGAAATAATGCTTATTTGTGTGTATTCATCTTAACTTGCAATTCCTTGTGCACACAACCTTATCTCCTATCGTATGGGTTATTTTCGCTGAATTTTTGGTTTACAAAAAGGTTGTAATTGTGTTTTTTTTTTAAATAAGCAATAGTACACCACAGGTTTTTGCTTGATAAAGCTTAATCATTTATTGATTCCAAAGAATACAATTCACTTTTAACCAGAGGTATACAAAACACAAATGGTATCAGGAGTTGCAACCAAGTGCATTCACATGAACACAAACTATTTTTATTGTTTAACGATAACAATATTACGTTTGGCTCAACTTTAACAAGAAACGAGTCATTCATAAAGTTCCGTCCTAGCCGGATCTCCGGTCGCATTTGGAAAACGTATAACGTAACTGTAATTGCTTTTTAATATCTATAATTTTATAAATAGTACATGTTATAAACTTTAAATCTAATTTGATGACTTATTGGATTTGAAATAATTTATACACTATTAAATATCTGAATCGTTTAGAAAATGTCGTATCACGTCTTTTTATTATTTTTAACAGATAAAGCGAATATGATTTAGTTTTTTTAAGCTGTCTGGCAAATGATTTGTACATTACACCTTGATGATATAAATGTTATAAGTAAATAAAATAAGCGAGTGTAAATTTATAAAAAAATATATAATGTAGATCTTGACAAATACTTTCAACGGATATTGGTTAAGACGGGATGGAACTACAAGTTTTCGAGATATAGCACATTTTCAACAACCGCATACATAACATTGTTCTTCATACAAACACTACGAAAAACAAAATCATATTTGCTGTCAACAAAATATTGTGGTATTTTACTAAGTGGATTCCCTAAATCAGTAAAAATTGGCACGGAACCCTCAGTGCACAAGTCCGACTCGCACTTTTTTCACCGTTTTTTTTTGTCTTTATCTCATCGTTTACTGGACTTTTATTTTTTGGTAGTAACCCTTTCAAAAAGCTTTCAAATTTCAGGCATTTCGAAAATACTAAGCCAACCTATTTACTTACATTAATAAGATTGTTTGGCGGCGGCGTCAAAGTGAGTTCGGAATCAATATCCGTAATTGTATCTTTGCGTGGGTCGCACCTTACGGTTCAGATAGCAATCTGAGTAAAATAGAAAATAATACATAGACTAACATGTGAACGATAAAAAAGGAGGATACACGATCGCAATCTGAATAAGGAATCCCCATTTGGCACTGCGCCAGAACTGTCGCTTGTTATACACAATGTAAAGATAATAATAATTTATGACCCCGCAAAATTTGGAACCAGACCGCATGTTGCAATATCTGTGATCACATGGGAACTGTGTTCAAACATTTGCCTTAGTTACGAAGACGTAGACGTTTGTGTCAGATAAATAATTTATGAAGGTAAATATTATTAAAAGTTCATACCTAAGGCGACTACGTCTGAAAACTGTTATCTCGCTATATTCCACTCCCATACCCAAAACTTATATTTATTACTATTCATAGGTATTTGATTTCACTCGTGAAAGGCGTTCTATTCCTACCTAACAAATTCCAAATTATAAATATTTAAATGAAGTTTAAAATTTATTCCCACGATGAGAATACCAATTTAAAAGTTTAAGTACAGTCAGTTAATAACTTATTTTTTTTGCTTTCTTTTCAATGTACTAGGAGTGCAGACGTTTCAAGCAGGTTTTTGAAGCTTCCATTATGATATTCTCAAAGTAACTAGGAATGCAGAAAATTATGAAATGTTTAGCGGGTTAAATTGACTAATGTCTAAACTTCTCTTCTCCGGTCGCATAGTCAACAAGTGAATATTTTTTCGAGGTAATTTTGAGGTACCTTTTAACATTTATAACATTTCTAGCCTTTAAAGCCCGATTTCAATATGGCAAAGCTTAAATTGTGCACGCTACCATTTTGATAGGAGCTTTATTGCAATAGCTTGAATTATAAAAAAGCCTAATTATATAAATTGCACTTAATAATATTAAGTTTGCATGTGACAAACACTATAGCAACAAAAATATGATTATGAAAAAGCCTTTATAGTGAGCTCGTATGAATGAACATATCCAGGACAGTAGTCTAGCTCTTATTGTGATTTAATTCTTCTTAGATTTTTTGTTACCTATTGTAATAAATAAATCAGAAGTTACTTCTAAATACTTTAGATTAGTAATAATACTGAGTTAAGGTATTTTTTAAGTTTATCTCCGTCATGAGGTATGTACAGGCTTGAGATAAATTGACACGTATCCTAGACTCATTGCGGAATGTTTTTATAAAATAATCAGCCACCTAACTTACCATGGTTCAATTAGTTGCGCAGGTGTCCGTATAAGTTAAGTCTTATAGACTAACATTTCTAAATAATCTGCTATACGCTTCCAATTTACTTTGCATATCTGCGATCCAGACCCAAAGTCGGAACTGGACTCTTTTATCATTACGGTGCACACAGAGCACGAGGAATCGAAATGAATATTGCTATTGTATTTTCTGAAAGGGATATTGGCTCAGGAATTGACGGTTTAGTGCCACGGTACTACGTGCCCGGAATGTCCCGAACGAGTTGCATTCGGAAAATAATCGAATAGTACAGTATAAACGTTTGAGGAAATTGACTTGCTGACTGAATAGCTCTGAATATGAAACAAAACACATGATAGTCAAAAAATATATATATTTTGTAAAGTTTATCACTAACGTTGTAGGATGCTGTAGGCAATGCGGAAGGATGGAATGATGAATAGGCGGACCGATTTTCGAATAATAAATCATTTAGTTATTTAATACATAAATCAGACATTTCAATTTCACTCAAAATAAAAAGTAATAAGCTTCCATCCTTACTAATTCGTGTGTAATAAAATATTGTAAGTAAGAGTCGAATTTGCGAAACGATGTAACTCATTGTTAATAATATTGTTATGAACATTTCTCAAGAACATGTTTTGCTTACAGTTGAGTATATTACTCATATTATGTATAACATTTGTTTCATCTGTTCTTTTTAAATTCCTATCTTTACAAAGATAAAAGGGCGGTGTGAGGTCAGAATGTAAGCGTTTTCTGGTCAAAGGTCAAACTTTACAAGACGCATTAGCATATCGACGGTTAAAAGGTAATATGAATAAGCGACAAAAGATGAAATGTTCAGGAGAGCCGTTCAAAGTTTTAAATTTTAGAAAAACTGACGTATTTTTGTCATTTATTAAGATTTTGTGAAAAGTAAAACAGTTATAAAATCAGATAAAAATGGAACAGTTACTAGTATTCTTAGTTTTAGTGATTTGACATTATTTAAAGTCGTTTTTGTCGCTTATAACCACAGCGTTTAATTTTTGAATGAGGAAATATGGCATATGATACAAATGACGAAATCAAATATTAAAGGATAAGAAGCATATGCGACATACCAATTTATCATTTTGCAAGGTAAATGGGTATAAGTGACTAGACCGTTCAATCAATATGAAAGGAAAAGAAGGATAAGGTACTTTTCATAGTGGTTGTATGAAAGATAATAGGGCACAAGAAACAGTCGGCATTCAAAACAATACCAGGATATAAGACATTAGTAACACACAATTTCGCTACGAAGCAGAGAAATGTGGATGAACAGCCACCCCAAAAATAATGAAGTAGCGCAACCAACACAATCATTCATTAGGAAAATATCCAAAACAGATGTAACATGACACCATAATTGTGACTCTAACTTCTAAAGTAGGGTGAAATTGCTTAGGAGTAAATTTTCCCTAAAACATACTTAACTAAGGATAAACTTTACTAAGGATCTATCTTACTAAGAGGCCTATTACAGTATACCCTGCAGTAATTTGACACTAAATGGTAGATTTTAAAGATAATAGCTCGTCATTTGATATTAACTAACGAGCAGATAGAATGATATTTTTTGAAATAAAAAAGGAGTTTTTGTTTAAATTAATCAAGAAAAATCAAAATTAACCCCCTTAGTAATAAAAACAGGAATCGCTTGATAAATCTTTTTTAGCTTAATCACTGTTTTGTGTTTTTCTTTCATAACGCTGTCAAAATTTGACAAAAAGTGTTAGCATTAAAAAAAGTAATAAACATTCATCATCAACATCATCATTATATCATCATACATAGGCCTCCCCCACGGTTTTCCCACAGCAACCAATCACAAGCGGTTTGCATCCAGTGTGATCCCGCGATCTTAACAAGGTCGTCCGTCCATCTTGTCGGTGGACGTCACACGCTGCGCTTTTGGTCGAAAGGTCTCCAATCTAGAACTATTTTGCCCCAAAGGCAATCAGTTCTTCGCGCTATGTGCCCTGCCCTCTGCCACTTGAGCTTATTGATTCTTAGGGATATGTCTGAACGTCGATCTATGGCACTGCAGACCTCCGTTAATGCTGAAACCTACAGACAGCTTAATAGACAAATATGGAAGTCCCTGCGACATGACATACGTTTCTTTAACATGAATAGTGTTAAAGAAACAATAGAGCGGAACCAAGGCTCCAAAGTGTTTGCAAGGAACGTGTCTATTAGGCAAAGCCTGTTGACGATATTAAAACGGAGGACGGCAGTGTAGCGTCGACGAAAGCTGAAGTTTCGAGGGAGATCGAGAATTTTTATGGGCAGTTGTACATCTCAGTAGCCAAACCCGTCAAAAGCTCGGTCAGTGACCCAAGAGCTATCTTCACCCGACACAACACCGAAGACATCCCGGACATCAGCCTTTACGAGATTCAAGGCACCTGGCGAGGACGGAATCACAGCAGAGTTTCTGAAAGCGGGTGGAACACCGGTACTCAAAGTCCTTCAGAGACTCTATAATTCCGTGCTGCTAGAGGGTATCACACCTGAGGCACGGAACAAGAGTGTGGTGGTGTTGTTCTTTTAAAAAAGGAGACAAATTCTTATTAAAGAACTATAGTCCTATCTCACTCCTGAGCCATGTCTACAAGCTGTTCTCAAAGGTCATCACGAATCGTCTCGCACGTAGGTTTGATGACTTCCAGCCTCCCGAACAAGCTGGATTCAGAATAGGCTACAGTACTATAGACCACATCCATACGCTAAGGCAAAATATACAGAAGTCCGAAGAGTATTATATGCCTCTATGTGTAGCTTTTGTGGACTATGAGAAGACCTTTGATTCGATCGAAACTTGGGCGATGCTTCGGTCTCTTCAGCGGGGTCACATAGACTACAGGTATATAGAGGTATTAAAGTGTCTGTATAACAACGCCACCATGTCGGTCCGAGTACAGGAACAGAATACGAGGGCGATTCCATTGTGAAGAGGTGTAAGACAGGGCGACGTTGGAGGAATGGGAAGGATTCGGCATCTGCGTCAATGGCGAATACATAACACCCACTCCGTTATTTGTTGGGAACTCAACTCTTGAAGTTGTCAACGAGTACGTCTACCTTGGACAAGTGATCCAATTAGGTAGGTTCAACTTTGAGAAAGAGGTCAATCGACGAATCCAAGCGCCAGTGTCTGAAGACGAAGTCTTCAACCAGTGTGTGTAACCAATGATGACATACGGATCCGAAACGTGGTCTCTAACTGTGGGTCTCATAAAGAAGCCCAAAATTACACAACGAGCGATGGAGCGGGCTAAGCTCGGTGTTTCTCTATGAGAACGAATCAGAAATGAGAAGATACTTAGAAAAACTAAGATAACGGACATATCTCTAAGAATCAGTATTGTGATAAACATAAAGACAGCTTCGCAATTTAAAATTTAAAGGCCGATAAACAAAACATAGTGTCTTTGTCAAACAACAACGTTTCAAGAAACATGGGAACAAAGGACTATAAAAAAACATTGTTTTGACTTACAACTATGAACGCTTACTATCTACTATTAATTTTAAAATTTCTTTTTCCGTACCATTCTTTTCAGCTTCCCCTTTCAGGGACCCGATATTATTTAATATACCGAGTCGCGCGTGTTCACGGTGTTACAGCGCGCGGCTGTTTTGCGGAGGGACAAGCGACGCGTTTAAAACTGGTTTTTGTGGTATCCAATGGCATAAGCCCTGACTCGTTATTAAATCCTTATTTGGTATTGCGGTGTAAGTGACGTATAAGTATGATTGTAGAACGTGGAAATATGTTATAATCGACACCATGATATCTTATTAAATTTAAGTAATATGGAATTAGCAACAATCGTATTTATACGTACGTAAACGGAAGTAAGGTATAACGACCAGAGTCATATTAAAAGCAATTTAGGTAATAGGGCATAACCGACTTGACTGTCATTAACAACTGAATGGAAATAGGAAATAACCGCCAGAGTAATATAAGTATGCATTATGTATATAGGGCACAAGCGCCATAGCTCTGTTAAATTACGAAATGGAAGTAAGCTTTAAGCAACATTTGTTCTTTTCAATTGAAATGCTTAAAAGGCATAAACAACCAAAAGCTTGGCACCCTTGTGAAGTAAAAAAGCATTACCGACAACAAACCCAAAATAAATAATTTTTGTAGGGGTACAATCACCTTTATAGCAAAAATGACCAGAATTTTCGTCGGTAAGCAAAAATATCACTATAAAATGTTTTAATTTTGCTTGGGCATAAACGCCAAAAAAGTCATCGTAGAGCCATGAGAGTAAGCGCATTCAAAAGAGCAGAAAATTTTAAGTCCAATGGCATATATAACTCATTTTTGACCAAAATGTCGCTTATGCCCTATTTTCTTTTAACCGTCGATATTTAGTGACGTTTAACCAATTTATTTATTGGCCAGACGATGCGCTGAGATTGCGAAAAAGAAGGTCTTTTCTAATCTCGACGAAAAGTTGTATTATTGATAGATAGGCAAGTAAAAGTCAACAGTTTTGGTCCACGAATGTGTCAAATAGCTTATTATCTCAATCTTTTACGGCTAATTTTTTGCAGATATAGGAATTAATCGCAGTTTCTATATTAATCTGTACTTATGTAGAGTTATAGAAATTAATATCAAGCATGTGTTTGGACTGAATGTAAGCACTCGAATTAATGACACAAACAGATGTTTGCAGTTCATTTAGTTTTTGCAGTAACAGCATTGCGAAACTTCGCGGCTTTACTTGCTGTTACAAACTTTCGTTTCCATTCTAGTTATCACTTTAGTGGCATTCGACTTCTTAATGTTTAGTTTGGAGTAAAAGCTAGAATTAGTAATCTGCTTGTGTTCAATAATTCTGTTGTATTTCTGAGTCACTAAACTACTATTAAGATGGCAAGAAACTTAATTCCGTAAGCGGATGCATTGGAAACCGTCGAAGGGGGTAACCGTCATGTTTATTATGTACAATGAGTTGTTATTACTATGTTTAGAGAAGCTTTGTTACGCAAAAAATGAGTTGCAAATACGACGACAAGATTGTGATGTATTCCTTGAAACTGAATTTCAAATATGTATCGTTTCTATGACTTGATGACAACTGGTGGTATCAGTTCCATACGCTAGTAATAGTAGTTCAATGGTATTTTATGACTGTCAGAGTGAAATAAGATTATAACTAGAAGATTGATGCAAGCTTGTTCATCTAGTTGGATCATCATCGTTGTTTAGTAAAAAAACAAATTTATTTGGAGTCGGCATGGAAATAGGGTAATGAACCAAGGTCAAACACAAGATTAAAGTTACGGAAATCAAGATTTAATTATCTTTTTCTTCTTATTATCTTTTTAACTAGGAAGTTAGTATAGATCCTACGCCTATGACAGGAACAAACGAAGTGATAGAATGAAAGAATGTGAGAACCAAATCAACAACGCATCGCACTGTCATGTCTTTACATGCTGCTACAAACTTTCGTTCCCATTTTGTGAAATGAAAGGGTTAGCCAATCAGCGTGACAAAGTTTGAATGAATGAAAGAATAAAATAATTTATTTCAGACCGTGGTCCATATTGTAATCGAATAACGGAGCTTGCATTCATTACATGAACAAAAAACAAACACTCTTGTATTGACATACAGGTACCTAATAGAGATAAAATTTGGTTCTTTAATCACTTTAGTGGCACACGACTTCTTAATGTTTGGAATTTATTGTAACGGGATTGCTACCATGTACCTTATTATTTTTGAGTTTCCGATATTTCGGCACTGTTGCAAGTGCCATGGTCACGGCGTAACCATGTCAGTTACGCCGTGACCATGGCACGTTACAGTCTAATGTTATTGACCATGTAAGTTTAAATCAATATATTCTTAATGTTTAGTTTGGAGTAAAAACAAGAATAAGTAATCTGCTTGTGTGCAATAATTATGTTGTATTTCTGTGTCTCCAAACCACTACAGAAGATGGCAAGAAACTTAATTCCGTAAGCGGATGCATAAGAAACCGTCGAAGGGAGTAACCATCAGGTTTGTAGTATACATTGAGTTGTCATTACTACGTTTAGAGAAGCTATGTTAATCAAAAAATGAGTTGCAAATACGACGACAAGATGTGATGTATTCCTTGAAACCGAATTTCAAATATAAATCGTTTCTATGAGTTGATGATAAGTGGTGTCAATTCATGGAGCACGAAATTTGTTCGTGGTATCAGTGCCATATGCTAGTTATAGTAGTTCAATAGTATTTTGTGACTAGCAGAGTGAAATGAGATTATAATTGGAATATTGATGCAAGCTTGTTCATCTTGTTGGATCATCATCATTGTTTAGTAAAAAACCAAATTTATTTGGAGTCGGTATGGAAATAGGGCTTATGCCACTTAACTTAGCTTTTCATACAGCACACCATTTTAAAACAACACGCACTGCTCCTTTATAATCCTGACGTAACTAACAAAAGAAGGATGGATAAAGTCTGCACTCCACAATGGACTTCGAAATTTACTTTTACTAATAGATTCTTTAGTTTTATTGGATCGTTATTATATAATAGATTAAACGGTATATTAAGCTTATACGAACTTAATTACCATAACTGTAAGGTAAAATTAGATCAGTATCCTAAAAAACTGTCATATGATGAGACTGAAGACCTGTTTGTCATCATTCAGTAGGTGATAGGGTAAATTAATAGTTAGCTAAAGGTTTGTTTGTGTTATCTTAGTAAGTTTATTGTAATTTGTTTGCTAACATAGTTCTTTTATAGTCTGAAACACAGGTTCAACCTAGTTCAGACAAATACTATAATAAGTCTCTGAGTATAAGTCCTTTTTGTCACCATAAATACTTTTTTGTTCATTAATAAATCATTTACTTATTTTATTATAACTCCAAAAATATTCCACTTTAACCCCAAAAGATTGAATAGCAAGGATTTTAATTTAATACCTAAAATCACTTTGGGGTTATGGTGGAATGAATGTATGGAATATAAATTTTCGAGAACAATCGGCTTTGGGGTGAAGTGGCATAAGTCGGAAATAGGGTTATGACAAGGTAAAACACAAGATTGAAGTTACGGAAATCAAAGATTAATTCTTCTAATTATCTTTTTTAATAGGAAGCTACATAGTAAAGATCCGACGCCTATGACAGGAACAAACGAAGTGATAGAATGAAAGAATGTGAGAACCAAATCAACTACCCATACATTCATAAACTCATTCTTACGTTAAGGCAAAGACTGCCTAACTCAAGGGTCAGCAGATTAATTTTTGCTTTTCATCAGCAATATAACAGTAGGTGCATGATGTGCGTAAACTTTTGATGTATGTAATCTTAAGATCATACACCGACTCTAAATGAATTTGTTTCTCCAAAACAAGGGGCAAATGCGTTATTTTGAGCTTTTTAATCAGTTTTTTAATGTGTGTAAGACATTGATTTTATGATGAACGTTTCGGGGCTGAGTGGTACCATCATTCTCTCTGATTTCCATAACAAAAGAGCATTAGCTGCTACCTTGTGATTGGTATACAATATTAATTTATAATGTGTTGAACACTGTGAAGCAAATTTTTTAGAGACATAAGTCTTTAAACACTCCAGTTGGAAAGAAGTGATTAGCTGCGCTGGCAACTGCAATGATTATTCGAGCCGGATACTTCCACCAATCTACTAATCCCAACCCAGCCCCATTTCAGCATAGCTCGGGGAAGTCAGCTATTACTCATACCCTAATACAACAGTTGAGGGTCGCCTTTGAGGAAAGTAACGTCACAAAACTACCAGATGACGGTATTAGGAATTAAGAACGATATAACTGCAAGGTCTGCGACACAATGTCCTAATAAGTAACGTTGTCTATCAATTACTTCATACGAAAAGATGTTCCATATTTGAATTATTTGTTGGTTAGTGCGTATTTGTTAATTGTGAAAGGTCCTTAGACTAGTAGACTTGATAGATGCCTAGTAATAACAGCGCTTTTTTATGGTATTTAGGAGACCATACAATATTTATACTGAGACATAAACTATAACGTACGCAGGTACATTTATATTAAACAAAGACACACTTAATCTTATATCAAGGGAAAGTATATAGTAACCTAAACATGCTTTATTTGGACTATATCACTTGCTATTTATAGACGATAGTTATTCAGTATGGCGCTTCTTCTACTGTATTGTATGAAAGAAACTGCCTCGGTGGCGCAGCGGTTGTAGGGTTGCAGTTTAAAGTGTCGGCTGCGCCAGAGGTCCCGGGCTCAATCCCCTCTAAAAAACCGTACCTGGGGTTTTCTATTCCGAGTTTACCAGGGTAGCCCGGAGTTTGGAAGTTGGCGGTGTTTCACCCCCGTGCCTCGGAAAGCACGTAAAGCCATTGGTCCTACGCCTGATCTCTCTCCGTGTCAGATTGCTGTCCCATCAGACTATGAGAGAGAGAGGAATAGAGAGTTCAGTTCGACTACGGTATTTATAATGCAAGAAAATAAGATTTGAGAAATTGTCTGTTCATTCATTTAATATTAGTAGAAACAAGCTAAAAATTGGTTGAGCATAACTTGCTTTTTTATACATAGCTTGGGATTAACGAGGCTTAGCCTATACTTTCTTACCACACTTACTTTGTATGATTTGTAATTGTCCCGCATATCTTCTAGAATCGCATGGTCTGTTCGTTCCGTCCAAGCTGCGGCCAGGATCTAAAAATGGAATGGAAGGATCTAAAAATCCGTTACAAATGGGGCCAATAAAGGAACTTAACCCTGAACAGTGCAAGGATCGTACAAATGACGTCGATTCTTCTGCGAGCTCATAGAAATAACGTCTTCTTAGATTCAATTCTCGGTCGATAAGCAAGCAGTGATTTGTCTTTTTGTCTTATAAGTACGACGCTACAATGAACCGTGGAATTTCAATGTAGGTAGTAGTAATAATCTAATAGTACTTCTCTTATCCTAATAGTCTTCTCATTCTCGAGAAATTATCGACAAACATACACACATACAAAAATAACAATATAGCACACACGTTTGGAAACAATACTAGATCAACATACTCAAATATTATTAAACTCCAACAATATCACATTCATACACATTGAATTGATTACCTCCTTTTTTGAAGGCGGTAAAAATAAACTAAAGATTAAACTAATAACTGTCGTTTTGTTCTGATAATGTTATTGGTAAAGAACGAAATTGTTATATTAGAAGTTACGCACAGTCGCCAGCACATCAGGTTAACTACTTTTGTTGCAATCTAGCCCTTATTACAACTGCATAAGATACCACAGTGGTTTACCTTACGTGCCGTTAACTGTACATACGAATGTAAATATGATAACACAGTTAATTCGTTGCGGCTTATTATTGAAAATGACGATTGCCATCGTTAAATATTAGATGGATGCATGCATGAAATATTTACAATCTAACCAATTTTCGCTACACATGTAAAACGTTGGCAAACTTGAGGTAAGTTAATTTTTAACTCATAAAAAGTATGCTCGTAACGGCGTTTTGTATTTTATGGGCAATATGTAAGATTCAGAAAGAGAGCATTCTTATTTAATATGAGTTGATTAGGAAAACCAATTTGGGTAATAAAACAACGAGAATCAGAATAAATCTTAAGATGAGGTCATAAAAACCGTAGCACATTCTTTTTATTTTTATCTTGACTTTTTGAACCTTTCTATTACGAAATATTTTTTCTAGACGGTATGTGGATAGCATGTGCAGGTGCTTGAGAAAAATAACTTGCAATTATAGAACAACTATCATGACCTTACAATGGCTAACTATCATGACCTCATATGACGCATCTGGAAATGGTTATTTATTTTAATTGCTCTGTTTATTTACTAAACAGCAGTCAGATCTGCAGTTAACAGCTTACATTCAGTGTTTGTGCAAATCAACATGTGTGTTCACAGTGATCTCATTAAAAATGTACTTGCTATCGTGGCAAAAGGGCTGAACATTAATAAATGGCGATATGAAATCAAAAAAACTTCTGAAAATATTATTAGCTATGCCTCAAACATCGTTCCCGTGGCATTGAAAGATGAGTCGGGTGACGTGACGATTCATATAATAATTAAATCAGAGCCAAATGCGCTTAGTCCAGAATACGAATCGATAGTCAAAGGAGCTTATAAAAGGGAAGTTTATTTCTACTCAACATTAGTTCCGCTTTTCAAGGACCATATGAAAATATCAGGTTTCTTTCCTGAGTGCTATTACGCTGAATTGTATGAAACTAGGAGAGTGCTAGTATTAGAAAATATGTCACAAGAAGGATTTCAGAGACATGCAGATGGGAGATTTTTGGATCTAGAACACTTGACTTTGACACTAGAAGCTGTAGCTCAACTTCATTCTTTTTCGCTTGTGTTAAAGTCAAAAAACATTCAACCAGAAAATGACCAAGTTATGAAACCATTTTCGGTGGCCAATGAACCAGTGTATGCCAACAGTTTGAAGAAATGTTTTAAGCAGTATGGAGTTGATATATTCGAAGGCACGCCACATGAGGAATTGTTCAAATCTATTTACGCTACAATGAATGACATGGATCAGTTCTTAGACCACTGTGTAACAAATGCACATGCTTTGGTGTATGGACATGGAGACATGTGGAAAGAGAACTTGTTGTTCAAATACTCCGTAAGTATATTTGTATACCCGATCAGACCGTTTCTGCCACCCAACCACTTTTCAACGAAAATCGCTTGCACACACGACACAAAAACGGGCGTCAATTTAAACGAGGTGAAAGCGATTTGGGCTCATAAGTTGGTAAGGCGGTGACCACGATAGGTGGTACCCATTTTTCTGACCCAATTAAAATATTTATTTTATTTATTTCAACTTTATTGCACTGTTAATGGTACAATTAGCGAACTTAATGCCTTATGACATTCTCTACCAGTCAACCGCTTGGGAAATGCAGAGAGTTAAATCAGTGGCGGAACATTTATAAGTACTGAGAGGGACAAAAATTTAAAATACATTAACATAAACATACATACTAGAATTACATAGATAAACAAAATTATATGTAAATATATAAGCATGGGATTAATTAACTTACATAGAATACATAATATTTAATAAATAAAAAAAACTACAGATAGGGAAGTGAAGATATTGATGACATCTATTAAAATTACTATGTTCCCTATAAAAAAAAAACAATTAATTGTTTTTTTTTTCAGGAAAATAAACCCGTAAAGGTGTGTCTTCTGGACTATCAAATGAGTCATCTCGTGAGCCCAGCCTATGACGTGGTATTTCTTTTAATGAACAGCATTGATTCTACCTTTAGAAGAAATAATTACAACACCCTCTTGTCAACCTACTACAAGGCTTTAGAACGCTCCCTACTAGCCTACGGGATAGATTCTAATCTTTTATATTCAAAACAAAACTTTAATGATGATCTGAAATTAGTATTCCCAATCTGTTTTTGTATAACAGTTTTTTCATTCGCCTTATGGCTGGGTTTGAACAACTTAACATCACTTTTAGATTCTGTGGACAGTAGCAGAAATAAAGTAACCGATACGGAAAATCTAGAGTTGTTTATGGAGATAATTGGAAATATAATAACAGATTTCAAATATTTTGGGGTGATTTATTAATGTAAGGGATTTCATTGTAGACATAGGCCTGTCTTATTAGCAGTTTATTTTCTTTACTGTTATGTGTGTCTTTAATTATTGTTTTTTCACTTTCTGAAATTTTATGTTTTGAAATATAAGTAGGTATAGCATTTTCAAATTCCTAGTTATTGTTTTTGTTTTTGTGTTTTACTTCTTATAAAAGAAAGTCTTTCTAAAATTTTATTAATGTTACCTTTTAGTTTTCAGTTTTGGCGATCATTGACTGAATCCTAAAATACATAGTTGGTTGTCCCCTTGGTGTTTGACTACGATTTAAATAAATGTTATATCGTTCCTTTATTGATGTCTTTTTCGCGTTTTGCGATAAGTATAGTCAACAAAAAATATTCCCAAACTAGATTATAATACGCAAGAATGTATTTATTCGCAGGTATAATTACAAAAGACAGTGAATCTAAAACTTTTTTCCGTTAATTTGCCGGTGTAGTCGAATTACGGTCAGAAGGACACGATGCGACATCACCGTCAGTAAAAGTCAGAAATGCGAAGAAAGCTATTCATTCACGACGGGGATAAACATCACTGGGGTCCTAATCCGTCCTAATGAACCCGTTTTATAAGTGTGTTAATAAATAAACAAATCTTGAATTCATTTCATACACCTAATAGGTACTTACGTTAACAAATCAAAAAAACATAGCATAACCAAACACGTGTTTGTGTGACCAAACCATCAGCAGACTAAATATTCATAGAATGCTAACGCATTTTATGTCACTCCGGAAAAGGTAATCACGAAATAATAATCCAATTTGCGATCTTCGCCATTACATTTTGCACATTTTATTTTCCATTCCGGAGGTTTCCAATGAGATTTTGGATAGGGATGTGTCAGATATCCTGTAAGTGTTGATGCTTTACAATATAACTGAGTTCCCCTTTGATTTTTCCTAGAGAACAACCGCCACCAGGACACAAACTGCCATGGCCCACGTGGAAGTTTCCCAAAGACTCCGCAGGTGGGTAGCTAATATGTTCAGGTGGGGTTTTTCTGAGCGAACCGACCTTTCCTGCTTCCGATACTACGCTACACAAGACATGGCTAACCTTCTGCCTTAACCTGTCTGCTCTGATTCCTGTTCTTTGAAAGACCTCATGTGTGCAAATGTCAAGCCAATCAGCTTCGCCAATTACTAGGCACAAAAACCAATTGACACGCTAAGAAGAAGAATATAACAGAAAAAGTACCTAATGACCTTATATGAGACAACACCGATAGTCCCGATTGTCACAAATTATATTTTCATATTATGAGCTATCTATTAAATAAAATAATGAATTAGAGAGGCAATATCCTTAGCTACACCAGCTCCTGCTGCAGCAATACCTAAACAGGTTATTGTACATATTTTAACACTGATTGGGTTCTGTACACAAAGGGTAAAAACGAGACCCTTACAAAGCCTTCGCTGTTTGTCCATACGACTGTCTGTCACTAGGTTGTATCACTAGAACTACGTTTTTAGTTGAAATTATCACAAAAATTGTGATTTTGTTGCCGTTATACAACAAATCTAAGAACAAAATAAAGTGATTTTAACACTCACAGTGTCATATCTAATAATCATAAAGATGAAATAAGAAACCAAAACTTTTTAATGGTAGAGCGTTTGGCCCGGTTAGCCAGACAGTTGCCGGTTCGTGTTCCGCCCGTGCGCAATTTTTTGGTTTCTTATTTCATCGTTATGATTATAAAATAAATATTTACAACAAAAGATTTTGCGAGAATTGATTTAAATTAAAAAATGGCTACAGGTAGACACTTATTCTAAACATGCACTTTTAAAATATTAATGTATGTCGTTTTCCTAGTCAATGGTACGGAATCCTTCGTGCGCGAGGCCGACTAGAACTTGGCAGGATTTTATTTGTAACTCCAACCAATATGTTAAGTATTGTCTGCGACTTTTTTGCTCTGTCTAGAGTACTCTCTCTTATTAAAACCTTGCACATACATATTTGCTGGAATGAAGATGTGTCTACATTCAACAACACAATAACACATCACACACAATAGAGACATCAATGTTACGAGAAAACAATAGGGAAACACAAGTTTCAAGTCGTGGTGAAAATCCTTTTCAGAATATGCTATATTTGGATACAGATTATTTTCGTGTAGACATTTTTGCAGTTCGATGTAGTAGGTCTCTAAAAATGAGTAGAAATTTTGAAGCCTCGTGCTGCTGTTGACTCCAGTCATAATAAGATATATAACGTCATGGGCCGGGCTCATTAGGCGAGAGATTTGGAAATCAACCAGGCATGCTCTTATCGGCTTGTTGTCCTGTAATATAAAGTTATGAATTGTATTAAATAATGTTTGTTTTAATAAGCAGTAGGCTAGTAGCATACTGCTTATTAAAACATACATTATTGCGTATGCGAGGTCACAAGTGGCGGATAGTAAACGGCCACCAGATATGATTATGCGATTGTTCGAATAAACAGCCTAGTCCCTGACCAAACAGCAGGATTACTAGAATACAGAGGGGAGTCCAGTGGAATGGGCTTCTCTTTTGGAATATTTGGAGACGATCCTGTGACAAAAAAGCAACAGTAGTAGCATAGTAGCAGATACATCAGCACTGGCTGAAGGCTGAAGATATAGTATATTCGGAAAGGCATATGACTGGGCTTTAAAAGACCTCCTGTGCTTAACCTGCGGTGTGGAAGGCAGGGAAATCACCAACCTATCTTACCTAACTCGTTTTTTTTAAAAAAAACAACTCCAATTATGATGATGTTTCAATAAATTTAATGTGAAAAGTAGCTATTAGAATTAATGATAAATTACCATGTATTCAAATAAAATATTTGCTTTCCACAAATCACCATGTCCATAAACTAATCGTTTGGCCTTTAGTGCACTTTCATCCATGTGACGGGCAAAATTATCTAGAAGCTTCACAATATAGTTGCCATATCTCATATTTTCAAAGACATTTTTATGGTTATCCACACACCACTTTTGTAACGAAATGTAGCATTCTGGATCATTACTCAAGATTGATCGGACGTCATAATCGTTATTTGGTTTCATGTTATTTTCGCTTGCAATCATTGACAACGCATGATACTGAGCGATAGCTCTCAGCGACACACTCATGTGGTCAGCATCCAAATATTTGCCACCGTGGTCAACGAATCCTGAACGAATCCTGAATGAATATTTCATGTCATTCATCACTAAAACCTGGTTGCTTGGGGTCAAATCCGCGTAGTAGCACTTTGGGAATAACTTTTCATAGTTTGTTCCAGTATCCATACTTTTGAAGATGGGAAATACTTCGGTATACATATACACTTCCCGTCTATAGACTTCACTCAGAAAATCGTCAAGACCTGGAATTCGAGGAGCCACTTTTACAACTAGACGTTCAACTTTTCCAGTCGTTTCATCCACTAACTGCACTGAATTAAGAGAGCCTAAATAGTTAATAGTATCTCCGGTGGGAGAATTCATATCAAAATGCCATTTTTTAATGCCTAGTTTCATTGCAACGCATTTCAAAATCTTCTTTATGTTATCTTCGTCTGAGTTCATGGCTTTTAACAACTGGATTCACTTCTGGTGAAGTTAAAGGATATTAACTAATGATATTTTGTACTAATAAGCATACTGAATTTCTAGAAATGTGGGTTAAATGCACTTGCAGCTTGATAGAGAATACGCTGCACAGTAAACTGCTATTTATAAAACACATCTAACATAAAAAAGCGTATTCACACGCATTCAATAAGTGTGTTTGTTTGTTGTGAGAGAAATAACATGCAGTGCAGTTATTAAAGATGTTTTTCTTAACCTACATACATCAGGAGAAACCATGGAGCTAGCTCTATTATTAAATAACTATATCAATTTAATTTATAGTCATTACCGTTTGACTTTATTGAACTTTGATTAACTAGTGATCCATTAAATATGAACACACTGAACACAGTGTATAATTTAATGTTTAATGAAACGACGCGATCTATTTGAATATTATTTAAATGAGGGATGAATCTATTCTAGCTGAGGATCATTCATTTAAATTAAATTATAACTATGGGTATTCTGCCAGGTTGGGACATATATTTACCGAACACTTGGATTATATGCATACATTTGCCTTTGTTTTACTTAAATTTATACTACTTTTTTTAATTAAACTTACATATTTAAGTTACTTTTAACGTAACTTTATTCCCCTAAAAAAATCAGTATTATGCGTATTAAAAATTTAATTCACCAAATTAAAAGTAACATCATTCAAAAATGGAGCTACAGTTTCCTAATTGGTCACATAATTTGGGTCTAGGTTTGGTACTATATTTTTTGTGATAAGGGGTAAAGGTTTCGGGCTTACATTATAAATATTTGGTTTGATCGCAATTTGACGTTTCTTACAGTATATAAGATGACGCAACCGAGTCATAAACATTGATTTAAATACCTACTTTTATAAAGCTTGTAATGAATCCTAGGGTCATAGAAAACAGTTAGGGTCCCATTTGCACTACTTAGAAATTGTTCTGGTTTCTGCACCCGCGCTACTTAATCTGTGCTTTAAATATGCACGGACGACGATTCCAAACGAGGGTAAGCAACTCTTGGAAGAGTTCGGGGTTCTGGTGTTTTCTATGTATATCATGTATGTATTTACAAACAAAAAGTATTTAAGTATTATACCCGTTGTCTGGCACCCATAACACAAGCTTTGAGTAGTTTACTTTTGGACTAGATGGCGATGTGTGGGAATGTCCAAAGGATATTTATTTATTTATTATTATTTATTTATACTTGCACGCGAAAGTCATGAAAAAGAACAAACTTAGCTCTGTATTGTCATGAAGTATTATACATACTGTAATCTCTATTTATGTATATCAAAATCAATCCATATTTCCGTTGGTCACTGCATCACACGTGAACGGCTGGGCTGATTTCGCTAATACTTTTTTTGTTGTGTTTGTTTGTCGTCAGAAGAAGGCAATTTTATGGAAGGAAAAAATGAAAATTGAGCCGTTGGACCGATTTTCATGAATTTTACTTTGTTAGTGTTAGATTCGTCACCGTCCGAAGTAAGAAAATAATTATTAAAATTACGGGGTCGGGGCGGGGCGTAGCCGGGGGCGAAACAAAGTTCGCTGGCTCCAACAGTTAAATAATAATAATAAAAACTGACAATTTATAGTTGCTTAATAATATTACATTACATTTTTATTAATAAGCTTAACCTTTTAATTATTTATTTACTTCTTACTTAGTTTTCAACTGATCTCTAGGAGATTAGTGACAGACTCATACTTTTTGAGTTGCCTTCAAAAAGTCACAACCTCAAGACAGTCGGGGGTTAAATGAAATACATAATTAAGTAGCATAATTTTATTAAAATGAAACTGTACTTCGTATCCAGCGTGTTTATGTTAAATGGATTCCCAGATAATTAAAGTTCAATAAAGTCAAACAATAAAAGATAAGTAAAGCAATTGCTTGATGCGAGTTATATTTCTAGGGTTTTCTTATTATAACGATAAATAAACGTGAATAGCTATACGTCTGTAATGTAAATAGATTCTATGGCATGTGAATAGTCATAAAACTATTCGATAGAGCTTGACGAGTTTTATAACCATTAATTATATGGTTTCATGGGCAGATTCCATTACTGTACTTGATGTCATTTTTATTATCAACATACAAACATACACTTCAGTATTGAATCAGTATGGTCAACAGCCTGGCGTGAATAATATTTTACTTTATTAAAAGCAGTGAACTGGTGTGACGCATTTTTATTAATCTCCCTGTGCATACAGTTGGCAATTTGTGATAGTAAACAAATTCTGATTAAAAATTAGAATGACATAGGTACTTATATTTTTTTTGAAATCGTGGCAGTCGAGTGAAAAAGTAAAATAAAAAGGCTGGGTCTGTCACTAGATACTGATGGTAATGCAATGTAGAAATTTCAAATAAAGTCATGAGACCAGACTTATAAAATACAACGAAGATCTTGAATAGTGTGGCAAACAAAATTGTCAGAAGAAAAACCAATCAGAGGAATCACATTTTAAAGGCTTTTTAACCCCGGTACTGTTGTATGCTACTACCGGAGAAACTCTACACTTAGTGATAAAAACAATTCCCAACGTACTGGGACTAAAAGACTTCTTGAGTAATGTATTCAAGCAGGGGGTGTTAATATAAGTACACCAATGTATTTTCTATCTTCAAAAGTTGGACACTGGTAGAAAATATGAAAAGTTACTCCAAAAGAGTTACTACGCCGATTCAACTCCATACATTTTTTTGGGATGAACGATAGAATTTTTGGGATTTGGCAATCACAATGTCAAATTACTGGA
The DNA here is from genome assembly GCA_963924145.1 of Pyrausta purpuralis. NCBI lineage: Eukaryota > Metazoa > Arthropoda > Insecta > Lepidoptera > Crambidae > Pyrausta > Pyrausta purpuralis. The sequence continues at coordinate 10,712,430 of OZ001662.1, read as the reverse complement.
ATCAGCGGTGACGGTTCGTGTTGTTAGTTGCCTGCGCCGGCGTCGCTTAGCGGAAATTTAAAGCAAAATAATAGATAGATAGATAGATAACTCTTTATTGCACATTACATAAATTGATTTACAAATTCGTTTTAGGGAAATGTACAATTTAGGCGGCCTTATCGCTATAAGCGATCTCTTCCAGACAACCTTTGGGTAAAGAAATTATGAGTTTTATAGGAAGGGGTATTTTGTGCATAAAAAGAAAAGAATATGAAAATGAAGAGCTGAAAAAGTAGAATAGAAATATATCTGTATAATAAAAATAATTATATAAAAATAAGAACCGATAAATAAATAATATACATATTCATATAATATATATAACACATTTATATATATAAATATATATATACCGACACAGTAATAATCATAAATAATAATATATACACAAACCAATATGGAATGAAAGGAAATAAACTGAGACATAAGAGTAGATAGAATTATTTTGAAGAGAGTAGATGTTCTTTAAGCAGTTTTTTGAAAATAACGATAGATTTTGATTGCTTGATAGCCAAGGGTAAGGAGTTCCACAAGCGTACTGATTGGACAGTAAAAGAGTTTGAATAATAGCTCGTTGTGTGTCAAGGGGATTCAAGGTGGAGTTTCCTCGATGACCGCATGTCAAGACCGCGCAACGGCTGCAAGAAGTGGAAGCGTTCCTTGAGATAAGGTGGGAATTTTGGATTGAAAAGTATGGAATACAATAAACATAGAATATGGTAATTTCGCCGAAGTCTAATTGGGAGCCACTTGAGCCGAGAGCGGTATTCGGAGACGTGATCATACTTGCGTAGACCATAAATTATCCGAATACAGAAATTTTGGAGACGTTCGAGCTTGTCGAGGAGATTTTCGTTAAGATCAAGATAGCAACTATCTGCATAATCCAAAATTGGAAACAATAGAGCCAATAATGTTATGAAATTCAACTTAACAATGCCCAATATTTGGACTTTGACCACATGATCATGTCGTTGATAGCTTTGGCCCAATATCATGCGTTAGCAATGATTGCTAGCGAAAAAATAATCAATCTTCGAACAATTACGTTCGATTAGTTTTAAGGAACGACCCAGAATTTAACTCTCGTTTACAGAAATACGTTTTGGTTAGCCAAACACGTTTTTTTAAAAATTGAAATCATAGTAACTATTTAGTTACTTAAAGATCACTTTTGCAAATCATGCGGACGATATCGTGCTTAAAGCAAAACGAATGGTTTATGGTCATGCAATTTTTGTTTGAATACATGATAACTATTTTTTGTTGTAGATATCCTTGGTCATATATTGGTCTTATAGTAGCTTTCCAAAAGAAAATTTATCAGTTTTTATATTATTATTAATTGCAGAATAACAAACCGATGGGACCTTGCCTGATTGATTTTCAAGTCTCTCGCTTAATGAGTCCAGCCCATGATGTAATATACGTACAACAGCACGTCAAGGTAAACACTGTAGTATCTAATAATTCTTGTACTATGGACTAGTTTGAAACAAAATTGGGTAACCTGATGTGTTGGCGACTGCACCTTGTTATGACCGTTGTTGAGAGCAGTATGAGGTGTCAACATTTTGAAACGTTTATGGAAACCTACTACAACGAACTATTGCCATGTTTAAAGACAAGTAATTGGGATCCAAATATTGTGTATACAGACTAAGAGAAAGATTTTATCTGACACTTGAAACTTTTTTTCAAATTGTTTTCTTTTAACATCAATATATTTTGTGGTGTGGATAGGAATATAAAGTGTTTCTAGTGTGGGTGCTTAAAGATTTCTGAAGTGGAGCAAAAAGTTAAGGAACATAATTTTTAAGTAGACGTCGATAGTTTGGTGTCAGACTTAAACTATTTGGGGTATATGACTGATGAAATATATAAGGTAGTATTATATTATCTGGGATATAAGTGTGTAACGACATACTTTTTGAACATTATCTGCGTAATTTATTTTAAAATACATAAGCTCTTTAAGCTGATATTGAAATGTTGACGTTGTTCCTATTATAAATAAATGTACAAAATAATTTATCTACAGTGTCTGTGCTTGTTTTATTCTTTAGGTAGATTAAGGTTTTTTTCCCACTGCTCGGTATCATAACATGACCGTGCTAGAAACATGTCAGCAGGCACGAAAAGCAACGCGATACGTTCTACCTTGCCCACTGAACGGATTGACAGCGTTCTGTCTCACCATTTTATGGAGCGAGAGCGTGGGAGCACTTATTTGCCGGTGCTGACACGGGACGGTGTTGGTCAGTGACAGAACGGTCTGGTGGAGGTGAGTAATATTCAATAGAAAATATATATTTTTTTGCCTGACACGTTCCGAGTACGATTGTGGTATGCTAGCGTGGACGAATAAACCACTGGACGCGCAATGACGGGCAATTTCGCCTGTGCCCCCTTGGCAACGAAGCGGGCTTTATGGCCTTACTTACAGGTGACGTCTTGTCAGTACGGCGATAGAGCTCAGTGTGTTACATTGTCGGAAAAATAGGTAAATGTGCCGTATTTTTGTGTAAAAATTATAGCGGCAAGACAATTAATATTTCTTTTCATCCGTAAGTAACTTTTTATCCCAATAAAGCTGTTAATTTTTCTGAAAAATGTGAAATATGTTTTCCAAGAGAACAGTTACATTGCCATTTAAGAAAACGGTGATCAGTTACTACAAAATCAACAAGATAGCGTATACTTTATACGTTAGAATTATCGTTCTACGTTCATCATTCGTTCCCTTGTCAGTTTAGTTTTAATTGTGCTTGACAATCGTCGATAAATCATATCGATAGTTCGTTTAACTTTAATATTTTTGAAGTGAAAACTTCTTTAGCGGCGTTGAGCACTTTTGTGGGATGGGGGAAAAATGTGAAACTCGCGTCAGGACACGTGACCTGATCGAAAAACCGTAAGACGGTTGGCGAAATTATGGATGTAAGTTGATTTTTCTGAGAGATAAACTTTTTAATGTAATTTAATATAATATAAATTGTAATGTTTGTGTACGATAGCGCAATAAATAAATATTGTATTCTATAAAAATATTATATTATTATTATTATTATTGCATTCTATCACAAAAATGATAGTACTTTTATATTGATAATAACTATTCCAAAAAATCCAAAAATGCACAACGTTGATTTTCAAGTTTTCACTTCTGCCGGCACTCCCGGAGTGCTTTCACAGTTTTTTTTTTAAATATAAATACGTTTAAAATTAAAATTATAAATCTGTAAAATGTATCACTCGAGAGTAGAGTAAGGTAATATTAAAAATACAACGGTTTGCTTTAAAATTTTAAACTTCATATTATGTGACAATACACCCTTTTAATATAATTTCAGATTTCCTGTAGAAGCCGTCCAAAGAGAGGCAAAATGGATCCCCACAAAACATCATCAAATATGTGGTATTCATTTTACACCGAGCGCGATTTAATGTAAACAAAAATCTACTGGTTATTTATCCCATAGGAGGAGTTTTAATAGTGCAAAGCTCTGTGTACTTACGAGCTTTTAAAAAAAAATACTTAGAAAGTTCTAATTAGTGTTACTTGCCAGACCGTTTATATAAAACGACGTTCTATGTTTCAATTGTTCATTTGATTGTTTGTGCATTGCATGCCCATAATGTCATTTATTGTTTTGGTGATAAAAAAATATATAATTTACAAAAGTTTCGTTCATTCATTCTTTCAGCACATATCGATAAAAAGACATTGACACTTTCATGCACTAAATATCAATAATTGACACGACAAGCTCCCCCCGCCCCGCAGAAATTAGTTGATGGTGTTTTCATACATTCGCTCTTGCGTTTCATATCTAGTCCAAGTATGCTACAGTGTAGTGGACAAAAACCGTTATAAATAAGAGTCGGAAAAAGAACTGTCAAAGATACATGGCAGTGTTTTGCACTGCAGTGCACGCACTTTATATGTTCGTTTCACAAAATTACGTTTGACGATTGATTGTGAATCTGCGAAAATTGTAACGTATCGTCATTCTGACTGACAAGTGGACACCATTGACACCAATCGGTGACGAATTAGCTGTTTGTTGTTGTGTCTTTATTGAGATTTTGTTAGTTTTGTGTTGTGTTTTATAAAATATCAACAGCTTGTTTAATTCAGTTACGTTTTGTGTAGTGGTTTCAAGATAAGTATTAGAGAATAAAATAATAATAGCCATGATATCAGAAGCATACATTAGCAACATATTGGAGGAAGTTGCTTCGAAAAATAACCTCAAAAATTATGAATATTCGAAAGAAACATTTAAAAGCATAGCGCAAAACTACTTTGGTGTTCTAATTCCTGTTACATTTCGTGCTAAAAATGAAGAAAACACAATGAGCATTAGTTTAGTTCTTAAATTAGCACCGACCGACGAAAGGTACCGGGTCAGTGGCGCTGTAGGCGTCATGTTTTCCCGCGAAATATACATGTATTCTACGTTGTTGAATAAATATAGCCAAATACAAATAAACGTTCCTCTAAATGAACAGTACGTGAAGCCCACTTGCTATTATACTTGTAAAGAGTATTGCAAAGAAGCGATTGTTATGGAGAATACGTGTGCCCAAGGTTACGCTCCTTACACACTTACGGAGTTCTTAGATTACGCTCACATTATAATCTCTTTGAAATCTTTGGCCGAATTTCATGATTTGTCTTTTATACTAAAGGAAAAAGATCCAGAAACCTATAACGAAGTTGAAAAAATATGCTTGCCGTTTACTCAAGAAAATAATAAACGATTTATGGAAATAGTACTAGATAGGCTCCAGAGAGCTATTGAGAAGTTTGAAGGCACGGATCATGTGGGACTTTTGAATGAACTGAAGTCAAAATGTGTCAAGTTTATTGAATCGGCTGCATTCCCTATACAGAATCTGTGTATATGTCACGGTGATATTTAGGAAGAGAACATTCTCTTTAAATATGAGGTTTACAATTTATTTATCTAAAATATATTACGAACTAGTGTAGGTACAAAATGGTAGATAATATTATTTTCAGAACTTCTATTTTCGTTTCAGAAAGAGGACCCAATTAATGCATGTCTGATAGACTATCAAACAGTGAGAATGACCAGCTCTGCATATTACACATTATTCTTAATCACCACCAGCACAAATACTACTTTGCGAAAAGAGTATTAAAACGAACTTTTGGAAACATACTACAGAACATTTGAGCAAACTCTTCGATATGCCAGCTTAGATGCCCAAAAGATATACTCTCGGCAAATGTTTGATCGGGACTTGAAAACTGTTGCTCCAGCTTGTTTTATTGTGGCTAATACTGCTCTATGGCTTTCTAATGGTTTACAAGAAGAAGGCCATGTGCGCAGCAAGCAAGTGTTTCGAACTCCTGAGGAGAGAGGAGAAGCTGTTGATAGATATAAAAGTATCCTTACAGCAATCATTGAAGATTATATTAGCTATGGATATTTAGTAAAGTAAGATTTTAATTACGATTGTTTTGCCAAAGTTCTTTGCAAGTTTTTTCGAAATATACCATTGATTAAAGATTTAAAAATTAATTTCATGGAATCACTGCTGTAGACCTCATACCTGAAATAAACGATAAAAAAATAATAATAATAGTCCCCCTAGCCGATTTCGACTACGGTGGCCAGTCACAACGACTAACCGACTGCGCGGGACATATTATAGTGCACAAGTGTGTGCGCAAACACAGGTGCACTCTCTATTCCTTTCACTCTCATCGCCCGATGGGACAGCAATCTGACACGACCGGAGAGAGATCAGGCGCAGGACCAACGGCTTTACGTGCTTTTCCGAGGCACGGGGGTGAAACACCGCCAACTTCCAAACTCCGGGCTACCCTAAGAATTTCTGAACAGAAAAACTCAGGTATATATTTTTGGCCCGACCCGGGGATCGAACCCGGGACCTCTGGCGCAGCCGTCGCTTTAAAGTGCGACCCTTCTACCGCTGCGCCACCGAGGCAGTAAATAAACGATAGAAGTGAAATGAAGCACATTTTCAAAACGCGCGACTGCATCGATGCTAAAAGTCGCAATGTTTGGGGGGGCTAAAGAGCGACCATTGCTATTTCGTGTAATGTTAGGTAATGTAACTTTGTCTGAACGAACGTCACCCTACCGACACTACTCCTTTTCAAGGTTGAAATAAATTCCCTCCCAGCTGGAATCACTGTTTGCTGACGCTGAATGAGGCTAATTTACCTTACTTTAGTGCTTTTTGTTTATCATTCGACGACCCTCCAGCCGTTTTCATTTTTTCTGGTGGCATCAAATTAATTGGCCCGTTTTGTGCTGCGGGAACTAAAAGTTTAAAAGGAAGATAAAAAAAAGAAATATAACTGAGTGAGAGGGGAGAAAAGTGTGTAAAAGGAAAATATGAGTCTACAGATTTTAGAAATTTATTACTTTGGAACCATAACTCGGAAACATCTTCGGAAGTAGGCATAGGGTATACCTACTCTTGAGTTTAAACTTTTAGCCACACTGCCTATACATCAAATAAATACATTATTGTCACTGTTTTCTTGATATCTAGGAAAGCGACTACCGATCTTATCAATAAATAAAAACCAAGCTATTAATATTTTCAACTAGGTATTTTGACACATCAAAGGTACAAATATTATTCTATATGAAAAGCTCACAACCACAATAAGACGTTCAACGTTATAGTCATCATATTTAACTGCAAACTTAGCTTACAGTAATAGCGTCAACTCACAATGTAATCTTTCGTTACACATCCCTGTCTCTGGGACAACTCTGGAACGTTGTTTTGAAATAAATACACCGGCTCAAAGGTGAGGCTGCCTTGCTTTCGTTATCTTTTAACTGCCTAACTACAGCCGTTAAAACAATAAAACAGTCAGACTAAAGTTTAGGGAATTTCCTTTTACCCGATGTTTACCAGTGCCCGCAAACGGCATTATTAAATATTTATGGCTACTTAGATGATGAATGATGATCGAGGAATGTAAAAACAGTAAGCGTTTTATATTCATAAAGATGAAATAAGAAACCAAAAATATGCGCACGGGCGGGACTTGAACCAGCAACCTTTTGGCTGACCAGGCCAAACGCTCTTACCAATTGAGCTACCGTGCTGTCAGTCCGACCCGGCGAAATTAGTGGTCTCTTATGAATACGTGGACTGACAGCACGGTAGCTCAATTGGTAAGAGCGTTTGGCCCGGTCAGCCAAAAGGTTGCTGGTTCAAGTCCCGCCCGTACGCATATTTTTGGTTTCTTATTTCATCTTTATGAATATAAAATATGACACTGTGAGTGTTAAAAACATTCTAAAACGTAAGCGTTTTTCTATTGTTTAATGGTATTCCATCATTTTTGTCTTTATCTTATCGTTTATCTTGCACATTTTCAGACATTTCGAAAATACTAAGCCAACCTATTTACTTACAGTAATAAGATTGTTTCGCGGCGGCGTCAAAGTGAGTTTGGAATGAATTTCCGTAAATGTATCTTTGCGTGGGTCGCACCTTACGGTTCAGATAGCAACAACCTGAGTAAAGTAGAAAATAATACATAAACGAGCATGTTAATGACAAAAAAGAGGATACACGATCGCAATCTGAATAAGGCATCCCCATTTGGCACTGCGCCAGAACTGTTGCTTGTCATAACACTATGTAAAGTTAATAATAATTTATGACCCCGCAAAATTTGGAACAAGACCGCATGTTGCAGTATCTGTGATCACATGGGAACTGTGTTCAGTTATACTAGCATTACAAACATACCTTAGTTACGAAGACGGAGACGTTTGTGTCAGTAAATAAAATATGAAGGTAATCTATACTAATATTATAAAGCTGAAGAGTTTGTTTGTTTGTTTGTTTGTTTGTTTGTTTGTTTGAACGCGCTAATCTCAGAAACTACTGGCCCGATTTGAAAAATTATTTTTATGTTGGATAGTCCATTTATCAAGGAAGGCTTTAAGCTATATAACATAAAAATATGACTCACAAGACCACAGCAGCAATGAAAAATGTGAAAACGGGAGAAAGATATTCCTTTAGAGAGCTTCCGCTGCGTACGCTGCGGAAACCGCTAAAGTTACACAAAAATCATGTATGACAAGATTGTTCAGCATTAAGAGTTCTATAATAAAGTCTGCAACAGCATAAGTCTATCTTTTATGGTTGACTTACTACAACCTTTTTTATGTTAATAAATTTGTAAAAAAATAATGCATCATTTTTAGAGGTGTATTGTACACACAGGTATTTATTCTTATCAAAATAAATACATTCATCATCACGAGCATTTCATTTAGAACAAAGTTGCCCTTTTTATCATTTGATTCCAATAAATATCTTAGGAGCTATCACAATTTTAACATAACTCCGCACCAAAATAATGTTCGCAGCTTAAGTACAACGTGCGCTTGCGCTAATTATATTATAAAGCTGAAGAGTTTGTTGGTTTGAACGCGCTTATCTCAGGAACTGCTGAACCGATTTGAAAAAATATTTCTGTGTTAGATAGCTTATTTATTGAGAAAGGCTTGAGGATATTAAACATCACGCTGCGACGGGAGGGGAGGGAGCAAACTCAAAACGCGCGGACGAAGTCGCGGGGGACCGCTAGTTAATATATATTTAAGGTGACTATATCTGAAAACTGTTATCGCTCTATTCCACTCCAATACCCAAAACTAATATTTATTACTATTCATAGCTATTTGATTACACTCGTTAAAGGCTTTCTATTCCTAACAAACACCATTTTATAAATATTTATATAGAGTTGATATTCTATTCTCACGTTGAGAATACAAATTTAAAAGTTTTAGTACAGTCAGACACATAAACATCTTATTTTTCTTGCTTTCTTCTCAATGCACTTGAAGTGCAGACGTTTAAAGCAGGTATTTGAAGCTTTTTTTTATGAAAATCTCAATGTACCTTGTGTAGGGAAATTATAACACTGAGACTTCTTCAAGACTTTTATTCTTTGAACAGGGTATAACTTTAGATACAACCTCTTCAACTTGATGCCACAAACCAACGAACTGCCGGACTCCGCGCTCTCCCCGAATACAAAACTCCCCTCCAAAAATATATCGGTGTTGCCAGTAAATAAATTTCAATTTAACTGTTATAAGTACCAGTCCGAATAAATTATAGCAGCTATTTTTTTGAAAATTACGACATTCGGCCGTCCTACATCGAGCAGCCTCCTGGCGCTCGAATGGCTTGCAGTTCAGTTGGATTGAAACAAGTACATAAATACCCAAAAATTACCTTATGATTTTGAATAATAAAAAAAAAGCAACTAAATGTAATTTAAAGTTTTCAAACTGAATTCAAATATTTTTACATGTGCATGAATAATTATAAATGCCAAGAAAATAATAATAACATGAATAAGACATGAAATTTTCGTTTTCATTTTACGTTCATAATGAAAATTTAGTTACAATATGCTAAAAAGTATATATAAAACTTGTTTAAGATAATTCATAATTTCCTTGAGTCATTACGACATTCGCGCAGTAATAGCAAATATTCTACATTACAACATTTTGTATATACCAGGTCGTCTAGTACTATCTATAGTTTAATCTAAATACAAATATAGCTAACCTTTAGTCACTGAAAGATGTAGTCTTAAATAAATAAAAAGTACAATGACCTACTTAGCCATACAAAACAGCATATAAATAATGTTAATACAATTTGGGTAAGATTTACCATCGATTAAGTAGTAATTCAATATCAATTTAGTTTTAATTGGGTTTGGACATTTTTTTGTAAATAAAAGCAAAAGACTTGAAACATTAATGTACAACATTAACCATGACATACAAAATCATTGTGCCAGCAAGGCATTGTTCAATAATATTGTTCTTATAGCGTCGCCAACGCCATCACTATATGGAGATAATTTATGAAAGATACAATTTATGGATATAGAGATAAAATGCTATGATTACCTAAAATTATAAATACAGAAATGCTTATCGATTTGATTACACAGCAAGAATGTCGACAAAGAGTTATTATAAGCCGTAGAACTAATATATATTAAAAAATATTTTGAAATCTTACAGATTTTGTATACTACTTTGAAGCTTATCATCTACTAAGTTCTATGTATTTTACGTATATTTTAGAACCAATGTGATTTTATTAAAGGCTGTCAATTGATCTAATCATTCATCAAAAGCAGCAATTTCAACTATAGTAAGTTTGCTTTTGCGTACTCTCAACTCCAATACGGCGTTATGTTATAAGGGTAACAGCACTGACATGGCAGACCCGTTTCTAATGCAGAAAATACTTGTTTTAATAATTACTCAGAACAACACACAACCTTACTTGTGAACCTTACTTTAAAAAAACTACCGACGCTACATCCTTGTAAATGTATGAATCCGCATTTTCACTTTCAAAAGTAAGAGACATTTCTTTAAAGTTCCAAAAAAATAACATAACACACAATACACAAAAACTGACTACCTTCCACAATACAGGATTAAAATGCTTAATACCAGTCCTTTCTACATGAGACGTTTAAAATATTTAATGAACTCCCCTCAATATTCATAACGAAAGAAAATTTAATTTAAATTTCAAATTTCATTTCAAAATCCCCTAAAACGTTCTTAACAAACGTTACTTTGGACATTCCCACACATCGCCATCTAGTCCCAAAGTAAGCTACTCAAAGCTTGTGTTATGGGTGCCAGACAACGGATATAATACTTAAATACTTTTTGTTTGTAAATACATACATGATTTACATAGAATAGAACGTTACTTGTAACTACATAAGCGACTACTTATACCTGACTTGTAGATGCATTACATAATACTGTTTATTTTTACTTATTAACTAGCGGTAACCAAGTTTAAAGTGCAATTTGTTAATTAAGTTATTTATATAACGCTAAGCGCACATTACATAAAATTAAATTGAATAAAATACCCTTTTGAATGTTTTGAGAGTTTAAGTAGTAATACTATTGGTCTGTAAATAGTGATCTCACATTTACTAACCTTCAAACTTAGGTATACATTTTTTTAATTTAACCTAAATAATTCTTATACAAAGTGCAATGTATTGCATTTATATCATCAAGGTGTAATATACCTACCAATCATTTGCTAGACTGCTTTAAAATATATAAATTCGCTTTAAGTACCTGTTTAAAATAATTAAAAAAACGTGATACGACATTTTCTAAAAGATCCTGATATTTAATAGTGTATTAATTATTTCCAATCCAATAAATCATCAAATAAGATTTAAAGTTTATAACATTGATTATTTATAAAATTATAGATATTAAATAGCAATTACAGTTACTCAGTTACGTAATACGTTTCGCAAATGCGACCGGAGAACAGGCTAGGACGGAACTTTTATCAAACCCACCCGCAACATTATTGATACTTAACGAATGACTCGTTTCTAGTTAAGGTTAAGCTAAAAGTAATATTGTTATCGTTATATAATACAAATAATTTGTGTACATGTGAATGCACCTGTTTGCAATTCCTTATACCATTAAAATTTGTGGTTTGTATATCTCTGGTTAAGTGAATTGTATTCTCAGGGAGCAATAAATGATTAAGTTTTATCAAGCAATGAGCTGTGGTGTACTTTAACTTTTTTTTTTATCACAATCACACCCTTTTTTGAATCAAAAATCCAGCAAAAAGAACCAAATGCAAATTAAGGTAAATACATACAAAAGTATTCTTTTCCCAAATTTAATAACCTTATCCTGAATAAAGTAATCGTTCCTTTTTTATTATGATGGGGAAATTATATTAAATGGTTCTAGTGCAACTTATTTATATACATGGATCTAATTTAATCCACTGAGACCTAAGTAAGATAAGGTACTTGTTTTTATAGTATGAAAAACAAAGATAGTTTAGTATCAGAAACTATGATATGCTTATAGAACTCCTGGAAAGAAAAATATACAATAATATAAGGTATAAGAAATGAAAATGAAAGCTTGCGTTTATGTTTAATTTTTGTTGTTCTCAAGGTAATCATATAATGCATTATTGAAAGGAAATATGTCCTAATCGTAGTCTGATAACTACAACAGTAAAATAGAGCCTGTGGCAGAATCTTTAACAGGTACTTGCTTAACGATTAACATAAATTAAATTTTAAATAAAATTTCACAGAATATTTTAAAACTAAGGCTGTCTGGACTATTCACAAGAATGTCGTTAGTAAAATTAAACTCGAGCTATACTATCTTGCTCTTTACTAATATTGCTCTTTGGGATTGTTTGATTGATTATTTCATGGGGCAATGTTTATTTTTAAATCATCAGAATGTTTTATACACTTATCAATACTACATTTACAACAATTGTTACAAATAGAAAACCCTCATTAGGGTAGGTCATTACAGAAGTGTATTATAATGCAGAAAATTATTTTAAAGTTAATACAATGTATAGCCTTAAATTAAATACTACAACATAGTAAACTTATTGAAAAGAGGCGTGACAGTTTCTTGTGCTGCTCAGCATTGGGTACCCTCCAAGATTGCCCCAAAGCTGTATTAGGGTATAATTTGGAGTTTTGAGTGGGTCCAGCTGCCACACGTCTTCCTTCTGGGCTCTGCCTCTCTGTGACATCCTCCATCGTTCACCTGGGGTCCTTGCCTTCTTTTGAGCTCATTCACGACATCGCGTGTGATTTTGATGCAGAATCATCAGATCGCATGAAACAAAATCATTAGAATTCATCAGATACCTTTATTGTTTAATAATTTTAAGTTATATAAGATTGTCTGAGAATTGTTTTCATGATGTAGTAGAATTAATAATAATAAAGTATTAATTACTTTGTCATGTATTGATAAATTAGATTCCATAATGGGATACAAAATATTTTATTAAAGTTTCAAGCCTTCCATTGCTTTTTATAAAACATGTGAACCTGTGCTGTTAACTAGCATCTTATATTTTACCATAATTTTGCTAGTAATTGATTTGGGTTTAATCAAGTAGGGGAAAAATATTTATTCATTAATAGAAAATTAATTTTAAACCAGAAAACTTCAATTATAAATTCGAAGCTATGGGTAAATATTTTTATGAAGGGCTTTTAAGAATCAAAAGCAATAATAAAACAGTAAGAGAAATAACCACGTGGCAAACTCAGTCTAAATAGCATTGCTCCCACTTAGAGTTCTAGCACACTTAACTTTCCTCTGACAAGGAACCTGTCAATTTGCACACTTAGCTACAAAATTAATCCATATTAAAATAATGAAATAAACAATTCCCCGGTGAATAAAATAACCACTTGGCATACTTAGCTACAAAACCAATCCATATAAAAGTTGACAGTGACTATCAGTCTGACAGTGACACTTAATCACTCTAAAGCAAATTATTCTTATTAGGGTCATAGCTCACGTAACTATTTTCCGGCATGGAAGGAAGTAAAGAAGAAAAAGAAGTAGCATACTTAGCTACGAAATAAATTCATATTAAAGTAAATCTCAATCAGTCTGACACTGACACACTTATCAGTATAAAGGCAAATTATTCTAGTTAGGGTTAAAGCACATTAACTATTCAGTGAGGAAGAAAATAATCAGGTGACATACTTAGCCACGAAATCAATTCATATTAAAGTACATCTCAATCAGTCCGACACTGACACACTTATCAGTAATAAACAAATTATTCTAGTCAGGGTCATAGCACACTTAGCTATTCCCCGACATAGAAAACAAATAGGTAATATACTTAGCTACGAAATCAATTCGTATGAAAGTAGAAACTGACACAATTTATCAGTCTAAGGAAAATTATTATCATCAGGGTCATAGCACACTTAACTATTCCCCGCCAAAAAAAACAACAACTAGGTACCACACTAGCTACGAAATAAATTCATATTAAAGTACAAACTGACAAACTAAATCAGTCTAAGGCAAATTATTCTTGTCAGGCGCATAGCACGCGTAACTAATCCCTAACAAAGAAAACAACCAGGTAGCATACCTACTTAGCTTCGCAATCAATTCGTATTAAAGTACAAACTGACATACTTAATCAGTCGAAGGCAAATTATTTTTGTCATAACACACGCAATTACTCCCTTACAAAAAAAAAAACAACTAAGTAGCATACTCAGCTACGCAATCAATTTATATTAAAGTAAAAACTGACGCTTAATCGGCCTAGTCTTAATTATTATTATTTTTACGGTCAAAGCACAATTAACTATTTACCAACAAATAAAACAACCAGGTAGAACACTCAGCTACGAAACCAATATATCTTAAAGTAAAAAACTGACACACTTAATCAGTCGAAGGCAAATTATTCTCGTTAGGGTCATAGCACACTTAACTATTCTCAGACAAAATACATTATTAAAATACAAATGCACTCCGTATCGTGCCTGTGCCGTCGGAGAGTAGCCCCGGCGATGCACAAAACCCAACGTCGCACATAAGGATTAAAATAATTCGAATGCAAAGCGCTTCGTATCATGCCAATGCAGTCTGAGAGATGTTCAGACTATGCTGCCGGAAAGTAGCTCCGGCCATGCACAAAACACAACGGTGCACACGAGGATTCAAATAATTAGAATACAAATGAGCCCCGTATCATGCCCATGTGGCTATGCACAGAACACAACGACACGCATAAGCATTCGAATGTCACACTTGACTTAAGTTAAGCTGCCTTGCCTTAGTCACGCTTAGACTTTAATACCTATAGATTCAACTTATTCAAATACAAGCACGCTCCGTCTCATGTCTGTGCTGTCAGAAAGTAGCTCCAGCCATGAACAAAATACAACGTCTTACACAAGGATTCGAATAATTCGAATGCAAATGCGCTTCGCATTATGCCTAACGCAGTCGGAGAGTTGCCCCGACCATGCATAGAACACAACGCCACGCATAAGCATTCAAATTCCTCACTCAAATTAAGCTTACACGTCCTAATCTTAGCCACGCTTTGTCTTTTGACCAGTTTAAAACCTCATTTAACTATTTGTTCTATAATATGTGGCCGTATTTCTTAAGTTTTAGAAATAATTTCAACAATTTTAAAATATTGCTTTCAACTACACGTGCCCTCATATTGTGCCAGTTTCATCGGAGAGTAGCCCCAACCTCAAACAGAGCACACTACGGCACACGTGGATCCAAAAGCTTTGAATTTAAGTAGCACGACCGGAAGGTAGCCCCGACCACGTGCTACAAAAATCGTATTATTTTAAAATAATTTACACTTGCTAATAGTTAACCGTTTCATATTCTTACTAAATTGTTCATAATTCGAGCATACACTATTTCACGTACCTTGTTCTTTGTGGGCTGAAGATTCTTGCTCACTTCTGATTTGTAGGGAAATTATAACACTGAGACTTCTTCAAGACTTTTATTCTTCGAACAGGGTATAACTTTAGATACAACCTCTTCAACTTGATGCCACAAACCAACTGAACTGCCGGACTCCGCGCTCTCCCCGAATACAAAACTCCCCTCCAAAAATATATCGGTGTTGCCAGTAAATAAATTTCAATTTAACTGTTATAAGTACCAGTCCGAATAAATTATAGCAGCTATTTTTTTGAAAATTACGACACTTGGAATGCAAAAAATTATGAGATGTTTAGCGGGTTAATTGATTAATGTCGAAACTTCTCTACTCCGGTCGCATAGTAAACAAGTGAATAGTTTTTCGAGGTAGTTTCGAGGTATCTTGTAACATTTATAACATTTCTAGCTCTCAAAGCCTGATTTTCAATATAATAATTAAACACGCTACCATTTTGATAGTAGCTTAATTGCAATAGCTTAAATTACAAAAAAAAAACCTTTATAGTGAGCTCCCGTATGAATGAAAATACTTCGCTTAGACATTAGTCTAGTTATACTGTAATTTAATTCTTACCATTTGTTATAATAATTCTTTCAATTTATAACATTTCTAACTCGAACCTACAGCCCAAGTTAAATATAATAAAAGCTGATCTTTTTCGAGCTTAAAATCTCTGGAACGTATGAATGCATTTTTGATTCGGAGTTCAAACTACAACGGTAACTTTCTACATCCTATCTATAGTTTGTGATTTTGAAACCGTAGAGCTAACAAAAGCTTTGAATGAAAATAGAGACTAAAAATGGTTGATTGTGCTAACCTCACTTTTGGAATAGCTTTTTTGCAATAGCTTGAATTATAATAAAGCCTTTAAGTGAGCTCGTATGAATGAACATACCTAGGACAGTAGTCTCATTCTTATTGTGATTAAATGTATCTTATTTTTTATGTTACCTATTGAAATAAATAAATCATACAAGAAGTTACTTTTATACTTAAGATTAGTAATAATAGTAAGTCAATTAAGATGGATTAATTATGTATATCTACGTCATGAGTCATATACAGGCTTGAGACCGGTTGACACGTATCCTAGACTCATTGCAGAATGTGTTTATAAAATAATCAGTCTTCTCACTTAAAATTAAATTGCTCCGTAGTCCAATTAGTTGCGCAGGTGTCTGTATAAAATAAGCCTTATATTGATAAAGATGAAATAAGAAACCAAAACTTTTGCGCACGGGCGGGACTTGAACCAGCAACCTTTTGGCTGACCGGGCCAAACGCTCTTACCAATTGAGCTACCGTGCTGTCAGTCCGACCCTGAGGTCTCTTATGAAAACGTCAATTGCGTGACGCTTAGCGTAGCGCTTAGCTTAGCTTAGCGTAGCTTAAGAGCGTTTGGCCCGGTCAGCCAAAAGGTTGCTGGTTCGAGTCCCGCCCGTGCGCAAAAGTTTTGGTTTCTTATTTCATCTTTATCAATACAAAATATGACACTGTGAGTGTAAAAACATTCTGAAGCATAAGCCTTAAAGACTAACATTTCTAAATAATCTGTTATACGCTTCCAATTTACTTTGCTTATCTGCGATCCAGACCCAAAGTCGGAACTGGAATCTTTTATCATTACGGTGCAGAGCTCGAGCGATTGAAATATATATTGCTATTGTATTGTCTGAAAGGAATATTGGCTCAGGAATTGACAGTTTAGTGCCACGGTACTACGTGCCCGGAATGTCCCGAACGAGTTGCATTCGGAAAATAATCGTACTGTACTATTTACAGTATAAACGTTTGACGGAATTGACTTACTAACTGAATAGCTCTGAATATGAAACATATCGTCAAAACAAACTTTAAATTTTATCCCTAACATTGTAGGATGCTGTCGGCAATGGGGAAGGATGGAAGATGAACGGGTGGACCGATTTTCATGGTTTTTACTTTGTAGGAATAGAAGGCGAATTCACCGGGAGCGGTAGAGTATCACAACATGAACCATCTGTCACTGCAACACTGCAATTAATCATAATCTTAATCATAATCATTTATTTATTTCAGGCAAATTACACCCATATAGTTACATATATTTTTTTTAAATTAACCAATTAAATTAAATAGAATGGAATTGAAGTCACTGTTTTATGCTGCTTATAATTAATGCTGAATTATAAATCATTTAGTTATTTAATACATAATTCAGACATTTCAATTTCAGTTAAAATTAAAAGTTATAAGCTCCCAACCTCACAAAACCGTGTGTTATAAAAATTGTAAGTAAGAGTCGAATTTGCGAAACGATGTATATCATTGTTATGAACATTTCTCAAGCACATGTTTTGGCTTACAGTTAAGTAGGTATATTACTCAAATTATATATAAAAATTTTTCATCATGTGATGAAGAGGACTGTTCTTCTCAAATTCCTATCTTTACGAAGATAAAAGGGCGGAGTGAGGTTAGAATGTAAGCGTTTTCTGGTCAAAGGTCAAACTTGACAAGACGCATTAGCATATTTAGTGACGTTTAACCAAGTTATTTATTGGCCAGACGTTGCGCTGAGATTGCGAAAAAGAAGGACTCTTCTAATTTCGTCGAAAAATTTTATTATTGATAGATGGGCAAGTAAAATAGCTTATTACCTCAATCTTTTAAGGCTAAATTGTTGCAGATGTAGGAATTAGTTGCAGTTTCTATATTAACCTGTATTTATGTAGAGTTATAGACATCAATATCAAGCATTTGCTTGGACTGAATGTAAGCACTTGAATAAATAACCCAAACAGATATTTGCAGTTCATTTAATTTTTGCAGTAACAGTATTGAAAAACTCTGCGGCTTAACATGCCGTTACAAACTTTCGTTCCCAATTTATAGAATGAAAGGCTTAGCACGCTAATTGCGTGAAACGGAATGAATGAATGAAAGAAATTTATTTCAGACCGTGGTCCATATTACCTGAACAAAAAGCAAACATTGTGTATTGGCATACAAGTACCTAATAGAGATAAAATTTGGTAATTTAAAATGCACTTGAATAAAGCATCTGTGTCAGACGAGCAATCTCGCAATATTTATGACGACACGCAGCCTATGCGTTAAAGGAAGCGCTTGCAAAATTCAACAGGCTTGCTAATGTGACGGTTGCCGAGTGGTAGGCATAGGCATATCTACGCCCGGATAGCGTAAGACACGGGGTTCGATTCCTCGTCTGACACAGTTGCTTTATTCGAGTACATGTTATATTATTTAGTGTGTGTAGTGACAAAATACTATAAAACCAAAAATATAATTATGAAATTTGGTTTTAATCACTTAAGTGGCATACAACTTTTTAGTGTTTAATTTGGAGTAAAAACTAGAATAATTTATCTGCTTGTGTGCAATAATAATGTTGTATTTCTGTGTCAATAAACCTCTATAAAAGAAAGCAAGAAACTGAATCCCGTAAGCGGGTTGAATTGAAAACTGTCGAAGGGGGTAACCATCATGTTTTTAATATACAATGAGTTGTTATTACTACGTTTAGAGAAGACGTAAACAATACGTGTCAAATACGACGACAAGATTGTGAAGTATTGCTTGAAACAGAGGTGGAATTGTATAAAGCAATCGTATTCATTTGAGAGTTCATAACGTACGGTATAATCTGTCAAACGCTTTGTTCTTTGCCGTTTGACAGATCCAATGATATTGTATTAAGAACTAGATCACCGGTGAGAGGCTAATAGATAGTCAAGCAAACATCACCTCACGTCATAGTGAGGTCTTAACTTTGACTTAGTCTGTTTTTGATGGCGTCAGTGTCTCAATGCTTCAGTGCGTCTTTAAAACTGCAGTAAAACTAACTAAATAAATAAAAACAGTCCGAATATCATATTTTCGTAAAGTAAATTGTACTTTATGATGCCTATCCTTCATGATTGAAGTATTTTCAATAAAATTAATGAGTTTTGTTTCTTAGCCATCCCACGGACCAATATGGTCTAAGACATTGCCATACATGGAGGAGTTTGGTACTATATATTTTTTATAATAATTTAACGACCGACATAGTGTTGTGGTTTACGTTCCGGACTACTAAGATAAGCAGTCGGTTTGAATCCCGCCTGCACGTCCCTAACACCTATGTCTATGGACATGTATGTTAATATGTCTTTGTTTTAAAACTATAAAGTACGCCTTCAACATCTTTAAAGTAACAGCGTAGACGCCCACGGATCAAAAGGTCACCGGCGCTCGCATTAACAAAAATATAACAAAAGACTGTTGATAAACACATCAGTGAGGGATGATTCTCACATTTGTAGAAAAAAATATGTACGCTAACTATAAGCATGTTATTTGAAGGAATCATCCTGTTTACATGATGCCAGATGACTTATGTGTATAAAAAAAAATGTTTCTTTATTATTCAAATAAGGACTCTAAATATTTTCATTAATTTAATTTGTAAAAAAATATACATATGGTCACGTGATCGTGAATGCCTAGCAGTGAACGTGACTTTGATATTGGCGCCATGACATTTCAAGCATTCACGTCATACATTCAAATTGCATTTATTAGATAATTATTCAATATTTTAAATTTTAAATAGTTTGAAAAAAATGTTTTTGTTTATTAATATAGTAACGAGCTAAAGTGTGAACTCAATTTTAAAATTAGGCCAACGAGTCTATTGTAATGTACCTACATACTTTAAAAAATATATTAAGAAAGCTATTCTATTAAGACACTGTTCCGAAACTGATGTCTGATGTGATAGATGTCAATCCATTGACATCCATTTATCAGGCGGTGGCACCGCGTATTTGTGTACTCTTTTAGTTCGCGAGGCGTCATCTACTTCTATTCTATTAATTTAAAACCATAAAATTATTATCCCTTTGGAATAGAACGACAAAAGCGAGATGTCACTAGCAGCAAACTGTGTGATAAAAAGAGATGGGTAGCAGAACCATTTTTGTCAGATGTCTAACAGTTGACCGCCCCGCAGAAGCTCGCTGAAAATTACGTGCATTTGATTTTTTATATTTAAAAGTGAAATTGTGTATATTTTGGAGAAATAATGCGTCTGAAACATGGCGACTTGATCGGTGATTGATTGTTATGCATTACAGCGGCATAACCCCAACAAATAATCATTTAACAGGTAGATTAGTCCAAATCGAAGCCTCTTAATATACGACTTATATTTACCAATGCGCTTTAAATTTAAAGTACGCAGTTTGGTTATTCTATTCTACAAACGTTAATTTACGTAAAAAATAAAGACAGAATAACACAGGGAATGTATATCGAGGAATATTTTGTATAATGAAATAACATTTAGTTTTACACTAGAGCTGCATGATCAATATTTTGTGTCGACTGTTTATCATGCAGTAAACTACTATATTTAACTTAGGAACATTGTTATAAATCACCTGATCGAAAAGTTATCTCATTTAAAGCTACAAATGTTACTTACTTATGTTAGTTACTGACATCATGCTTCAACACCCGAGCGGTTGCAGGCAACCGCATAACAATAGAATTTGCATTGTCTCGTTCACATACGCTTGAGGGATTAACTCGGTTTCGTTTGACAGCTTTTACTTGTTCTTCTATTCCGAAAGGAATATTTATTTTATTAACCGACTTCAAAAAAGGAGGAGGTTATCAATTCGACTGTATGTATTTTTTTATCATTATTTTTTTTTTATGTATGTTACCTCATATCTCAGTCGTTTGTCGACCGAATTAAAAAATTTTTTCGCCTACTTAGAGGGTGTACCTTCTAGTTGGTCCCATTTTTTCCATTTTGAGATCTGATGATGGGATCTTGGTGTAATCGAGGGAAACCCTCAAATTTAAAAGGCAGGTATAGTGTTTCTTTACTAGAATCTTAATGTTGACGTATTGTTACGTCTGATAGTCAACATCTTGTGGAGCTGAGCTGATGGTGGAACTCCTTAACGCTCAGGAGTTCAGTAATTATTGTGACGGAACTTATGATAGGTAATTTGTAGCTTCTTAAAAAATAGAATCATAAGGTGCAACTCCCCCCCCCCCTCTTATGTAATCACTAAAAATGAAGAAATAAAATAAACTTAAAAAAAAAGTAAAAACCGACTTCAAAATCAAAATGCACTAAAAAGTCTTAAATAAACTCTTCACCATTGAAAGGAAAGGAATTCGTTTTAGGCAAACAATTTCTTTTTGGAGTTGGTGCCATCACTTTGACCATCAAGCATCAACTATCACAGCACTCTGTAATAACATCCTTAACTGTAAAAAAAGATTTAGATTTTTCGTAGTGATAGACAACTTTTTTGATGTGTGCATGTCTGTGCCTGCTTCACAATGTCCTAAGAAGACGACAGTAACGATATGTATCCTAAATAAAAACCTGCTGGTTAGTGCAATAAATACAAACCCTTAAATTAAATTAAATAAAACTCGTTATTGCAAATCACAAAAATAAATTTCATTTCATTTTATGGAATCTCTTCCAGACATCCCTTACTCTTAGTTTTGCTTATGAAGGAATTATGCGTTCATATCAAGATAGAGATACTTTTACCTCTACACCCTTATAGCTATTTCATAACTTTTTCCCGATGCGACAAGAGATAATTTAACCTAGTTAAGTGCGTGACGCACTTGGTAAGCGTATCTAGTAGAAATGATAGTAAGTGGATAACTTTGTTCTTAGGACGCGTTTCCAACATGTCGTGCGTGACGACATTTTATCGTGTCACAAGCTTCGAGGATTGAATACTTGAATGGAGAAGTTCACATAACTTTTTTAAGTAACGAACGACTGATTTTTGCACGCGGTTTTATATAATAAGAACCGGTAGAGACGACAGTCCACGAAATAGAAATTGTCGTCGCGAAATAGCGTGAACGCGCCCTTTTATACGTGCGAACAACTTTTTTCTGACTTCTTAGCTTATTTCTCGGAACATTCAGACGTGTATATTGTATCAATAAGCATCGATGTCGATTGATGCAGGCATGTGTTTAAACATATATTGAAGCTTTATCACCCTCATTAGGCTTGTCGTGTGTCCTGATAATCTACATTAAAACTATTGGATATAAATCTAATTTTCATAACATAGTATCATTTAACTCAATGTGAAAACTAAAAAAAAATATGTGAGGTGCTCGTAGCGCAGTGGTAGCATCGCTTTGGTAGTGATACCGAAGTGAAGCAACCTACGGCGCGGCCGTGTTTGGATGGCAGACCATTCCGACTTTATAAGTAACGTATATCACGAGCATTTTCGTGCTTCGGAAGGCACGTTAAGCCTTTGGTTCCGGGTAATATCGGTTGATATTAGTCGTTAAGCCTAGTCAGATGCCTTATGGGCGGCTTGTTAACATCTGACAGCAGGGTTAGTCGCTTGCCTTGCAAACACCTCTTCACCAACCCGCACTGAGCCCGCGTGGTGGAGTATAGTTCAAACTACCACATAGTTGAGGTACGACCAGCAGTGAGATGTTACAGGCTAACTTTACTTTACTAACTCAATGTAATATTTATTAATACATATCCATTTCTACTTTGGCAAACTCCCAAGTGAGGGCATCTAAGGCGTATGCCTACCACATCAACTGTAAAAACCTGATACGGCTTTGTTATTGTTGATTTATGACCGCCGTTTTAGGAGATACGAAAAAGATTCACGAAGCAAGCACTGAACCGACAATACGCTTGGGCATTAGTCCATTCCATTAAGGAATACTTTATGATTTTTGGAATGGCGAAAAAATTTTTCGTTTGTGTTTGATTCTGTTAATAATTTGGCAGTCGCTTTCGTACTCTTGCTTGATTACAGAAAACCATGGAAGAGCTGTAGAAAACACTTTTGATTGTTTCGGTTTTTGACCTCAAACAGTACATCAACGAAAAATAGTACCTATTTATCTATCATCATTTTATTTCTTAAGCAGCAATGTGATGTACTTATACTTGCAAAATATCTAATATAACTTTTGAATTCCTTGTGAATGATTCGTGTTTTTCTCAGTTTTTCTGTTTTAAAAAACATTCATGCATAAGTAAAAGGGTACAACTAGCGGACTTTATCCTAGAAGCTACCAGTAAACCATAGATCTTAACAGAGAAACTACAGTCACTTGCATTACTGCCGCGTGGATTTAAACTGATTTTCATTCAGAAATCTTACTTTAACCTAATAAAGTGACACACCCTTTTGACGCGAGTGATTTTAAAAAGGGCCCCTGAACTAAAATTAACACGAACATTTATTTGGGAAATCTTCAATCAAAACAAGAACGCACTGCCACTGCATCTGGCCGCAAAATAAAAATAATCAATGATCAAAAAATGGAACTTTTGCCTCACTTTTCGCTCAGCCATTTTATTTTTTTTCGAAAGCAGCCACGACCAATATAACCTGAAAAATCGATTGCTTACATAATTTGAAAAATAATATATTCGATGATGATGATCGTCATGTTTATTAACAGTGGCCGTAGTGCCGAATCGTTGCGAGACTTACTCGATCAAACGCAGCGAGCGCGTTAACGTGATTTTATTTATATGGGATTGAAGCAGCGCCGTCTAGTGGGTAATGTATACACTAAGATAATCCCATATAAAATCATGTCTCGCAACGACTCACACTTCGGACTCAGGCTGTTAAGGGACGCTCGAATTAAATTTTTATATCATGAGCAGCTTATGATTCGAATATCTGACATTTTACGAAAGAACCATAAATCTACCAAAACATGTTTTTTTTAGATTTGTATTAATGTGATCTATCGATTACTGAAGTTTTCAGTGGTGACCGTCATTTCGGCAAATGCAAAATACCAAATCAGACTCCATAGTAAAAATTCCAAAGCTCTTTCTCGACAAGCGTTTATATCTATGGTCTCGACAAAACAAGAACTGTCTCAATCAAATAAAGACCTGTATCACCAGTATCATATCAATGGAGTTGTGCCTCCGATATTGTCCGTACGCCACTCGGTATTCAGGAGCCGCGCGCTGTAAGTTAGCAGCCGCGTCATAGCGCCGCTTGTCCGAGATATTTTATTACGGGCAGTAGGGGTGGCATTGTCGTGTAGGAAGGTTGTCATATATAAGTCAAAATATGGTCGCACTTCGAAGAAATTAGATTTTTTTGTTGTATTACAAAATTAGCAACATACCATCTAAATTTATATGATGGTACAGGCATACGAGAATGATAAAAGCACTTAGCCTTTGATTCTCTGTTTGAGTGACCGTGTGGTTCTAAACTAATGAAAAAATAAAACCACTCTGTTGATGTGTTTGTATAACCTAAAACGGAATATTTACCTTTATTAACTGTTATTTCTTCTAACCAATGGTTGTTTGGAAGAGATCGCCTCCAGCAAAAAGACCGCCAATATGGTACTTGTTATTTGTATGTTTTTTTACTTGTACAATAAAGAACATTTATTATTATTATTTATAGCCGAAAACAGACTGTTACATTTCCGGAGTAACTTATTTAGTTTTGATGAGATGTTATCTCACCTCCACAGTAATTTGCATTCAATGTTTATGATAGAGCTACCTAAGCTACAAATTCTAAATAAGAGGTGGAATTGTGTAAGGCAATCATATTTATTTTACAGCTTAAAACGTACGGTATGATTTGTTAAACGGCAAAAAACAAAAAGTTTGACAGATAGTACCGTTCGTTTTGAAATGTCAAATGAATACGATTGCCTTACAGAATTCTACCTAAGATAAATACTCGTATATGTTTGCGTCACCCATAGAAAAAATGAATAAGGTTAGAATGGTTTTGATCGTTCGTTTGTATGGGAACCTCTGTCGCCGGTGGGAGTTACCGCGCTGTTGCTGCAGTGATAAAAGTACCAATCAATGAATTAACGCACCAATATCACAAACCAATCACAATTTCCGCTAGGAACTCTGTGATTGGTGTAATTAGTACTTGAAACCAACTACCAATCACAGAGCTTCCAGCAGTGAAACCTCCAATCATCATTCAGATACGTTCGTTCTTTTATGTCAAAATACTAGTGATGTGGTAAAAGTCGATTATTATAAATTCAATTACCGATGTAATGTTGTTTCTCTTTGTGAATAAACATGTAGGATTTAAGTTTGAAATAATTTGGATAATTTAACAGCTCATTTGATCGCAACAAAGGGTACTACTATTGCCTTTCGGTAAAAACAATAGAAGTAAAAATGAGTTGCTAAACGTTACTTGAAATAGAGTAACTTATACCTTAAAACATTAGTTTCTAAAAATAGTTTTATTAGTAGAATTGAATCATTCTTTGTATAAAGAATAAGTAATATTACTTATATACGACAAATAGATTCCAATGTAACGAAAAATGTTTTAAGGTATAAAAGCATAAAGGCCATGGTCTACATTATTCAGGTATTATATCTTACCATGCTATTTATTCATTTGTATTCTTAGCTAATACCATAAAGCCGAAGAGTTTGTATGTGTTTAATCGCGCTAATCTCAGGAACTACTGGACCAATTAAAAAAAAGTTTTTGTGTTGGATGTCTAATTTATCGAGAAAGACTTTAGGCTTGAACTTTACGCAGGGACGGAAGGGTAGAGAACAAACTCAAATCGAAAATAGTTAAGATTACAATTAAAAAAATACAATATACATATAGACATATGGTTGACCGGTATAGAATGCTTTTGGCATTAAGTCCGCCACATGTACAATTTTATGTTTCGTGCATGTGCAAGTTTTCAATAAATAAATATGACCCAAGTTAGTATGATGGTTAAGTTAAAGAAATGTACAGCTGCATGATACAACAGTTAACCTTGTAGTGCTTTTGTCCGCATTTAAATCACATCACCAAAGATGCTTTACAGAGGTTTGTTAAATTACAAAATTATACACAAACTCACAATAAGTGTATAGCTGACTACAAATAACTCTTACAAAAATATTTGTATGCAGGGTTATTGATAATATGACCGGATCCTTCCAAGAGTTGATGGGGAAGCTCATTTGGGACAATCTTGATCCCAGAATATACTTTCCAAAAGTCAACCATTTTTAAGGAAATTTTCTTTTTAAGTTTTTGTAGGAAAACGAGATTTCGAAATTATGATAAAATTAATACCGAATGCTTTTAGATGCTGTAAGAAAATATCAACCGATACTAGCTTACTAGCTTAACGTGCTTCACGAAGCACGGAGATGCTCGTTGTTTAGGTCACTTTAATATGGTCGGTATGGTCACTCATTAAAACACGATCGCGCCGTAAGTTGTTTAACTTCGGTATCACTGCCGAAGGGAGTAGATTGTTGACAGTAAACCAATGAAGAACTTGTGAAAGAGTATTAAACACATATCGATTTTAAACTGTGAATTGTCGTATCCTATTTTACAAATAAATAGACCAAACGATAAATTAAAATCGAAGATAATAACAGCGAAAGTAGAAAAGTTGAGGATTAAGCAGTACGTTTTTGCTGAGTTATATTTTTATTGCAGGAATACGTTATTTTGGCAGCACGAATTAGAATATAATATATATATTTTTTCAAATAGCTCTAGTAGTTCCTGAGATAAGCGCGTTCCAACATATGAACTCTTCAACTTTATTGTATTTATTTTATCATAATTATGTTTCAAATAATTAATAAACAAAACTTTTTTTTATCTTTTAATACATCAGTAGGGAAATTACCATTTATCGATAATTTTACTGTGCTGTGAGCTACATCCCTAGTGATGCGTATACAAGCGAACAAAGCAAATTGGACGCGATACATTGCGTGTTAAGATAGCAGATTTGTTAAAAATATGTGTGGACAGTCATCAATGAATATATTTTTTGAACTTAGTGCAAGAAAACCGCTATCATTTGAAATATCATAATTAAAAAGTGTTTTTTTGCAAATAATGTCGAAATAACTACGTATTATTACTTACCGGTGAAAAAATACACTTTCTTTCTCATTTTTTATGACCTGGCTTCACGCTCTTCAAGTAATTATAGCAAAAGACAGCATTTTTGACAAAAATAATGCAACGCTCTTGTCACGCGACTGAAGTAGCTACGGCTCAATGCAGGCATATGCCTACAATTAAGCTCGCTGCCGCACTGACCGGGGCCATTCTAACCTTATTCATTTTTTCTATGGCGTCACCCCTGCACCGCTTCTGGACGGATCACGCGTGTATCTGTGCGAACTGAGCGTGTCTGGACTCTGGCATAGCATATCGACGTACATACCGGCACCTTGCTCGCCACGTATTGGACTAGAGGTCTTACTTTGTACTGTCTGATGTGTTAATTAGTTAGACGTATAATATTATATAATAAAATTACAGACATAGTTATAAATATGTGTGTGTGTGGCAACCTCTTTGCCAGTTACTCCGCGCTGCCTACTGTGATAGAAGAAGAATTCAAACTGACAGCCGACATAACGTCATTATTGCGCTCGGATTCCAAAATATAACACAATGTTATTTTCTTGTAACTATATTTGTAAATAATAGATTCGCTTTCATACTGAAATAATAACTATTCTTCCTTTCCCTGCGTTCCGAGTGTTTCAACTTTCTCTACCGTTTTCCTCAACCTGATCGTAGGTACGTGGTGAGTTGCTAGGACTCCCACATGTGTGTTAACCCTCCATCGGTTCTGGGCAGACGACGTGTGTGTCAGAGCGAGCGGAGACGTGGTTGGCATAGCGACATACCGGCTACCGGCGCGGCTCTTAGACAAATTCGACACATATGTCCATTACGTGTAGTGGTCTGACACAGCCGGTTCTATTTACACATAGATCACCACACTTACTGATCCATTTACTTCCACCTAAGAACCTCTATGTCATTTTAAAAGACCAAACCATGGACGCGTAGCTTTGACTAAAAAATGTTTTTTCAGTTTTAGTTTCATGTATGAAAGCCATTCTGACATAATTTAAAATTCCAACAAACTAAAATTCTTAAATTAAAATAAGCACGGGATTATCCTTATTACGGTGAAGGATAAGCCTTCCTCAATTAAATTAATTCTTTGTTATTCTGATTGCCTTATTCGCCCTTTTTAGACAAAAATGGGCAAAAGGGTTGGAGACTGACCTACTTCTGATGTTAGATGTAGTAATTATTTTGTTACACTCTGAAGTGGGTAATTAAAACATGCCTCGAAAACATGTTTAATTTATAAAAAAATGCACTTGTAAAAAGCAACTTTGGCTGTGATAGACGAGGAATTGACCCCGTGTTTTACGATATTCCTCGTCTGTCACAGCTGAAGTTGCTTTTTACAAGTGCTATTTATATTATTAAAATTGTATAGTGACAAAACACTATAAGTACAAACAAAACAACACAAAAATATAAGTATGTTTAATTTACTTTTAACGACCATGCGTAATTTCGACATGTTTCACAATCCAAAAATATGCACTAACCTGTACTTCTATATTTAATTATAAAGAGGAAAGATTTGTTGTTTGCTTTGGCTTGGCTCCGAAACTACTAAACGGATTTGAAAAAATATTTCAACATTGGAATTCCGCATTTACGTTTGATGAATATAAGCTGTTTTTTTTTTAAATTTAGGGATCCGTATGAAAACTTTAATTATGTAAACGGTGGAGTTTAAGGATAATCTTTATACGAATGCTGCCTAAACTATTACCAATAGAGGAAAGTGATGTACTACAGTTTTAAAAAGGTCATTTATACAAACAATGAAGGCGGCGATACCATTTGTCCAACTTTTACTGTTCTAACAAAATAACCCTTTTAAACTGAAATTATGCAATATTAGCGCAGATTTCGTTCCTCGGTATTAATCCTTATCCAAATAAATTATTTCTTATTCAAGGCTATGTTAGTAACAATAAATTAAGTCCACCTTTGTACACTAAATTTGTGCAATAAAGTCTTTAAATAAATAAATAAATAAATAATAAATTACTCTTTGAATTATTTAAATCGGATGAACCATCAAAAGTTATCATGAGAATACTATTTTATGAAAATTGAAATATATGCACAGCGCGCGCCCTAAGCGCATGGGGTCTTGCGGTATAGCTCGAGATTTTAATTATATGGATTTTGAGGTCGAGGACTTAATTGACCTAAAGGAGGAAACTGGAAGTGGAAAAGTGCTGCTGCGATATCGATATCAGTCATGTCAAGTCAGCTCCATAGGCAACCGTGACTTGGGACCCTTATGTCAATAAAAACTGTAAGCCAGATAGGCTCAAATTTATAACACGCCAACTATTAGGTACTAATATTTAATGGGTAAGTATAAAGCTGAAGAGTTTGTTTGAATTAACATGCTTATCCCAAATAAAGATCTAATTTGTTACTCCATAACTAATTAATTAGCTCGAGTAGGTACGTACTGCGCGCTTGCGCCAGCCGCTATGGTCGCTGCTGAAGTATAGTGATTTGTAAGTTGTACCGTAACATGAATATTTTAATAAGTGTCTGCGACATAGTGTCAATTTTATGTTAAGTTAGCATATTGTGTTTTCAAGATATGTACTAGATTTAAAATAAATAATAAATATTCGACGTTCAAACTGGACACATGTCTTTCTCTTAATCCTCGTCTGCGACGCACCCTCACCATCTGCAGAACACACCTCAAGGCGACCCTGCCTTAGAACTCGACGGAAGTAAGAAGAATGAAGAAAAAAAATCACTAAATAAATATGAAAAACAAGAAGATCGAAGAAATTAATTAAAAACGAAGCAAGAAAATCCAAAGCTACTCAATATCAAGATCATCATCAAGTTATTATCAAGAAATTTATTATCATCGAGCATGGGGAAACAGCAAAGCAAAGAACAAGTAGTCATCGCCCAGACTGCCAGCGGTGATGCTAAAACAGAAAAATCTACTGGCATGAACCTTGCCGAAATTCTGGTGGTTGTAGTACTGGTCATTTTGGTACTCGCACTAGCATATTACTTCTACAAGAAGTGCCGTAAACAAGCTATGAGAGCCTTACGCCGTGAGTTGACTCGTTTCAATTTGGCAAGCAACGCCACGTCAACTTCGGAGCTAACGGCAACACCTTAAGAAGAAATTGAAGGAGCGGAGTCCAGGGATATCCCGGCCCACGGAGTCCAGGGTATAGCCCGGCCCAGTTCGAGCGGAGTCCAGGGAAACCCCGGCCCACGGAGTCCAGGGTATAGCCCGGCCCACCCATCATTGCAGTCGACGAGCACCTTTGTGTCTTCGAGCAACAGCCTTCCGCATGCAGCCACAGCGAGCCCAGTCTTCTGCCGCGTCTACCAGCCTCTACGATGACTAAGACGTTCGCGAATCGCTCTTTTTAAACGGTTATTGTGTAAGTACATTTTGCTTGGCTTTAGTTGTAATGACTTTGTGCTTATTTTATAATTATTATGACAGATGAGATAATTAATTTGCGCGATTTATTAAAATATTACAAAGAGTATTTAACTAAACTAGGTCCCGAAAGACGGAAATCAAACCTAGCATTTAAAAAGTTAACGGAAGCAAAGATAGAATATAGTAAATTGGGGTTTATTTTGTCTCATGTGTGCGAACAGGTAGAAAAGTCAGAGATAAGTTAAATATAAATATCATAAATATCCTTTAGTCGTTAATCAGTTAGTAGAAGAAATTAATAATTTATACCATAAAATTGTCTCATTGGTCAGTGTAGAGGACTCATCAACCACAAAAATGGCCTCTGAACTGCCTAGTTTTGATATTAAAACTGCCATATCACTGTTACCAGTTATGACGGGACAGGATACAGTCACTAAACAATTAATAGATGGCATTGAACTATACAGCACTATGATTAAAACAGAATCGCAGGCGCAGTTAATAACATTTGTCCTGAAAACTAGATTGTCTCAAAGTGCCAAATTACGCCTGAACACTAGTTACGATAATGTTTCTAATCTAATCAAAGACATGAAAGCTAAATTATTACCAAAACTTTCATTAGTCGCCATTCATAGCCAATTGCAATGCTCACAGCAAGGTCGTAGATCGATCGAGTCATTCGGTAGAGAGTTCGAAAATTTATTTGTGAAGCTAACATTGGCACAAGCCGACGGTGATGACAGTAAGTTCCAAATTTTGCGTCCACTCAATGAAAAAATCGCTATTAAAAGATTTTCGGACGGACTGTCAGACCCTCGACTTAGTACCATTATTGCATCTCGTCAGTTTCCGTCACTTTCCGAAGCTATTACTACTGCAATCGACGAAAACTCTATGTCAACAACAGAGCACGAGGTCATGAAAGTTAGGCATTTTCAAAATTCAAATCGTGGTAATCGTGGAAATCGTCGATATCCTAATCAATCACATCGACAAAATTACTATCATACAAATAGTCATTCCACAAATTTTAGCTCGCGAAATAACAACTCGAGTAATTCGCAGTTTCGCAATAATAATTTACCTAACGCGTATAATAATTTCAACCGATCAAATAACTGGCGACGACAATTCAGCAATAACAACGCGCGGAATACGTCAGGTAACATGAACCAAGGTACAAACGGCGCACGCGCTCGCTTTGATGCGCAAGCGACGGGAACACGATCGCAGGCCGCGCCGCGAGTTCATGTAGCTCAGCAGTTTTCGGACGGAAATGAAGAGGAAACCGTTTCCAATAACAACCAGTTTTTTCGAGACTAATGAAATTAGTAATTTCATTTTAAGCTACAATAATAATAGCGTAATTTCATGTTTTATAGATAGAGATATAGAAGTAAAGTTACTAGTAGATACTGGCGCCAGTCTTTGTGTAATTAAGTATGATTTAGTTAGGAATTATCCGAATATAATAAGTCAAATAGTTAGTGATATAATTACCATAAAAGGTATAAGCGGGAATTTAGTTTCAATAGGATACGTATATCTAGATTTATATTTTAATAACAATGCATTTACTCAAAAATTTTATATTTTTGAAAATATTTCATGTTCGGCCGACGGTATTTTAGACCAAGATTTTTTCTCAAAGTATAACGCGATTGTAAACTATAAAGATTGCACTTTAACTTTATCAAATAAAGCGTGTTTAGTCACAACCGAAATAGTCGGTAAAAATAAGTATATTCATGCAATACCGCCGCGTTGCGAGGTTATTAAGTACATTCCTACTAACTACTGTAGTGATTGTGTTGTGTTAGCCAACGAAATCCCTTTTTATCCTGGAATATTTGTAGCGGGAATGATTTCTAGACCCAAAAATGGTCAAGTCGCAGTACGTATTTTAAATACAACTGATGAAGAACGCGTTATAGATTTTTCTTATTTAGAAGTTCACAGTCTAAACTACTTCGAAATGTGTAACTTTAGCGAGAACCAAGTATCTGTTAAACGAGTTAAAACTTTGTTTGACTTACTCGATTTAAGTTCATATTTAATTAAAGAGGAACAAATTAACATTGAAAACATATTTGCTAAATATGCCGATGTTTTTCAATTACCAGGAGATAAGTTGTCAGTTACAAACCTTATGGAGCATTCTATTAAATTAAAGGATAATACCACTCCTATTTATAGAAAGCCTTATAGAATACCACATGCTTTAAAGCCAGAAATTCAAAAACAAATTAAGGAAATGTTAGATAATGACATCATTGAAGAGACGACATCTGAATGGTCCAGCACAGTTCTTTTAGTTCCAAAAAAATCTGACAAAAATGGTGAAAAGAAATGGAGACTAGTAATTGATTATAGACAGTTAAATAATGTTATTCAAGACGACAAATTTCCATTACCGAATATTACTGAAATCCTAGATTCACTTTCAGGTAGTATTTATTTTTCGAAATTAGACTTATCGCAATCTTACTATCAATTATCATTAGATGAAAATAGCAGAAAATACACAGCATTTCAGGTCGATAAAATGTATCAACTTTCATTAAATAAAGATTCACGTAACATGACAGCGTTTACAACAGATAAGACGTATCAAATGAAAAGATGTCCTATGGGATTGAAAACCAGTCCTAGCGTTTTTTCCCGGCTTATGACAATAGCAAAGTCTGGGTTAAACTATAAACAGGCATTTGTTTATTTAGACTACTGTATTGTGATAGGAAACTGCCTTGAAACTCACAACAAGAATTTAATAAGTGTTTTGGAACGATTTCGTAAAGTAAATTTGAAACTCAACCCACTAAAATGCGAATTTTTATGTAAAGAAATAATGTATTTAGGCCACAAAATAACCTCCAAAGGTATATTTCCTGACCCATCAAAAACAGAAGTTTTACAAAACTACCCCGTACCCTTAAATACAGATGACGTAAAACGGTTTGTTGCATTCGCAAATTACTACAGGAGATTTATCCCACGTTTCGCTTGTATAGCACATCCATTAAACAATCTTTGTAAGAAAAGTACACCATTTGTTTGGTCACCCGAGTGTGAAACAGCTTTCCATACATTAAAACAGGCGCTCATTAAGCCACCTATATTACAATATCCCGACTTTTCTGACGAAAACACATTTGTATTACAAACTGATGCATCAAAACAAGGATTAGGCGCAGTCTTATCAAATAAAAATGGAACAGTAATTTCTTACGCTAGCCGTAGCCTTAAGCCCGCAGAAATTAGATACCCAATCATCGAATTAGAATTACTAGCCATTGTATGGGCAATAAGACATTTTACACCTTATTTATATGGCAAAAAGTTCAAAATTTTAACAGACCATAAACCACTTATTTACTTGTTCAGTATGACCGATCCATCTAGTAGATTAACTAAGTTACGTTTATATTTGGAAGAATATGATTTCATTATTGAACACGTCTCGGGAAAGGATAATGCAGCTGCAGACGCATTAAGCCGTTTACCGATTACGTGCACAGAGTTAAAGCAACTAAATGAAAAAGTTGTATCGGTCATTACCAGAGCACAACAGCGAAAACTTGATAAAGCATTACAAAATAATAGCAGCACGGATTTGACAAACCAGGATTCTGCAACCTTAAGGCCTGATCAACCTAAAGTTGTAGAGATTCTGAAAAAACCTTCTGAAGGAATAGAACTTGTTATTTGTAAGTCACATAACGATTTGAGTTTGAATAAATGTAAAAATGATGATGTTATTTATAGCCAATCACGTAACTGTTTTTTTGTGCCATCAAGAAGTATTATTTACCTATTATCTCGATCGTCATCTACTTTCAAAGTGCTGATGAGAGAAATAGAGTTATTATGCAAACAATTTAAAATCAAGGAGCTTGTTATTGTTAAAAAAAATGTCAATGAAACTGATATTCAATTATTATTAAAAGAAATGGATAGTAATGACACACCGCGTATTCTTGTGATTAAAGATGTTATTCGTGTCACCAATAAAGATGACAAAACTTTAATACTAAATGACTTTCACCTATTACCCACGAGCGGTCACGCAGGTATAAATAGGATGATTAATAATATAAAAAAATATTATTTTTGGACAGGTTTAACTAGTGACGTCACAAAATTTGTAAGGAAATGTAAACAATGTCAAATAAATAAGTTTACAAATAAACATGTAAAAGAGCCTATGGTCATTACGACAACGGCAAATAGTGCATTTGAAGTAGTTAGTTTAGATTTAGTAGGACCTCTAGATGTAGATAATTTTGATTTTAAGTACGCATTGACACTTCAATGTAATTTATCAAAATTCGTCGAAGCTTACCCATTACGACGAAAAGACGCAGAAAGTGTAGCTAAGAGTTTCGTAGAAAATTTTATTTTAAGATATGGCTTGCCACGCTCTATTATCACAGATCAAGGAACAGAATTCACTTCATCCATAATGACCAACATTTGCAAATTGCTTAAAATTAATAAACTACAATCAACTGCATACCATCACGAAACAATAGGTGCGTTAGAAAACACTCATAAAAATTTAGGAGCTTTTCTCAGAATTCAATGCGACTCTAATAAACAAGATTGGAGTTCATGGTTACCCTACTGGTGTTTTGCTTTTAATACGACCGTACACACTGAAACGAAATACACCCCATATGATGTTTGGAAAATTATGCACATTACCAAGTAACTTTAACGTACCGATTGAACCATTGTATAACTATGATGATTACCCGTTACAAATGAAATACCGTTTACAAAAAGCACAAACTGAAGCCAAGAAAAATCTTTTAGCAAGTAAGGAAATTAGAAAAGTAAATTATGATAAGAATTGTAACTCTGTTAGTTATGAAGAAGGAGATCTTTTATTGTTAAAAAATCAAGTAGGAAATAAGCTTGATAACATTTATAGTGGTCCATATGTTGTAATCAAGGACATTTCACCTAATGTAATAATTTTAAAAAATGATAAGAAATTTGTAACTCATAAAAATAATACTAAAATGCTTTACACTTGAAGAAAAATATATTATATTAATTAATAATTATTAATTGGACAGAAAAAAAAGTGTTCTTTTTTTTCTCTCGAAAAGCGGGGGTGTAATGGTGAACTTTTCAGGGGAGGTGAAGTATAGTGATTTGTAAGTTGTACCGTAACATGAATATTTTAATAAGTGTCTGCGACATAGTGTCAATTTTATGTTAAGTTAGCATATTGTGTTTTCAAGATATGTACTAGATTTTAATTAAATAATAAATATTCGACGTTCAAACTGGACACATGTCTTTCTCTTAATCCTCGTCTGCGACGCACCCTCACCATCTGCAGAACACACCTCACTGCACTGGTCTCTGCGAGGAGATATTACTATCGAGGTCACCACCGCATATCCACCTCAAGAACTAAAATCGCTTGCTCCATGCTTTGTCTTTTCTTTGAAGTGACGCACGTTTTTGTGTGGTGTGTGCAAGAGATTTTCGTTGTGAAAGTGGTAAGGCAGCAGTTACCTACTTACCATGAAAATTTGTACGTGGTGGCGTTGCAACATTTTACGGGAAATCTGAATGCCGCGGGGATCCACTAGTAATTTAAGTACAGAAAGTCATTTCTTTTATTATTTGTGCAGATAAAACTGACCGAAACTTACTTAGATAATTTTAAATCGTACTCTAATATTGATAATTATAATATTTTCTAATCTTATAGATTAAAGCCCCATTATGAAAAAAAAATAACTACACAACCTTGTGGTTGATCAGCCGCTTCACGTAATGGTTTTCGATTCAGCGCCACCAAAGATGTTTCTTTAAGTGGTAGTTAGATGGTCGAAAAGTCCCGTAATAATAGCTCTACTCGTTACCACAGGAGCTAGCGAAAGTAGCAAGGAAGTGACTGAATATAATATTTGATTTAAAAGTAGCGGCAAGCGACTTTATTCCGGGGCGGTGTTCCATCGCTCCTCACAAGTTAAGACCCTTAACGCAATTTATCAGCTTTGAGGGAGGAGCCGGTAGACGTTATATTTTTGTTCGAATATCAAATCGTTTTCTTGGTTGAAAGGAATCAATTTTAGTTTTATTTCAGTTTGGTTTTATTTTTCCTGTTGCATCTCGCTATATTTTTTGATTACCTTACGGTGGTTATCTATTTCTTTTAAGGATAAGGGTTAACGGAGAAACCATGATTATGATAACATTGAGTATGATATTTTTATAGTATGGAAACATCTGTTTTTATCTGCTAAAAATATATTTAATAAAAGAAAAAAGACGCGATTTCTGTTCATTACAACTTTTTCGCAAACTTCCACAATATTTGTAAAGTTCTTCAAACTGTCATTTTTAATTCAAAAGCGTTCTCTCTATTAATTATCAATGAGAAATGAGGTACCGCTGGAGCCATGAGGCTAATACGTATCTCCATGGCTAGATTTACGATTGTTACTGACTACACGACTTTTGTGGGTAAGCACTAAATAACTATCAGTAAAATCTAATTGGTCACGCTTGACTGGTATGTACATTCGTCATTTATTTGCTAGTGCTCTATTGGAGGTTACGCAAATTGCCGATATTTGACGATTTTATTCCCTTTCTATCGCTTTACAAATCTTTGAGGTTTGTATTTGTCATAAAATTGGATGATCAAACGAACTTACCTTAAGTGAAGTTCGATCCAAATTGTCCTGACTTCGACGAAGAGATTTAATTGACCATGTAGTATGCCCTACTATGCGTCTATTCACTCGCACACAGGTTTAGCGCAAGAAAGAGAAGGTAAATGACCTCACTCCCTCCCACGCCTCACAGCACTGCCAGCCGCCTGTCGCTCATTCATTTCAGAGCAAGGAGACCGATGTATGAGATGTACAACATTGATTATACTTATTGTAAGGGTGACGATTATTTTTGCATAAAAAACGTACACGGGAATAGGGAAGGGTGGGACCTTAAATCTCTTCGTCGAAGTCAGGACAATTTGGATCGAACTTCACTTAAGGTAAGTTCGTTTGATCATCCAATTGTCCTGCCTTCGACTCTGAGATTTAATTGACCATGTAGATGTTTGGAGTAAAATCAATGTTGTTAAAATAGAATAAGTTGACATCTCTGATGTTAGTAGTGATTGATCATTAAAACAATTATATTAAATAACAATACATTGTTCATGTTACTATCTTTGACATATACATGTATCACTATTACTAAAAAACATTAGTTGTATGATAACTATGATAAGTTATAACTTTCTACTAATAAAAATATGTTTATTAGGAAGAAAGAAGATATTTGTTAGTATTTTTTATTAATTATTAACTAAAAATTGATAATTTATTTATTTTAGTAATTTTAAACTGAAATAAGGCATTTTTGTTTAATTGTGGCATGTTATAAAAATTGCAAACAATACAGAATACGTATTGTTGGGCTGAGACGGTTTGCGAATAGTATAGTTTTACACACTGAATTTGGCACGTAAAACAAATGATAATTTTATTACGAGGAAAGCCACATACAGAAAACACTTTTTAGTTAGCGCCTTATCTTTGGTAAGGTAAAGGGCGTGAAGGTAAAGTCGTCTGACAAATCGTTATCTTATTCTTGCCGTATTTAGCATATTTTATATTTATAGTTTTGAAATACGTATGTACATGATATTCTTTTGCTTTTCAGTATGGGATATTTAGGTATTAATGCGACTGTTTGAAAGATATTCGAACGAATACCAAACACATAAATAATATTTTATACATTAAAATTTCGAATACCTGAGAAAATTTATTTACTTAATTTGGTTATAAAATGTGTTTAATGATTTGTATAAAAGTAATTGATTAAAAGATTCATTCTTAGGAATGTAATTCTTTTAAGATCATGATTATATTCACGGGTGTCT
Organism: Pyrausta purpuralis; assembly: GCA_963924145.1. Taxonomy (NCBI): domain Eukaryota; kingdom Metazoa; phylum Arthropoda; class Insecta; order Lepidoptera; family Crambidae; genus Pyrausta; species Pyrausta purpuralis. Next base: position 10,673,738 of record OZ001662.1, on the reverse strand, counting down.
ATCAATGATATATGATTATTTGCTGTGTTAGAAAAAGAATACGATAATTCAATGGCTTTAAAATATTATCGTTATAAGAAAGTTTAGAAAGTTTAAGGCATAGGTAGGTGGGTAATGATTTTTTAATTTATTATTTGTATTTTATTAAGTATATTAGTTTTTTTTTTCTAAAAAAGATTTAAAATCGGCTTCTGGGAGCTATATAAGGGTAAACGACCGCAAACGATTTCTCCGCTATAAGTTTTGGTATCATCCGGCCCCGACCAAATACGTTTGCCTAATATTCGACTAAACGACCAGGAATGTTCGCCGAGTATTCGATAATCGGCACATGTTCAGATTTCTCGTTGTAAATTTAATCATAATTTTATTGCCTGGGTAAATGTCTGGATTACTTTTAAGGATTACAATAAATATCAATCCTATGTTTCAGGTTGGTTGCTATGAGTTTTTTATTTATTTAACTTTATATATATTTTTAAGTTTGACAAATATTTGTAACATATTTGGCTACAGATGAGACTTGTTTCAATATTATGAGCTGTGTCAAAAAAAAAACTGATGATGACTTAGAATAAGGGTACCTATTTTGACACGAAATCTAAAAATAAACGGATATCGTATTAAAAGTACCTATGTCATATCGAGATCCCAAGGGTAAACTGGTTTTATACATATTAAAAAACATCTTTACATATGGTTAATAAAAAACATAGATAATTTGGTTTGAAATAATTAATTGATTCAAATTTTAATAAATAGTCGAATCACATGACGTCCTCTGGCGTAAGAATTAAGGAAAAGTCCATTAAAAAAAAATCATTTTCAAAATAAAATACTTTTTCTCAACCATACCACCCGACCTATTTTATTATTAATTTTTAATTTTCAATTGTTCCACCGTATGTAAATAACTGGTGAATATCAAGACAAAATGTCCTTTGAAAAATTATTAAATACAGTATATCGAATACTATAAACATCAATCAATAAAATGCATATAATAAGTACCTATTTTATTGCTTATTAGAGCAACGTTTTCAAGGAATTGTTCCTTAGTGGCTTTCTGGGGAAGATTGTTGGGGAGTGGGTGGATGTAATTGATTACAAAAAATTGATGATTAGAGAATATATTTACTTGATGTACTTTATTATTAAATCACAGAATAAACAGTAGGAAAATAATCATGGTTCATATTTCCAATAACTCGAATTAGATGATTATAGTGCAATTTGATTCTAATGCTGGATTGCATTTAGGATACGTCAGTTTTTATATAAATATATATATATATATATATAATACTTTCCTAGCCTTTTGTTAAAAAAATATTGATAGTGATATTTTTGTAATAATAAATATGGCTTGTATTTATTTCACGTCAAACGTAGGTGTGTGTGTAAATGGCAAATAAAAATAACCGAATTATATGAAATATTGTAATAATACTTGAGAAAATAAAATTGTGTCAATTGATATGCTTTGCTTATGCATTGCCATAAAAAGCAAAAAAGGCATTATCTTCATAAAATGAGCTTGTTTCAATTTAATAGCTACCTACTCTTATGGTATACCTAACAATGTGTCGATAAGTTTTGGTTTGTGCTATCTGCCGCATACTTCAATACAATAGAACGTTTTATTTGAATTATTCTTAGGTGGTGCTCGTGGTAGGTAGTAAATGGTAACACAAAAAAGAAGGTCATAGAAACAAAGGTCAATTTCAGGTGACCAAAGGTTGTCACAATTTTTACTGGGTGGTGGCTGGCTTTTCCAAAGATAAAGGACACAGATCTTTATCAAGTTTCCTCGACTTGAGATTAAGTACCGAACTTTGCGACGGTTAAATGAACGCATTCATAAAAAAGCATATCACTTTCACAGCATATTTTTCGAAAAACGAAATAACCTCTAAAACAATGGAATACAGCGCACCCTTATAAATCTAATATGACGGTAGTACTATATTGATTTCGGGATTTGATAAGATGTCTCATTGGTATATTTAAAAATAAAAATACGCTTTCCAGGTAGTTGTTATTGCTTCAGTAAATAAAATCTAAGCTTTACCGAATTATTTACTGAGAAGTTGATTTAATCTTAGTTGGATATAAAATAAATACGGCAAATTTTTTACCATTCAGAATCATACATTTGCCAGGTATTTAGCAAAGATCATTCTCATTTTTATCATAGCTGTTAAAATTAAAAGCATTTTATGGAGTTTTTTAAACGGACTGGTTTTTATATGGACCCAACCATATTTTGGTACGTCCTGGGCAAGCTTACAGCTTGCTTGCTTGCTAGTTATAATCAAAGAGCCAACCACAAGCTAAATAGCTATAGGTATGAGCAGAAAGCAGAAATGTATGTAAAAATCTTGCTTTCTTAAAAAGTACATTGTTTTCTTTTTACAAAATCTATTAAATTCAATATATTAAGTAGTATTATTAAGCAATTTATGTTTACTATAGCATTGTCTAGTTAGACAATTTTATAGCCATTGGCAAGAAATAAGTACAAAAGAGTTGTGATCAATGGATAAGGACCCAAACCACCCATAACTATGTGAGCTATGGTGGGATGCTATGCTACCGTTTTTAGAGCATTGTGGAAAACATATTAGGAGCGTGTACTGCAGGTTGCAGAGTACGTGTATTTATGATTAAAGTCTAGGTTTTTAAAGTGTTTTTGAGTCTCTCATGTTTACTATTCTGAGTAAAAATTTACAAAATAAATATAAATTTATTCGATTTGAAATAAATCTTCTGCCACTATTATTTTTCGGTACTTATGAAAAAGATACTTGGTAAACCATTTTATTGCTATTTTTGTTTGTACGTGTGATAGCTCACATTATGCTCCATTTTAATCTTTGCCTAAATATTGGCTGAGACAAGTGTTCGGTCGTGGTTTTGCCACGAGTGGAATACGGTAGCCCGTAATAAGTACATGTACGTACGGCCTTAAGGTGATATAACAAAGCATTCATAAGAACACATACCTTTTTTGGTCGGATTCTTATTCCGAGTGCGAGACGTTGAAAACACGCTGGAGTTGTGACGGTAGATCACCGTTGCGACGCAATTCGCGGCGCGTCATATGCCGGCGCGTTGGCACAGGTATGGCCGGATGAGAGCGGGCGAGGGCCGCTGATTCATACTTAGAGGCCATAGTGGCGCATCGTCAGCGCTGCTTAATATTAATCATGAATTTCTTTGGCTGTAATTTATTATTATAGCATCAAAGAATAATTGGCTGTAACTTCAGCTAACTTGTTTCCCTTTTTTCGCAATGAAAATGAGGATAGGATATTGGAAGCAACGCATACCAAAAGTCTCAGATAAGATCTAGAATAATCTAGATAATTAGGACTGGCTGACCTCACGTGTCAGCTCTGCCAGTATTTGCTACAGATCAATATCGCGTATTGATTCGGAGCGGAAAATGCGGACTGGCTAGCATCGCGTGCTAGCTCGGCCGCGAAGCGTAAAGCATGCATGGTGCAGCCACGCTGGGTAGTGCGTTTTACTTCACATTCACTTGTTAAATAAACAAAAACATGTCACTATAAGATAAAATTCGTTTAGCACGAAATAAAAACTTAACGGTTATATACTGTGGTTACTGCGTGCGTTGGAACGGCGCGCGCGCACGGACACGAATGAGCGACAGGCGGCTGGCAGTGCTGTGAGGCGTGGGAGGGAGTGAGGTCATTTACCTTCTCTTTCTTGCGCTAAACCTGTGTGCGAGTGAATAGACGCGTAGTAGGGCATACTACATGGTCAATTAAATCTCAGAGTCGAAGGCAGGACAATTATTATCAAGACTATTATTAGAAAGACGTACATTGTTATTTGTTTGTACGGACAACAGCACGTCAAGGTAAACATTGCGGTATCTTATCCAGTTGTAATAAGGGCTAGTTTGCAACAAAAGTGTGTAACCTGATGTGATGACCACTGTACATACAAACTATTTGGTAATGGATTTTTTAAAATTTAAAGTGCAATAACGAAATACTACTTAAAATATCGAGAGTCCCCCGGATTAAAGTAAACCCTAAGGTTAAGAACGCTACTAAAATAATACTTATCTTTTTTCGTTACATGTATGACAAAAAAAGGTAATAATAACATGCGTCGTCCTTTTGATCATAATAAACATTTAATTTTAGCCCCTCAAAAAGCGTGCTTGCATTTTTATTTTCAATTTTCATGGTAAAAATAACTTACCTAACCAATATAATAAAATTACACTGAACTTCCTTCCTGAAAATTTATTACTGAAACATTTCAGCAAAAGTTTTGAAAAAGAAACTTAAAAGTGTGTACTAAACAAAGACAGGAACATTGTTAATGCTATCAGGAACAGCTAAAGAAAACTTTGCAGCGAGGCTTCGACAAGTGTCAGTTTCATTTTCAGCACAAAGTTCCTATTCTGTTGGACTTATACAAAAGTAGCTCTCTCTGTCACACATATCACTTTCAGCTGTCTGAGTGAGTGTGTTCAGTAGAAATGGAATGTTGAAAAAGTTTGCTATAGAAGGAATAAAGGAACATTTATTTTCTCACTCTCCGCAATCAGCATACAGATTAGCGAATTTTGGCTTTATTGTAATTGTCATGGGCCCTATAAAGTTGATTGTTTTGTAAGCGCTTTTTTGTTGTTGTTTTAATTGACTGAATTGGCTATTTCTTTTTCGTAATCGACTGTCGTAAGTAACGTCATGGAAACCAGCCTGCTTATTTGCTATCATCATTACCACGTCTCATAAGGAAATAATAAAAAAAAGTGCCTTTATTCGACCTAAATAAAATAACATAACTGTTAGCCGCAGGACGTAGACAACTTGTGTGGTTTTCCATGCAAGATGGTGGCATGAGGTCTGCATTCATTCATTTATTCACTCAAGCGAAGTCAAAAAGTTGATAACCTATCTGAATATATGAATGTTAGTCACTTATCATTTCGGTCGTTCAGTTTTATTTCCCGTGACCCACCTAATGCTTCGCTCCGTTCAAATATTGCTCTAACGTGGCAAGCGCTTCCATTTCCCGCAAACAAGTATGCGATAACAATGTTCAGTAGGCGTATTCTTTAAAAGTCATTTTGTTTCGTCTATCTAGTTATTGTGTTAGTATTATATTATTCTCGCTGATTATTGTCAATCTTTTGCATTAGTTAAAACTATATACAGTTGGGTCAGTAGAAACAAAAAACTTTAAACTAAAATCTCAAAACGAGCCTGAGTCAGATTTTTCCTTTGTAAGTTATTATCAACCTACAAATAAAAATTCTGATCCAGGTCACGGTCCCGTGGAAAGGTGCCCATGAAACTGGCGACATTGCCTCTATGAATGGCCAAGCTTATACGCTGGCCAAGGTAGAGGCCAGCCATTGCATCGTGAGAAATCAAAACTAGGCGTTTTGAAATCTCACGATACAATTTATGGGCACTTGGTCCCCACGGGCCCCAGAGTTTCGACCCCAAACGGCTCAAAAGTAAGTTAGTCTCACTTAGACATTCATATTTGCGCCGTTTGAGGACTTCAGCAGAAGCAGCTGCTGATCCAGCCCTACTGCCAGTTACAGGAAGATGAGAGGGTGCCAAAGTGTCGACACAAGTAGCGTCCCACACAAGGGCCTGCCCATGATCCAAGGAACTAGAGTCATGCCGTCGGGCTGCTTACCATCGCTACGCACGAGGCCGTCAGTTTCCAAAACGGCTGGAATACGTGCACTAGCAAGCGCCCGACGGATGACATCGTTCAAACTGGCATGTCCGGGTATTCTGCCGGCGCTTCTGCTACACGAGAGGCCATGGTGAGCAAGTTGGTCGACCACCTTTCCGCAGGTACAGCGATGTGCCAACGTGTTGAAAGCACCTAAACGTAAACTTACAGCTACACAAAAACTAACATTATCAAATAGAGTGCCGAGGACAGGTGTCGTTAGCCACAGATTTGATTCTCACTCCCTAACGGCTAAAAGACGAGCACGGTTTGCAGAGTGCGTAGCGGTTTCTAAAAGATTTTTACGTACTTCTCTGAAGAGAGGCTCGTCCCATAGCCGCTGAATAGAGTGGTGGAATGTCTTCGGGAGTTATAGTTCTCCAAGCGTCAACAGCTTCGGCTAAAAAAGGTATGTGAATGGTATTTAACTGATGAGAATTAGTTAGAATTTTGCAAATAAGGCCAAATTTTTTATGACAAGATGATAAAAATGCTGGAAGACTGACCGCGGATATCGACCTTATACCCAAGCCCCCATGCCGAATAGGCAAGGATACCTGAGTCCAGACTTGGTCCTTTACCTTTAATTTGAAAGTCGATGAAATTGTTTTTTGGATAACATCGTCTAGTTTTGAGGTCAGGTTGTGGTGATTCTAAAGTTGACATGAACGAAGGATGTACATGAAATTTGGTACAAAGAGACAGAAACGGATTATCGTGTATGCATAGTGACTATAAATTTTGAGGAGACGGTCCGAAAAATAATTGAATTTGGCTACTTTTTGCGCAACAAAATCTGGAAAAGATTCCTCAAAGATTGGGGAACCTAGTAGGTGAAGGGAAGATTTGTCTATAATTTTGATGCTGGGCGCCAACTGTCTAAAACTATTAATTATTTCGTCACGTAGGGTCACAATCTGGTGGTATAAAAAGTTCGCACTTTGAAAAATTAAGTTCTAAACCACAATTTATGAAATCTCTAACTAATGATACGAAATCATCTAAATTACCAGACATTGCCAGACAACCAATTTTGGCAGCAAGGCGCCGATATGTGGTGCCTAAAGCAATAGGGCGTATGTCTCCATCTTTTTTTTATAGCACAGAGGTTGGCTCCATAAAGTATGGGTACAATAGATTGATTTATCTTACCAGACAGCATTAGGTTTGTTAAATCGGTTAAAGCCTCGAGAAGATTGGTGCTGGTCTCACAGCCAGTATTTAAAAGGTCTTTCAAATGCTGAGCGGTGAGACCATCCAGCCCAGCAGCAGTACCGGTCCTTAAGCTGTTGACCGCTCGGAGAACCTCCTCCGAAGAACACTGTAAATGAGTATTGGTATTACCAGGAGGTAGGGGAATTGTAATATTATTCGACGGATGGTGATGTTTGTCATGCAGAGATGCGAGAGTTTCTAGTGTATCTGGTGCCAAAGAATCATCGGAAAAAGTAAGCGAGCTGCTCCTTTTATATCCCCATCACTAACTTTAGACTCAATGTAAAAAAAATGATCTATTGCGACGAGGAGCATCGTAATTATTGATTATAAGTGAACCTGACGAGCAATTTTTTTTAATGAGGGCGGTCAGGCTTACAGAACTGTTATTTTGTGAATTTACGTGAAGGATTCGATATGGAAAGGTTAGTAGATGCTCCCGAACTTGTGGAGTGTTCAGATTGACCACGGATCTGATATCAGTAATCAAATTTTGAGCCACACAGACGCGAGCCCCACGTGGGACTCTTTTAATTATGGGGACACTATTTTTTAGTTAGTTTATTTTTTAGGGCGGGGTTGGTGATGCACTTAATGAAGCTACCTGCACGATGGGAACAGCATTGTTGTGGCAACGACTTTTATGAATCTTCAGCCCTCTTTGCCCCTTAAAAAACTTAGGTGCGGCACACAAATCACACTAAGCAAAAACTACATTGTTTATACATATATGCCAAAAGCAAATGAATAATAATATATATTGAATTTTGACAGAAAGTCAAACACAGCACTCGTTCCCTGGTAACGCGTGGTCGGTCCTATTGGCTCTCAGGGTAAATTTGGTTGCGACGAGACGACAGCTGATGGCGTCCTTGGCAAAGATTCATTTCAGATGATCAATCACAATCAGCTGATTTTGATTGTTTTATTATCAACAAAAAGATGCGTGCAAAAAGATAGTGCGGACAAGCGCAACACAACAAAATTTCATAAAATACAGGCGAAAACTATTTAGGGATACATTAAATATGAATTATTTTCCCAAAAATTTCACAGGACGTGACAAGTCAGAATTGACGTTTATTTCCATATTTATAAAAAATTCATGCATTAATTACAAATTAACTGGCTAATTTCAGTGTCATTATTTATCTCTAGATCGATACAGTAATACAAATTGTAAGACAGTGATATTTTGACAGTAACACTGGATTAAGAAAGTTGTTATATTATCAGAGCGATCGCTCATTAGTCCGTTCTACACAAGTACTAAACATAGAGTTAGCAAAAAAGACAGGTTATTGAAGATTTATTTTTTAAACTGTAACTGAAAATATATTTGTATTTGTAATATTTATATTTGCAATATTTTCATTTACTATAAAATATAAGAACTAAATGTGCTGGTCATTTCATAACGCTTACAAATTATCAGCAAGTGGCGACTGATTAACTCAATTGACCAATGAGAACACGTGAAGCTCCGACCACAAACTCAACTTATAATAAACCTAGATCTATATTAATATCACTGTTGCAGCTCAGTGAAATTAAAAATATTTATTTATTTATTATGAAATTAAAAAATCATTAATTTCATAATAAAAATAAATATTCAGAATAGTCAAATAATCATCATAATAATCAGTGTAATTTAAATTTCTGTAGTGAAATTAAAATATCACGTCTTTGACAAAATCCCTGCGACATATAGATAAAAGAATGTCGTGTTAGTTACAACATTTCGATATAACACTAGAACGGGTGTACCGAATTAATTATTTGTACGTTATTGAACGTCGTCAACGCCCCGAATAGGCCAGTTCAAAATACATTATGTCATCGGTTGGTATTAAAAACTATTCCTAATATAGTATATTTATTGTTTATAGTGTAAATTATAAACAGTCTGGCCATAAATACTGTTGCAATTAAAAATAAGAAAGATATTACATTTGAATTTGGAATCTAACATTTTTATACGATCGCTCATTATGTTTTCTAATTTTGGCGCCAATACAATTTATAATATTTTGCGATATTAAAATGGAGTGGGGTGATAAAGAGAACCGAATCGCTGTGATTGCATTACACAAAGTTGGTATGGAGCCAATTGCAATTTTCAAAACTCTCCATACGCTTGGTATTAGTCAAATGTTTGTGTACCGGGCTATCAATAGGTACAATGAGACCTCCTCTGTTTGTGACATAAAAAGATCTGGCCGTCCACGTGGTGTTCGTACGAAAAAGGTGGTCAAAGCAGTAAGGGAAAGAATTCACAGAAATCCTGTCCGAAAGCAAAAGATTTCGGGAGATGAAAATAGCACCCAGAACCATGTCGCGTATTTTAAAGATGACTAAGGACTTGCAGCCTGTAAGAGATGCACTGGTAATTTTTAAACTGATAATTTAAAAAACAATAGGGTGGCAAAATCGAAAAAACTACTGAAGCGGTACGCAAAGGGAGGTCACAGAAAATCTTTACAATTGAGCAACATTTTAACAAACAAAATGACCGTATTTATGCTCAAACTTCTAAGGAAGCTTCCCTATTAGTCGGCAGAGTGCAGACGTGGGCATTACCCGACTTCAGTGATGGTTTGGTGGAGTGTTAGCTATGAAGGAGTGACTGAGCCATATTTTTGTAAAAAGGTATCAAAACATCGGCACAAGTGTATCAAGATACCATTTTTGAGAGGTATAGTTAAGCTCTTAACAACACCATGTTCAATAACCAAGCATGGTCTTTCCAACAAGACTCGGCGCCGGGTCATAAAGCTCGGTTCACGCAGTCTTGGTTAAAAGCGAACGTTTCGGAATTCATCCGAGCTGAAGACTGGCCGTCGTCTAGTCCCGATCTTAATCCGCTGGATTATGATTTATTGTCAGTTTTAGAGAGTACGGCTTGCTCTAAATGCCATGATAATTTAAAATCCCTAAAACAATCCATGCGATTGGCAGTGATGAATTTTCTCTTGGAAAGAGTGCGTGCTTCTATTGATAACTGGCCTCAACGTTTAAAGGACTGTATTGCAGTCAATGGAGACTACTTAGAAAAATATTTTTATATTTTAAATTGCTTCATATTTATGTAGAAAACTAGCACACTGTAAAAGTAATGAATATTATTTGCATTAAAAAAAAACTTTGTGACAATATTTATAGCAGAACTAGGTAGAGGATCTGTCAAAGACAAGATGCTCCTCGAACTTCTCATTAATTTTCAAAGTGACTAGTTGTAAACGTGAGTGAATTGCCCCAGGCATCCAAGCCAATACTACCAAACCAACTACGATTAATAAGTGTCTTTTTTGACGGTGGCTGAGGTAACATCGATGTCTCTTACCTTACCGTTTCTCAATGAAAATAGCTTTTATAGTGAAAGTGACCGTTTTTGTGCCGTGTGTGACACAAAAACGGGCGTCACAAAAAAATATTATTGAAAAAAAACGACGCGAGGTGTTCAGGATTTTGCCTCATAGGGTGGATAGGCGTGAGAGACTGCGACCGTATTTCAATAAAACCTACCTTCAGGACTCTATGTAAATAAAATGCAAAGCTTCCATTAGTAAAAAGTAGAACAGATATCATATCCAACAATGTTAATATTAATCACTACATTAAAGTTTTCCTTAAAATTAGGATATAAATGGAATGAAGGATTTAAATCACAGGTAGAATTGCTAAGTTAGCAGGTAGCATTGCTAAGTTTTACTCTTACTATAAAGAATGAATGTGACCGACACTACTGAACCTTCTCTATTTTTTTTTGCTCCCGAACGTTTTCAATAACTAGCCTGATTTGTTTACCCCCACTTTTATTGCGAGTTTTATTGCATTTCCGCTGCAAAGCCGACTGGCAAACATGGGTTAAGTGTCGCTCGTGAAACTTTCGGTTTCGGGTCCAAAATATAAATTCAGTTTTTTTGCTTTTTTGGCATGATCGTGTTGTAGACGCTCACGGATCAAAAGGTCGCCGGCGGTCGCATAAACAAAAGCATAACAAAAAAACATTAGTGACAATAAATGTGTACCCATGCGGTGATACTGCAAACTGCTGTCTAGTCATATAATTGACATTAGGTACAATGCTTATCAAAAGAGAATGCCCAAGGTGCCCCTGTGTATACGATCGATTAGGCCTATGCTTTCAATGGTGTATCGACGTGAAGTACGTGTCTGCGTAAATGCCTCTTCTTAGCAACTGATGTGATATCCTATCTGGGGCCCTATTCTTGAAAAACTTTCGTGAATATGGTATGTGATTATAGTTCGAAAAATATAGAAGTCAATGTCAAAGATACATAAAAATAATTATTATTGGTGTTTGGATATTGATGATCTTCTTGGCGCGAAGGGGCTCCCCTTTAACACATTAAGCGCCATGGTGGTCACCGGTGACCCCCAAACAATATTTTTCTATTGTGTCTAGTTTTGTGGCAGTCAAAGCCATATAGTCGGATCCTGTCACCATCTCCGCGATTCGACTTTAGAATTCTCTCCCCAATAAAATGAGAATGTCCCCCAACAGATTTACCTTTAAAAAGTCTCTCTGCACCTGTATGTTTATTAGTCTTTCGCTTTTGTACTCTATTATACCTATATTTGTGTAATATTAGTATGTATGTCTTACTTATTATTAATATTCCGCTGATTTCTGCATTACCAGGTGGTCGACTGGTAGAGAATGCCATAAGGCATTAAGTCCGCCAATCGAACAACTTACAGTACAATAAAGTTTAAATAAATAAATAATTAAGCCTTAAATACTCCAAATTGATGCATCAACCACTATGTTACAAGTCTATTTCGCACTAAGTTCTTCTTAAATATAACACTAATGCCCACCTTATTCTTCCCTCGTACACAGAAATCTACCAGTTTCATTCGTTTGTAATTAAACCAAATTCACTGTACTGAGCTCCTTTGACAACCGCCAAATGATTTGTTTTACCTGCCTCAGTAAAAAAAAAACTAAATATTTCTACCCGACAAAATTATCATTTTCAGTAAAACCAAACGGTCAATAAAAATTACATGAAAAAAGACGCGAGTGTTTACGAAGCTGTACTATTTTTAAACCATTAGTTTTCGTTCGAAAATCAAACATTCATAGTTCGAAAACATTGAATTAATATATGGAGCTAACACCACGAACAAATCTGGTGCGTCATTAATTGACGCCACTTGTCATCAACTCATAGAATTGATAGAATACATACAAGGAATAGTGACCTTTTTTTATTTGCAAAACTTTTTTTGCTTAGCATAGCTTGTCTCGTATTATTAATAATAACTATCTGTTAAAAATCACATGCCATATTCATGCGATTGATCCAAACATTGGGACCCTAGTACAGAAAACGTCTCAAGTACACTCATTGAGGCCTCACCAATTTGTCGGTACTTGTACCGGTGGCAAATTAAGACGTCAAAGCTTTATTATCTTATTTGAACTTGTTCAAAGATACCTACCTACTCGGATTTCAGCGTCTTAAGTCTGCCGTGAGGACCATAAAGAGGCCGTTATGAAAAAAGGAAGTCCATATTTCCACTTTCTCAATGGACAACGACACGACAAGCTAAGCACTAATGTAACCTATGCCATTGTTATAAGGATTAATTTTCATCGAATTGTTCAGTCTGATGTACTGTGCTGCTTCCTTGCTGGTTGTTCCTATTCCTTACTTAAAGTTTGACTGGGTAAAGGTCCACGTTTGTAAAACTGATTGATGGAAAAAAGCTTGTTATGAGTAAAATTTTCTTGAAATTGTGGTATATTGAATGCGAGTGATTCGAAAACAGAGTATCTGATTTTACTGCCTTCGAAAAGCTGACTTATGTCAATAACTGCAGATAACGATTAAAATAACGCATTTGTCTTCTATTTAAAGAAACAAATTATTTTAAAGTCGGTGTAGTATGTGAGTAAACTGTTGGTGTACGTAAGCTTGACATCGTTAGGTGATTTCAAAAGAATTTGTTTAGAATGTTATTAACACATACAGTGTATTTTTTTAAAAATCATAACGACGAAAAAAAAATTTAAAAATGGTTAATTATTGGTTTCTTATTTAATTTTTATAAATATAAAGAATTTGTTTCCCTTACATAGACGAGAAATGCGTCATTTTAAGCTTTGAAGTAAATTTTTTGAAGTCCGTTTAATTTTTTAAAATATTTTTTCGTCTTTGTTTCTTTGTAATAAAGACGGCACTGCGCACTAAATGAAATACAAGTACTGACGGGTAGTTTAGCTTAGTCTTATTCCACATAATATGTATAATACTAGTCTTATATCTTATCTTATCCTAGTAAGAACAAAAAAAATAGTATCTATTGTATGTTGTCTGACGCACTTCGTATAATAGAGGGCACCATGCTGTAAAAAATAAAAGTAAAAGTTAAGGTGCCAGTTAAAGCCTGTAACGTATTACTTCTGGACAAAGGCCTTACCTCAACTATGAATTAGTTTGAGCCTGTAAAAAATAATAAACAAATAAATATCCTTTGGACATTCCCACACATCGCCATCTAGCTCCAAAGTAAGCTACTCAAAGCTTGTGTTATGGGTGCCAGACAACGGATATAATACTTAAATACTTTTTGTTTGTAAATACATACATGATATACATAGAAAACACCTAGACCAATTCAAACAGACATGTTCATGCACACACATGTTTGTATTGTGCGGGGATCGAACTCGCAACCCGCTGCGTAGTAGGCGATGTCTCGACCACTACACCAGACGGGTCGTCACATGATGGGTCTAAACGAAAAATAAACATATTAGTAAATGCTCCTCACTGCCTAGATGTCTGGTGGCTGGAAATTGAAGTTTCTTTTGAATAAAAGTTGAAATCGCTCTTTGATAAACAGTGGCTATAATTTTCAAAGAAACGAACCATGGAATCGCAAATAAAATTCTGTGGAACGGCATATGCAAAGCAAAATATTCCTTTGAATAGAAACTCTGAAGAAAAATAAAGAATATGATTTGTTTACTGTTGTTTACAATTGACTCTCCTCGTACTTCTTCCATTAACTTTACAAAAAATATTAATATAATAGTTTAAATAAATATTGTATTATTAATTGATGTAGATTTAAAATTGAGATACTACTGAATCATAATTAGTCCGTAGGGCTTACTTTAATGATCAGGGACGCCCACAACCTAATCCATTCCACCTTTGTATTTTTCATAGTAGCTAATCTAGCTAAGCTTGCTATCATTTTTACATTTAAAGAAAGTGATTGCCATTTTTTATTTTATTTTACTCCAAACTGTGGACTATGTCATGCGAATGCTCACATAACTTTAAATTAAATGTTGTTTCCGGACAAAATTTCAGTAAATAAAGTCAAAGTCAAATATTTATTTGCGATAAACATGGTTCACTAAAAGATCTTATTTAATAGCAGAGGTTCACATGATTTACCAAAAATTGGCATGCAAAAATATATATTTATGTTTTGTTAGTAGGCAATCCCCTGATTATAAAGGCATATTATTTTATATTTTAATGGCCAGAGCATAGCTGTTTCTATTTAACAACGCACTGGTATGACCTAGTGGCGGCAACAGTCGGGTTGACATACATAGCATGATTTGAAACTAAAGCTGCAACGAAGTTTTCCTTACCTGGATATGTATTTGCATTTAACACTACTATTTATAATGTTATATGTAACAGTGGGTCACATTTACTTATAACTCTTCAGTACAATATCCCAAACCCCTAATATATGATCTGGCGGTTCTATGAAATCTTTGTGTATGTGTAAAGAGGGTTTACGACGTAGCTTGACGTAGATCGCCGACAGTTTTATTCGCCAATAATGCGAACGTGATAGCAGTATATCTCTGTAACAAGACCCTTGTGAAGATTTCAAGATCCGATTTTACTGCTTGGAGTGATTGCTCCTGTGAACGAACTTTGTGGTTTGATGTGGGGGAATTCTTTGCCGTTTTTACCTGTATACTGTACAAGGCTTAAACCCTTTAATTTGCTTTGCATGCGTAAAGATTCGGAAAGGTCAGCCTTTTCATGTGTAAAATAATGAAGGATTTTTTAGACATCTGAATCACCCGGGACTTAACTTTTGCCAGTTTTTCGTAAATGTTATGTCAATTTATTAACCCATGAGAATAAACTCAAAATTAAGATGGCATAGATAATTAATACCCAACCGGTTAAAACAATATTGTCTGTGATTATTAGTACGATTTTATTTCAGTAATATGTAATCCCTCTACTTAATCATAAGAAGGCTCTTGTAGTGCCAAATACTGGCCGCAATGAAATATACTCGTAGGAACTGTACTCGTAATGTATATTTTTTTAATGAAGCTTTTACTCATATTAGTTAAGAACAGTCATATTAAAACAGGACTACAGACGCTGATAATGTAGAGCTGCAGAATGTTTCCTAGTAGATAGTCAGATACACAATTAAAATAGTGCACAGAAAGCTAGACACTCTGAACTGATCTCGGCGAATTTCGTAGCGAGTGGGGAAGCGAGACAATCATCGTTAAAAGCGGCATTGTTAGCTTTAATGAAATCCGGAAGATACCAACTTTGTTTGCCTTTGTTACCGCGGCCTGCCCTGTTACGATTTTGACTTTAGGCATAAATAGATGTGGACCACGCCGGCGGGTCTTAGAAAAAGCATAAGTACTAGTACTACACTACTATTAGTATATATTACTATTTTACGCAACATCGGTACGCAGATTAAGCGCTACCAAGTTGCTATCTAAAAGAGTTATTTCGAAGCTCATTTAACACTATATAATATGTCGAGCTACCTTGTTGTACCCACTCCGGTATCTGTTGAAAACTCAATTTACGAGATGACGACGAGTACATCTACTTGGGACGAGTAATTGTCTTTTCGTCTCAATTACCTTAGTGTCTGAAGACTTTCGTCTTCAACCAGTGAAGACATACGGATCCGAAACATGGTTGCTTACAATGGGCCCTTCAGGAAGCTCAAAATCACACAGCGAGCGATGGAGAGGGCTATGCTCGGTGTTTCTCTACGAGATCGAATCAGAAATGAGGAGATACATACAAAGGTAACGGACATAACCCTGAGAATCAGTTAGCTCAAGTGGCAATGGGCAGGGCACATTGCACGCAGAACTGATGGATTTTAGGGCAGAAAAGTTCTAAAAATGAGACCTTACCAAAAACGCAGCGAAGGACGTCCACCGACGAGATGGAAAGACGACCTTGTAAAGATCACAGGAACAAACTGATTGCAGACCGCTTGTGATCGGTCGCTGTGGAAAACCATAGGGGAGGCCTATATTCATCAGTGGACGTCATTTGGCTGAAGATGATGATAATGACGACTATAATATTACAATGCCACAGCGATTAAGATACATTATAATAAATAAACTTGAATGAGTAATTAAAAATTGACACTTTTAATACCTGTTTGATTGTTTAGAAGAGACTTAGTCAAAACTAAAACATACTCGAAATCTACACGACACATATCACTGGTTCGTTTATGTTATGCTATGTTCTTCTACAGATACTTATTCTGTGCTACCCACCACAACCTTCAGGGTCGGCGAAAGTTTGATTTCGTTGAAACCTTTGCTGTTTATTCAAAGTTTGCGTGCCGCGAGTTTCGTATCATCCTCGGTCGAAACCGCGTTTTCATGGGCTTTATATGTGATTTAATTAAGCGAATATAAGGGTAGGGATCGATTCAATAAAATGTTTTGATTCAAGTCCAAGGTTAACCCTGTAACCACTTAAACAAATTGTAATTATTATCTTTCTGTCTAATTTCATATAAGGTCAACTCAGTTATGTTTCCTTTGTAATCGCATCAAGATTAAATAAAGCAGACACATGATTCTGAACAAGTAATCTTTTGTTATTAAACCTGTCACATAACAGTTTCCACGCCAAGGAATAATTACTGGCTGAAAAGTCAATTGACTGTATGACCACAGCAGCTGACCCCTCCAAAGACGAACGCAAATAGTGGAATTTATTTATCTCATCTATTTCCTCATTTGAATTAATGAGGCTGGAGAAAGTATCGTGAAACTCAAGCCAAGTATCGTAAGATCCACAGAATTTAGGTAGCTGTATGGTAGGCAACTTGACAAGTCTGTGATTATTGGTATGAGATGTACGCAAAGTCTCATCATTGTTTTGACGTTGTACTGATGGTTTATTATGGTCATCTAACAAGCCCTGAGCACAAGACAATGCTTTATAATAAAGTGATTCAAAATTAGTACGCTCAGTTAACTGGGCTTGCATATCTTCGACTAAACATTCCAATTGCAACTGCACCGCATCATATTGGTCATACAATGATTCAATCTTAGCCATACGTACCTGCAATTCCCGAGCATCAGAATCAGATAAAGGCAATACAAGTTCATTTATGTAGTTTCTAAATATTGTCAATGACAATAGTTTATTTAATTGCAAAAGTTATGTTATTACAATGGGACTCTAACCGTTATAATCTTACTAATTTTAACAATATGATTATTTATAATGTTACTTAAGTTTAAGACAATACTTTTTTTACAGTTTGCTACAGTTTATTTTTGTCTGACAATTTACAAGATCCATGATGCAATATCCTATAAGAAAAATTGTTCAGTAACATTCACATTTAAACAAATTACCTACAGTAATACTCTGTATTGCAGTACTGTACTCTGTAAACAATTACAAATACATTTTAGCAGGATTTTACAAACCTTTTCACATAAAACAATTAAGTAAATAAGTACCTTATGACAAAGGTATTTCACTGAAATTATGCAGATATGTACTTATTTATGTAGACCAAACAATGCAAGTGTGTTTAAAATGCCTAGCACATACTAACAGGTGGTCTGTTTTACCAAATTTATATTACTTTAGTAACTAATAAGATAACAAGACTGAAATGTTACAACAAACAACGTGTCATACAAATCTAGGTAAACAGCATGTATAGGAAAAATGAATATATAAACGACTAACCTGGCCGACAATTAATCCTTATACTACCTGATTGAGTGCTGGGCTATATCATTTCACCTAAATAAACAATTAACACCGCATAATATTGCAATTCAGTGGCTCCTCGTTGCTTTATAACCTCCAAATTCCAGTTGCGGTAAATCTTCCTCCGTACATATTTTGCAAGTATTCTGTATTTCCATTAAATAGCAACTGATCCTTATGGTATCCACATCCGGCATCGATCTAGGGCCATGTTGAGGGCTTCAGCGGGCTTTGGAGTTATTAAAACAATAAATTCGATTATAACACATGTACTCGTCGTTGATACATGAGAAGAAGAGGGAGAGGAGCGATGCTGTCCGAAAAAGTTCGCAAACACTGCCGCGAGTGATTCGTTGCCACGGAGTTTCTATTAGGCGCTTGAACACAAGCGTACCAACCACTCAATTCCGATGACCGTCGACGCCATTGCATTAGTTTTGTCTGTGAATTCAAGGTAAAATAAAAAGAATGTAGGATATAATTTGTCACAATAAGGAAAAGCGGCAAGTGTATCAATATTATTACATACCACTAAGCTTAGGAATGAGGAGCAATTTTAAGATCTTAAGGAAAACTTGCCTTAGTACGCATTTAGGTTATAAGAACCGTATCGGCTGGCAAATAGGCATAATAAGCCATAAATAAAACTGAAAAATCAAATACGGTGTGATCACAAATTAAGTGGCCAAGTGCACTTGTGTTATGGAAGTCAGAAGCAACGGTGGTAACACAACACCCGACTGGATTGGGATTCGAATAATTGGGTGTGGCTATGTAAAGAAGAAATCCAGTGTAAGGTGTTGTTACATGTAAAACCTTTGTTTTACGTATGTTGTGTTAAAAGAATGCCAGTTGATATGTCCTCAAATTCCGATCATTTTGACACTAAACACGACCGTTTGCGTTACGCCTTCGGACGTTAAATCGCGTCTGTAATTTCATTGCCGGCCAGCCTTGGACTGGAACGATTTGATGTAAATTATTATTGGGTCTTTTGTATGGGTTTTTAGGCATAATGGTCGATTTACAAGACGTATATATGCCCCAGTAACGTGATTGAAAGTTAACGGCTTTTCGGTATTTTATGTGAACACGAACTCAGTGCTTATTTGAGGTTTTGAGCTGAAGTCTGTATTAAAAAAAACAACCGTTTTTTTAGAGCGAATCGGACCTACGCATTGAGAGTTCCGTGCCAACTTTTACTGAATTATGGGGTGCACTTACTTCCACTTACCCAAAATAGCACTAGATACTCCGTTTCAGCAAAAATAACTTTGTTTTTCATAGTGTTTATGATGTATGAAAGACAAAGATATATTTGCGGTTGATGAAAATGTGCTAAATCTTAAAAAACTACCAATTCGATCTTGTTCAAATCGATTTTCGTCGAAAGGATTTGTAATGATCTAAATTAATGTATTTTTCACTTGCTTAGTTCAAAATTTATAGGGAGGGGGACGCCCATTTTACCACTTCGGAACTGTCTATCTCCTAAATGTCAGATTTGAACAAAAATGTTTAGAAACCTCAATGCCATTAAGATAAAAGACCTCTATCTATAGATACTACTTGTATACATGCGTGGTTTGAGCAAACATTTTATTTTATTTAGTTCTATGTTAGGTAGCCTTCAAATATCTTTTTTTATGGGAATCGCGAAATGGTTAACAAAATACTCCTACCTACCAAGTTTCAACTTTGTAATGCTAATAGTTTTAGAATAAAATTGCTGTAATATACGGACGAACAGACAGACAGACTAGACGAAACTTAAGGTTTATATTTTTTGCCATTCGGGTATGTTTTTTGCCATTTGGCTACGGAACCCTAAAAAGTTTACCCGAATATGTTCCACTGTTGGTCCCCCCCCACTAAACTGCACTGAACCCGTGTGGTAGAATTTCATGTGGCTTATACCACTTTATACTTAAAGTCTGTTGGTGATTCTATAATTGTGTATCTATCTATCTATCTACTTCTATCTTATATAATATATATATATATATATATATATATATATATATATATATATATATATATATATATATATATAGTCAGGGTCAGTAATATCTTGAAATACAATGTAGACAAGCAATCTCATCCAGACAACCTTTGCTAACATTCAAAGGACACCCGAGTCGGATATAATTGTTTATAATATATACATATAATACATTAATGTATTTTTTACCAGCAAAAGTATCATGTATCTGCGTGTAGGTGTCTACTTATTTTAACCAAAGAAAACATTCAGAGGAAGGACTTACTATATTATCTAATCCAATTACTTCTGGCATTTGTATCGTGAAGGTTCCGCTTTAATAATAATCTCTTTAACCTGTTGCTAATACAGATGCGATTTATTTTTCTAGATCGTATCGTAACCAGTGGGTGCGATTGTGTAAAGCAATCGTATTCATTTGACAATTCAAAACGTACGGTATGATCTGTCAAACGGCAAAGAACAAAGGGTTTGACAGATCAAACCGTACGTTATGAACTGTCAAATGAATACGATTGCTGTACACAATTCCAGCTCTGAGGTGGAATTGTGTAAAGCTTTACACAATTCCACTTCTGTATATTCAATTGTTGTTAAAGTGTGCTTAAAACAAAGTACAGAAGTTGGGCTTGATAGGTATAATATTTTGTTTTATTATCATATTCCTACTTATAATAGTCAATAAATGAGTATTTAATTAATGAAAATATAAAAGTAAATAAAAATCCTACTACAATTTATCAGGGTGCGAACGTAGTTATCTAGATACAAAGCTGAAGGTCAAAATTAACTCCTATTCGTTAGTAATTTGAAAATATCTATTTAGAAAGAGGTATGATTGATAAGATTTTCTCTGTTACTAAAGTCAATCATTGTGTTTCGGCAACTCTACAAAAGAAGCTGATGTCCTCAAGAATCTTCACTAAATATTATTTTCGTTTGTAGTTTAATAATATAGTCCGAAACAACAAAATGTACCCCCGATAATACCCAAATCATCAATTCGTCATCTTAATGTATTGTTGTATTCTTTTCCCATAAGAATTGCTGTCTAATGACTACTTATGTGGCGTGGATATCACACGCTGCTATTTGTTTTTCCTAAGTACAGGTTTGTGATTTTCTATTTTTATTAACACGATTTTGTATCAATGTATAGGTAATAAGAAGAACTTAATCTGTACTATAAAAATAATTATTGCAATTTGTAAATGTTTTCGATTAGTTTAACTTTCAAGATATTTTTTTAGCTTCTTCGATGGCGACATTAATTTGCACTTTACTAAAATGTACATAGTTAGCTTGAATAGATATTCCAATGGTTTACTTCAGTGGAAAAACGTTTATCTTGGCAGGAGCGCGCAGATTTTTCTTTCTCTGCTATCACATCTGTACTTTGTCTTTGTACAGAACTAGTTTGTCTTCGCCTAGGTCTCAGGTCAGTGTCTGCCCTTAGCTGACAAGATTAATGCGTGTGCTGTGGAATGTGGAAACAGAGTAAAATACGCGGTTTTAACCCTATAACGTAAGTATTCTCATTAGTCAAGCAACGAGATTCCAGACAAAATAGTCAATGAATTTTTATCGCGTCCCATATGTTGTAATTGGGTTTTGACGGATCTAAGTGTTTTTTACTTACTTTTTTACGCTGTGGCGACAGAAAATACAAGGAGCGAGCTCACCCAAGAAAATAATAAAAAAAACTGTTAAAAAAAATAATAACACATTCTTTTGGAGTCGGTGCATGATGTGTGTAGATTGTTTGTTTGTGATTTGTTTCTCCTAAATAGAATACGAATGCGTTACGTTGAAATATACCTATTTGAACTAAAAAATAATCATTTCGCTTTGACTTCTCGTTTTCGAAAAATCTTGAGACAAATATACAAATACACAAACAAACATACACTTACGTAACTTTGCACTCGTGTTTGGGAAGCCTTTTAATAGATCAACATACTAAAAGTGTATCCAATTCTGACGATATCACATGCATACAGGTCGATTTTTTTTAAAACAGCAAAAAATATGTGCTATACAGCGAATACATCTTACATTTTCAGTGCGGAGGATTTAAAAGTACGAGTACGAACGGCCTAGTTTTAATTTAGTCACAGATCTTTACACTGTTAAGTAGATGCCTACTTAGGATAAATAAAGATGCACTTCTTTTCATAAGATCCAGTGCCACCCGTTTTTAGAATTTAGAAATTCGGAGATTTGTATAAATAAAGATATAAAGGAGAGAAGATGAGCCAAAGAGGCGCATGATAAAGGATGTATTATCTGAAAGAAGTATTTACATACGTAAGTACGTAATATTACTTCATCATAATATTATTATACCATGCATCCTATATTTTATTACAGTTACGACGTGTACTCATAGTGCAGTCGTTTATGTGTCATGAGCTTTGCATATTTTAGCGTGAAACAAAAGGGGAAATGTGATTTCCAGGTAACCTGCCACGACTCGTAGACTTTAGACGCTGAAATCTGATTAAAATTATTTTTTTACCAGAATATTTTGATCAGTAAACAATAAATAAGAGGCAAATGAATGTGGTGACACATATCGTTACGCGATTTTATTAGCGCACAGCATATATCACCTATATTGTATAAAAAACCCGAATAAAATAATGATCGTCAGATTTATATTTGACTTTACCTTACATAACTTAACAAACACGAGATAGCTATTTCAAATGACTAAAATAGAAAAATAACACTTCCAAAATAAAATGACATTATTGAGATAACGTTTTTATTTTGTATTTAGCTTTGGTGTATTCTTTCAGATAATATTTATGGGATGTTATACCAGACAGCTTTGTAATTTACCATCAGTTGCGCTCGTTGCCAAATATCTGGCTATCTAATGGAAAAAAGAAAATATAAGTTAATATAGGTACATTCTTAGTACTTCAGTTTAAAGTTAAAATCCTTGCAGTTTTACAGTCCTATACTCTTATTAATATTGAATATAATGAGATTGACAGTCTATTTTATGATATTGAATACAGCTTGCAAAAGGTAGGTACTCTGTCCTTAAAGTGTGGCAGAGCTTGCAAAAGTGTGTCTAACACTAAACTATGTGCTTAGCAGAGGACTGTTATACCGCCATTCCGACGTTAATACATGTGCTGTGGGCCCATTAAGGGAAATGGGACCAAATGTCCCATTATCCTACCAAACACTGCGGTACATATATTTTTGTTTGCTCGTAAAACTGTTTGTTTTCCCGTTTTCTTCTTAATCTATTTTCTTTAAGCATACAAAATATGTGGTCTTGTGAACTCAGAAAAAACAGGGCACGGAAAAAGCATCTAGAAAAGTGTTGTTTGTTATAGCAAAACATGGATTGTTAGCGAGCCAAAAAGGTACTTCGCTAAACTCGTATATTTAGGAGTTTGACGGTTGATCAGAATATTTGAAGATTGGGAATGTTTTTGACACTTACATTGTTATTTTATATAAGATAAAATAAAATAAAATAAAAACAAAAAATTGCGCAACCCACCCGTGCGCATTTTTGGGTTTCTTATTTCATATTTGAAAACAATCAATCTATTAAAGACCACACAAAAATCATATTCTGTACGAGGGTCAAACTGAAAGTTCTTAGAACTGGCCACTTATAAACAATATAATAAAAAAAATATTCTAAAATTTGAAAATAGAACTCTTTGCCAATATTACTGAGTATATATTTCATTCATTTGTCATTTGTTTTACGATTTGGCGGCAAATTGAAAATTGTCTGTGTCACGTCAACATGAATTTAACACGAGAAAATTTTCGTGCAATGATTTTTTATGACTTTCGATGTCATTTAAGTCAACAAGAAAGTTATGATAGACTACGATTGGCCTTTCACGATGAAGCCCCATCTCGTGCGACTGTTTACAACTGGTTTAATGAGTTTAAACGTGGTCGCACTAATCTCACTGATGATGCACGTGAGGGACGGCCTTCTACGGCGACGACTGAAAATAACATCTGTGTTGTGCGGCGTATGATAGAGACTGACAAAAGAGTGACCTATCAGCAGATTCGGACAAGCTTAGGCATCGGTATGAGTCAAGTGCACAAAATCCTCCACGAACATTTAGCGGTCAGGAAGCTTTGCGCCCGGTGGATACCTCATAATTTGCCTAAGGCTCAAAAACTCCATCGTGTGGATTGGTGCCGTAAAATGATTGAAAGATTTAACGGAGGTGACTCAAATGCTGTGTTCGACATACTAACAGGTGACGAAAGCTGGATTTACTGTTATGATCCTGAAACCAAAAGACAATCTGCTCAGTGGGTGTTTCCTTTCGAGGAGTTGCCAACTAAAGTGAAGAGAGATCGAAGTGCGGGAAAAAAAATGGTGACCTCGTTCTTTGGAAGGATAGGTCATTTCGCAACAATTGTGTTAGAGGATCAAAAAACAGTTTCTGCAGAATGGTACACTACCAATTGTTTGCCACTTGTCTTGGAAAAAGTTCGAGAGAAACGACCTCGCAGTAGGATCCTCCTTCACCACGACAACGCCTCGTCGCACACCGCCAAGCGAACGATCGACGATTTGGCGACATCAAACGTTGAATTACTGGGTCACCCGCCGTATAGCCCCGACCTCGCGCCTTGTGATTTTTATTTATTTCCAAAAATTAAAGAAAAACTTAAAGGAAAGCGGTTTATGAATGCTGAAGAAGCGGTGGCTGCGTATCGCGATGCCATTGAAGAGACCCCTAAGGACGAGTGGGCAAAGTGCTTTTCCCAGTGGTTCCATCGCATGCAGCGGTGTATTGACGTCAATGGACAATATTTTGAAAAGATATAATAAAACTAATAACTGGCTAATGTAATCAGTTTTTGATTTTCTAAGAACTTTCAGTTTGATCGTATTGTTTAGGGCTCTATGTATTTGATAAGCTACCACAAAAACTTAACGTCGTTAGTACTTGCCACCATAATATAATACTACTAGTTTTGTACTTGTAAGTACAGAATAGACTCGTTTAGTAAAAGAACGTATAAAAAGTTCCTCGTGAAGGACCCTAGGACAAACCCTTGACCAAATTTGAGCCTTAAACCTCTGACGTGAACTTTAGTTGATTAAAAGAGGTTTGATATTGGCAGTTAGTAATGAATTCTCTACGGTATTTGCACACTTTTTCCTATTCACACAGTTTTTGGTTTATTTATTGCACTAGCGTACATTTGGATTTTCCGTAAAATGTTTTTACGCAAAACACCTATTATCGTGGTATTAGGTAGGTATAGTACGGTCAAGGTCTCTGCCGCCTAACCACTTGCACGACGATAATTGCTTGCACACACCACACAAAAACGGTCGTCGTCTTTCCCTTGCAGTGTAGAGCAAAAGACGTCGCGTGGTGCTAGCAAATTCGGTTTCTGAGACGGCGCCTGCCGGTGACCTTGATAGAACTTAGAATTAATTAATAATAGGTACTAGAAGATATTTATTTTTGTGGTATTGCGTGCTGACATAGGTAATGAATGTAAAAAAAAACGTTTGTACCTACAAAACACATAAGTAGGATTACCATATAAGTTTATCAAATTGTAGAATGTTTCATGTCGTCTTGTTTTTAAGTAACGTCTTTGTTAAATAATAAAATGAATTAAAGTTCTTACTTCGAAACTAACTTAAAAACAAGGCGACATGTAAGATTCTACAATTATCACTACAAATCATTTTCTTTATTTTGTTATTTTTATGAAAACCAATAGCGTTTACATGAGTGTGAACAAAGAGAATTTTACAAGTATTGAGGCCTTCCATACGTTAAACCAAACTGCTTTTGTCTGTCTCCTTAACCCCTTACACACTGCGACTTTTAGCATCGATGCAGTCGCGCGTTTTGAAAAGTCGCGTTTCAGCATCACGACTTACGCAATGAACAGATTTAATTTAGCATCGATGCAGTCGCGCGTTAGCATCGATGCAGAAGCACGACTGCATTGATGCTAACGCGCGTTAGTATCGATGAAATCGCCAAAATTCAGTTCGTAAGTTGTCAACTTCCAGCTTCTGCAGCGCGACTGTATCGATGCTGACGCGCCTTAGCACCGCGACTGTATCCATGCTAAATGTAGCGCAGTGTGTAAAGGTTGACATTTTGTGACTGCATCGACGCTAACACTAATTTACATCGCAACTGCATCGCTGCTAAAAGTCGCAGTGTGTAAAGGGTCTAAATCGCTAGGATAGTGATTATGTCATTACTTATTTTGCGCTAGTCATATTTCTTAAATATAAATTAAAAAATGCGGTTGACAAATCGAGTGTTGCGAAATTTCCCCAATTTTACACGAGATTTTCCGATTTTCTCTCTTGTTTTATTTTTGTACGTGTTCTGTGTAAACTATTAAAATGTTTGTTTTTCAATACCAAATAGCTGATCTCTTCAAAATAAGTTATATTTTTTATTGCTAATACAATTGTTTCATATAATGATATAATACTATTATAATTATCACCGTTCCCATTGGTCATGGTTCCCATTTGTTGTATTTAATTTGTAAACTGAATGCATGCCTACTATTTTGAAATTGACAATTTTATTGTAGTAAAATGTTGTATGTCTAATAAGGCAGGTCACAGTGAGACGTCATTTTTATGGAGATCTTATGTACCTGTGTTCCATAATAAACGAATTTGATTTGGTCCCATTTCTCTTGGTCGGGATAACAATATTAGGAAATAAATAAAAATACACTTATAAATAAATAGACTCCTTGAATCAAGGGAGGGAGACTTTCTTGCACTGGCTACCCTGATTGAATGCTAACACCCCCGACTTTTTGGCGGGCTTTTGAACGCAATAGGCGCGATTTTCAAAGATTTTTTCTAATTTCTATTTGTGTGGTCTAAATTGATTATTTCTCATTAGAAGTAATCTCAAAATTCGACAAATTCACCATGCCAGACGGGGACGGTGAAGACCCCCCGGGGAAAAGTGCTGAAAAGCGGAAACAACCCAACAGAAATCCTGGCGCCGAAGCAGCGGTAGAGGACTTTTACAAACCGTATGTAAAACCCAATTATAGAAGATTGTTTGGAGAAAATCCGGTGAGTGGAGTGGCTGACTATAGCGTATATGTAGAGAGCACTAAACTAAATGAAAAATTGGAAACAACAACCCAATAGTTACCACCAATATATTCAAAAATGATATCAAGGGCATTATTAATATCAAAAGAGTTAATGCTAATAAAATTTGCGTTACCTTTTCCCAATCGAATTACGCCAACAACTTCCTAAAGAACGACACATTTTTAACGAAGCACCAGCTCAAAGCTTACATCCCTGCAGCAGCGGTCGAAACAGTCGGCGTGCTTCGTTTTGTACCCACAAGCATAAGTAATGAGGAGTTATTTAGAAAACTTTCGTCATAATATGAAATTATAGGAGTACGTAGGTTTACCAAGAAAGAGAATGGTACTGTAAAACAGTAAGTGTAACATTTTTGTCCACCAAATTGCCAGAGCACGTTTATCTAGATCTGTTCAGATTTCGTGTATTCCAATACAATGCACCATTACTCCAGTGCTTTAAATTCAATCACGGTGCAAAGATATGCAAGTCTGTACAAAAATGCTCGATCTGTTCCGAAGACCATCACTTTAGTGAGTGCACATCCGATAAAATTTCCAAATGTATAAATTGCCAGGGTGCTCATCTTGCTATCTCGCGTGACTGTCCAGTAAAAAAGCAAAAGATGGAAGATAAGAAAAATAAACTTACTTATGCACAAAAGCTTGCTACCCCCAAAACAAATAATTTTCAAGATTTTCCATCACTGTCTAATCCCAAAACTAACTCTAAACCCTTACCGCCAAGAAAGACACAAAACGTTACCATTTCCCCACCCAACCCTCCCCATGTTAATACGACTGAAAGTAAAGAAAAAAATTCTAATGAAAAGTTAATAGATGAAATTCTAAATAATGACTACATACGTAAAGGGCTTGTAGGCGCGTTGGTCGCCATCCGCAATGAAAACAGAGCGCTCACAAACTCTGTTATACAAGAAATACTTATAAAAAGCTTCAAAGAAAAGTCTGTAGATGGGTAAACGTTTTATAAGGTTAGCGCAGTTTAATGTTCAAGGTGTTATAAATAAAAAACCATTGCTGCTTAAATTCTTAACTGAAAATGATATTGACATTTGTTTATTAAATGAAACGTGGCTTAAAGTACATAACAATTTTCGTGTTCCAAACTACAATATAATAAGTCAAATAGGTCAAGAAATAGAAGGTCGCGGTGGCGTTGCCATCCTTATAAAAGACATTTTTAAATATTCTCTGCTAGAGCTTCCATACTATCACTACTTGCAATCTGGAGCCATTAATTTGCAGACAGGTGTTGGTAATTTATGTATTTTATGTGCTTATTGTCCTCCTCCCAGGGACGGCCGACCTCGTTTCAGAGTCAGTAAGCTGAAACAAATAATTCAGAGATTACCAAAACCGCTATTGTTTTCTGGTGATGTAAATGCACACCATATTGCGTTTGGTTGCGCAACTAGTAACAGCCGTGGAAATGAAGTTTATAACACCTTAGATGAATGCGACCTATGTATTTTAAATTTAGGAGCTTCAACCACGGTCGGTACATCCACTCATAATCCTTCGGCGATAGATATTACATGCGTAAGTCCCACTGTGGCTCCATTATGCGATTGGAAAGTTCACGATGATCCAATGGGAAGTTACCACTACCCCACAATAACTGACATGCAAACCTCTGTAGAAAAATATGAAATAGGTGATCCTGTTCATAGGTATATTTATAGTAAAGCTGATTGGGTTAGGTTCAACTTAGAAACAGAGAAAATATCTGATAGAATAAATTTTGACAATTCTGATCCCATATTGATTTATAATGATTTCTATAATAGTTTAATTAGTATTAGAGATAAATGTGTACCAAAAATAGTTAAATCTACTCTCCACATTTTAAAAAAACCTGTTCCTTGGTGGGATGATGAATGTAATAAAGTAGTAAAGGACAGCAAACAAGCTTTAAATTTCTATAGACGTAACCCAAGTATTGAAAACTACATTGAGTATAAAAAATTAGATGCTATAAAAAAGAAAACTTTAAGTGACAAAAAGAAGTCTAGCTGGTCATCATTATGTGAGTCTTTCAATAGATATACTCCTGTAAGCACAGTTTGGAATTATATGATGAGGTTTATATGCTTGCCTATTCAGAAACCGCCGAAGAATGATGAATGGATTCCCTCTTTTTTCAACAAATATGCTCCAACATCTCCACCTGAACAAAACATAAATAATCCATTATTGCAACAATATTTTTTACCTAACAATGCTAGTAAAGCGTCATTTCTTTTACAACCCTTCTCTAAGAAAGAATTTGTTACAGCCTTAAGATCAAGAAAAAACACTAGTCCTGGATTAGATGAGATCCCTTATGAGCTCATTCACCGCTTTCATTTCAAAGCTAAGCAGTTGTTTTTACTGTAATTCATACAGACCTATTTCCCTAGCTTCATGCATAGGTAAGATTTTCGAATGTATGTTAAAAATAAGATTAGATCATTATATAGAGTCAAATAATATCTTACCTGATGAACAATTTGGATTCAGAAAAGGTAGAAGCGCTGCAGAAAGTTTTACAGCTCTGATTTCCGATATTAGGAACTCTTTCCATAGTCATTCTTCAACAGCCTGTATCTTTCTTGATGTACAGGGGGCATTCGATAACATAGATCCATCCATCTTAGTCAGCATCTTGAGCACTATCGGCATACCAGGTGATGTCTGTAAATGGATTTTCAACTTTTTATATAAAAGGACAATGTTCATACGGTTTAATAATATTCTTCATGGACCAAAATATGTATATAAAGGAATAATGCAAGGGGCCTGTGTCTCGCCTTTACTGTACAATTTATATACTAGCCAAATATCTAAATATTTAAATCAAGTTAATGTTAAGTTCCTCCAATTTGCAGATGATTTGTTGGTTTATACTGTAAATAAGAATATAAATATTGCTGTTAATAGTTTAAATAGGGCATTAGCTGAGATTTACCATTACTACCATGATAAATTAAAACTTGACATCAGCCCTCACAAGAGTGGTGTAATGTTGTTTTCCAAAAAGTTAGCTGATTGCAGTTCTCAAGTTTACTATGATAAAAAACCTCTCCCATTGATAGCTGAGAAAAAATTCCTAGGAGTGTGTCTTGATAGCAAACTCACACTTGAAAGTCATATTAATCTACTAATTAAAAATTCAACCAAGGCCTTAAACATATTACGCTCTCTAGCAGGTGTAAACTGGGGCTCAGATCCCAAGATTTTGTCCATGCTATACAAAAGTCTAGTACGTAGTCATTTTGACTACAGCTCTTTAGCTTACATGAACTGTAGTGTTACTTTGTTAAGAAAACTAGATATTATTCAAAACAAAGCACTTAGAATAATAACAGGAGCCATGTGTTCTACTCCCATTAATGCCATGCAGTGTGAGTCTTGTATTCCTCCACTTGTAATTAGACGCATTCAACTAGCTTCAAACTTCTGTCTCAAACTCATTTCCTCAGATAACAAATCTGTTTTGAATAGAATATTACCTCCAGAATCGCTAGAGATCAGCTCATCCCCAACCTCACAAGTGTTAAGTTCAGAATTGATATCAGGACACACTCCACAGTTACTTAGGATTGCAATGTACATATATTGTATGTCTGTAAATATGTATATAGATAAGCCATGGCCATTATATAAGTTAAGTTATGATGTCTTAGTCAATAATTACTATACCATTATATGGGAAAAAGTTAACAACCAGAGTGAACTGGATCAATTTTTAGATAACAAGGCATATTATTATAAAGTCTATACTGACGGTTCCAAGTCAAATAATGTTGTAAATTCTGCAGTTGATAACCACTGTAGTATTTTTACTGCTGAAAGTTATGCTATTCTCTTAGCCTTAGAACATATTAATAACTCTAACACTTCACCTAATATTCTCATTTTAACTGACTCTAAGAGTGTGCTTTTAGCATTAGAAAACTACTCACATAAATTTAATATAAATTATTTAATTTATCAAATAAGATATAAAATTTATGAAAAAGTTAGACTTACTGGCAGGACCATAAGCTTCTTGTGGGTACCTTCACATCGTGGTATCAGTGGGAATGAAATAGTTGACAGAGCAGCAAGAAATAGCTTTGATTTTGATTATTCAGAATCTATGAAGGTTCCCCGTACTGATTATCGAGCAGACTTAAATGTAGACCTGAAAAAGTTGTGGCATGATTATTGGATGGCAACAAGCGCAGAGAAGGGAAAGTGGTACGCTAAGATCCAAGGAAGCCCGCCCGCCAAACCTTGGTACCATCGCAATAATTATAACATAGAAAGCAGAAAGTTTATAACTGTTATAAACAGATTAAGGTTTGGCCACTGTCACACTCCAGCTCACCTGGCAAGATTGAGGATAATTTCAAGCGAAAATTGCACATATTGTGGAGAAGATTCTGCAGACCTTAGTCACTTATTATTGGAATGCACCAGATTCGGTCTGCAACGACTCTCAATGATTGCCGATCTCGAACAATTGTGCCATCCGCAACCGATTCCGCGTGAACTTCAGGAAATACTTAGAAATCCAAAGTACTTCAAGTCCATATACACTTTCATAGTGTCTGCAGTTGGCATGATTTAGAAGATTTATAAAGATGAAGAAGCAAACAACAATTTACGAACGAGAAGATAGAAAATCACCACCGAATCCCTATTTTCAAACTAAACTGGCCTGTCTTCGAAAAGAAAAATGAAAAAAAACCACAAAGAAACGAGAAAGCAAGGAATTTGAACAAACTGTCAAAAGAAAGGAAGAAGAAATAAACGAATGGCTTAAAAGGGCTTGAACCCAGAGCCGTGAAACCCTGTAATTAAAAAAAAAGCTAACACCCCCCTGTCAATGTCATCTATTGGCCAGAAGATCCTTGTCGCACTTCACTGTAGTGAAAACTGACACTGTATTGAACTGCCAAAGCTGTCGAAATGTCAAGTTCAATTGTCTGTTTTTCTGTTGCATCGTTTATCCTTTTATCCTATATCTTATTATTAAGACATCTTTAATTATATTTGGATTTATTTATACAATAATATTTTTTACAAGTGCAATTTAAATTATTAAGTTTGTAAAGTGACAAAACACTATAAAAACAACAAAAAAAATGTTATTATAAATTGTCTCTCTTCATCTTAACCGATTGTTAAATATTTATAAAAATATTTCCTTCAGATATTATTAGAGCAATCTTAGAACATTGATAACGTCACGCAGCCTACGCGTTAAAGTAAGCGCTTACAAAATTCAACAGGCTTGCTTATGTGAAGGTGGGCGAGTTGTATAGGCATACGCCCGGATTGCATAAGATACGGAGTTCGATTCCTGGTCTGTTACACAGCCAAAGTTGTTTACAAGTGCATTTTTTAATAAAAACAAATTTTATCGTAGTATTCTTTTAGCGCCTTGGTGTTTGACAGGTAAATGTTGTCGAGACTTCAACCACTGCGGCTGGTCAGTTTTCCCTATCCTGCTTTACCTACAACCATAGTCACCCTAAAACACAGGTGACGTTTATTTCCCTTAATGTCGTTCTCAATAGAATGTTATTGTTATTTATTTGAGCGCTCCTTTTCTCGAATGAAAAAACTTTATCGCCTACACATCGTGTTAGGAGATTTGTGTAAACAGCCCGCAGAGAGGCGTAGGTGGATAAAAATAGAAAATTGGACGGCTGAACAATTTCCTACGTTTTGCTATCACTCAATTTGCTTTGCTGTAACCTTTTGCGCATTTTTTTTCTTGGTGTGCAATTTTAAATGTACTTTCGCCTTTTTATATGATTTTGAAATTCATTATGTGATATCGTCCTTTTTATAAGTGGGTTTTGTTAATTTTCCCCGTCCAACTTATGTTTTTATGGATAAAATATCACACTTTTGTATGGCAAGTATAAATTAGGTATGCATAGGTAAAGGTGATGTTTAAAATGTTTGAAATACCTAACATATTTGTTCCAAAATATTATCTTAATACTTTATTTCCCTGCAAATAAAACTTTATTGCAAGTATTTTTTTTAATTATTTGAATGTTGCAAAGAAAGTTTACAATTATTTTCCGCGTTATACTTCCTTATATTGCACCAATATTAAGTACCTATAGGCACCTTTGTGAATAATGATCAGATAAAGATGCCTATTCCTCAGGTACAAAAAATGGCGTTTGCTTCCGATATTAGATCGTGGTTCATTTGCATTGAAGCTATTCGGATGATCGTTTCGTATGGTGGTTAAACCCACGCTAATACAGAAGATATGTGGCATGCCCAACATATTCAGTGAGCGTGGGCGCAATATTGCTTCGACTTTGAATGAGCCCGTTGCCATTCTAGACACGTGAAAACTTATCTTTAATATCAGGAAATTATACGCAGCTTTCTAGTATATGGAGACAGTCAACGATTACTTGCTTCGATCTTTAATAAAAAACCTTTCTAGGTTTTTTTATGAAACATTTAAGCCATTTTTTTATTTTTTTTATTTACGTACACCAACAGTATAACATACACAGCACTTACTTAAATTAAACAGTTGAGTTCTAGTACATTACAGTAATTATAGACATACACAGCATACGCCATAACATAGAAACAGTGAAAGGGGGGAGTCTAAATTCAAAAAAGTATATCCAAAAAGTGTATAAATATCTATCGAACCAAAAAATATAAATTACAAACAACAAAAAATACATAACAATGTAAAAAATCACCTACGAAAATCAAGCCCAAACAAACCCCTTCTCTATCGTTTCCCTGCCGCTCGAAATAGCTATTAACTGACAAGCAAAAAAGAATTTGGCACTAAGCTAAAACGGCACTACATGGGCTTGTTGTAGCATACATTATAATATGTATGTTGCAATATGTTTATGTACTTTTCTTATACATATAATGATCATTTTTTAGTTAAAGCTACATACTTAAACTAAGCGAGATTCGCACTCGCAGTCAACCACTAAAGTGGTTTGCGAGGCAATTAAGTTAATTTGTACCTATTTATATTGCTAAATTAAAAATAAATAAATAATAAACTAAAAAATCTAGTTATATTCGGTTATCATTGTGGCGAGCGAGGAAAAAGCTCCCATGTTGGTGCGGAAGCTGGGACGGCAGAATGTTTTGGTGATAGGAAACCGGGTAAGCGTGTGAGGAACCGTCAGGGGCACCTTGACAAGAAGTTGGGGACAGTCAATCGGTGAGTTAACAATTTTATAAATAAAAAGAATGTATTATAAACCTCGCCGATCTCTCAACTGATTTATTTAATAAAAGCTTGCCTTTTGATAGTGCAAAGATCTGTGGGAAAAGTTCCGAGAATTAAAGACAAGGTGCCTTGTAAAGGTTCTCTCTATGCGTTGTGGGTGTGTTAGTTTAGGCACTTGTTGTGTGAAGACATTGCATGGTGTTGCCAAATTTAAGATGGCGAATAATCTTTTAATATTGAAAAATAAAAACAGATGCCCCATACAAAATAGTTAGCTAAAACGAAGATGCTGTATGAAGGGTCAGATATAATAAAAAAAGCGATGGATACATTCTACAGTTTGGCAACAGGTTGCAATGTCATCCTGTAATTTATAACAGATCTGCGTGTGTAATGCCATCTTGCTTAGAAATTAGGAAGAGCTGCATAATTGTTAAAGCCAAAAATAGCAAATTTTAATAGGTGATATTATACTGAAAGAATAACATAAATATTAAAATTCTATAATTTCTGTATTAGTCAAATAATATAATATAGATATTATTCGTTTACACCGAGTTCTGAGTGGGAATTGAACTGCCTGGAACTTAAATGGATTAAGCAAGATCGCAATACGCCCTCTAATAACGTTCCTTATACGTATTGATTAGAATCGTATTAATCAGCACGCCCTTCATTGACTTTTTTATAACGGGTAAGAGGCGTGCCCAAAGTGTCGGATTCTCAATTTATGTTATTTAAAAGTGTCGACAAATTCAAGAAAATTACAGGACATTTACGAATTTGTCTTCCCAATAAAAACTCATGGGAGGCCGTACTACGTCGAATTCTATTCAATTACAATACTCACGTGCTTCTCTGCTTACAGTTAAATTAAGTTTCTCAAGTCTCCCTCTCTTGACACAGTTAATAATGAGCTCAGTAAACTAACTTGGTTAGAATATGTTGGTTAGACTTGCATTTTAATAAATAACTCATTTATACATGTTGTGTGTACCTTTTAGATGTTCTAAAGCGTTACTATCAGTATCATTATTGTGTATCCTCATTTTTTTAAATGGTAGGTACTTAATATCTGCTCAATAAGAACAGTATATTGTAAACTACTTTAGTAAGTGTCGATTTTGCCAACGTCAGATAAGGAATATTCATCGAATACAATACAATACGCCTTATTTGAAAATGTCATGTATTTGTTAGCAACTATTTATGTAAATGATATTTTAAAATCGGACGTTT
This sequence comes from Pyrausta purpuralis, assembly GCA_963924145.1. Lineage (NCBI taxonomy): Eukaryota > Metazoa > Arthropoda > Insecta > Lepidoptera > Crambidae > Pyrausta > Pyrausta purpuralis. Next base: position 10,638,160 of record OZ001662.1, on the reverse strand, counting down.
TATATTTAATCAGTCGGATAAGTCTTATGTGGCGTTGCTAAAATCGGCTCTTAGTAATTATAGGATAATCAAACACTAATATTTTTTTGGTTATTAGAAAGTATAACTTCAAGAAGCAAGCCTCTGCAATCAAATCACAGTTTTTTTGTAGCGAACTTTCAGTCACTATGTGGGTGACTAATCCAAAAGTCAAAGTCAAAGTCATAAATAATTTATTTAATTTAGGACACAAAATGCTACTTATGAACGTCAATAAATAGTGTAATATCAATCAAATATGGCCCGTTTGGGGCTAGAACATGTCTTTTTATCTTTTGGGCCCTACTAGCATTTCGAGACAAGACACAAACAATTTGGCAAGTGTTGGGAAGAAACGCCGGAACAAACTCAGTCACCACTTGCCGCCTCAAAAATGATACAAATCAAAATAAACAGGTAGGTACATCAGTTTGGTGCAGGCTGGACTGTCCATACATTCTCATCCTATGAGATTTTTTGCCACGGCTTGCCATGGCAAAAAAGCTGAATGGAAACCAATCTAGATTCACTACATATAATAACGTTTTATTTTTATGTTTATTTCTGTATTTTTGTAGTGTACCAAATAAATTTCTTTCTTTCTTCTTCTTTCTTTCTTTCTATGACGTACTGCTTAAGGGTCATGCACTGTGGCCTGCAGTAGGCCTTCATCTTTAATAATAACATTTGTAATTACACCTCACGATCACACACAACTCAGATACTGATCCGTAATCTTAAGGGAATAAGGTAGGATTTAATCGGTGCTATTTGCGTAAACAAATAAGTATTTAAATGGTTTATTTCGGAGATATGATCTGACATGTCTCAGGGGTATTGTGATGGGTATAAACAGGGTGTTATTTTAAAGAATACTTATAAAGTAAACTAACTACAGGAAAAAAACACAAGTAGCTCAGGGACAATGGATAAAATATATTTGATTGGAACATTTTTACAAGACATTAAGCTTATCAAAAACAAATATTTTAGTTCAGTATCCAGTTTGATTTCTTTTTGTTGCACTTGCATAAATCCTCTACCACATTATTTGATATAATCAGAAAGACTGTTTTTCACTTAGATGTTATACAATGCAAATTGAAGAGGATAATTATTTTCATGTTATGCTTACAAAAGCAGGGTGCTAATTCTCGCAGTTCGCATTCAAAGAAAGTACACCGAACGAAATTTTCCTTTTCGAAGAAATGACAGAACACATTTTTGTTTTATCAGGGTCACGAATTTTATGCATTTCAATTTCTTTCGTGCGCTTGTGTTTTAACGATTTGATATATTACGTTTTTTTTTCCACAGTCGAACTCGTAATCAAATGACCAAACTGAATAAGTTCGATTGACGCGAGAATCTGAGCCCAAAATAGCATAAGGGTTATAAACAGTAACTTCTTTGTAGAAAAATAATGCATGTATACTAAAATGTTAAAAACAAATTTTAATACACCGCCCTGTACCTCTATATTCGGATGAAGGTTATTGGGTGGCACAATTAAGGTTACGCGTGCCACTAGACATTTGTTATCAGGTTTATCTATACGAAACCGATTTACTCGGTTTTTCATCGGTACAAAAACAATCTTTATTTAGATAAGCCCACAGAAAGGAGATGCCAAGTAGGTTTGGTTGTTTATTACCGACTTCAAAAAAGGTGGTAATCAATAAAATGTGTATGTATGGTCTAATAAGGCTTCCAGGTGTGCAAAATTGTAAATACACTTACAAAATGTTGTATATGTGAAAGAAGAAAAGAAATTAAATTTATTACATTTACATTATCATTACATTTGTTAACATACTTAAAGCAGGCTACTTGAGTCAAAAAGGCGCCCGCTCAGCATAAGTCATGGCAGCGTGACGCATACCACGACGCTGATCTTCAGCGAGCTTTTGTGGGTGGAATGATCAGTTGTGGAATTGTGTAAAGCAATTGTAATCATTTGACAGTTTAAAACGTACGATATGATCTGTCAAGCCTTTTGTTCTTTGCCATTTGATAGCCCGACGTACGTTTTGAACTGTCAAATGAATACGATTGCTTTACACAATACTACCTCTGATTTGTATGTTTGTCCACAGATTTCTCTAAAATAAGAAGTCATGGCGAGATGATTCTTTTTTGGTTCAATCAGGCATATTTTAACTAAGGATAAAGTGTACGTTTCATCAAAATCGGTCCTTAAGTTTTTGAGAGATCAGTAACAACTAAGAATTATTATTAATAATAAATAAATAAATAAATATCCTTTTCAACACACTTGCTCAAAATGACGTTTTTATTCCACCGATTTTTGGCACATAATCACAGATATTAAACACGCGTGCTTTTTCTGTACATTATTGCACTAGTGCCTTTTGTTTATTAACCCGACCAATTTACATTTGTACCCTAGTATTAAGTAGTAAGTAAGAAGATGAAGCGATATAATTTAGTCGGGTTATAACTTACACAACAAACAGTATTTATGCGAAAAATAAAATTATGTATATATTTATTTCAATTAATGGTAAATCCAGCTTTATTACTAAAAATAACTCAAATTCATTAAAATTTTCGGGAATTTGTGTTTTAAATAACGAATTACTACATTTTTAATCTTAATTTTTATTAATAACAAACAAGAAAAAATTAAACTAAGACATGCAACATAAAAAAATATCTTAATATTTATTTTTAATCTTGGTTGTTGGCCGATTTAGTTCGCACCTTAATTGCGCGCGCATCAGTTTCGCGGTAAGAAAAAAAAAACAACGCGCCATTTTTCGTAAATAGTTGGCGGCTGTGGTGTGACGAAGTTTGGATTAATGGCAAGTGTGTTGAAAAACGTCGTATGAAACACGTGTGCTTGTGACCATAATATACGCGGCTTTCTTATGGCGCACTCGCTATCGCTCGTGCGCACACAATATCGCCTTGTATATAATGGTCAACTTAGCACACTTGTATCATAATGTACTATTGGACATTCCCACACATCGCCATCTAGCCCCAAAGTAAGCTACTCAAAGCTTGTGTTATGGGTGCCAGACAACGGATATAATACTTAAATACTTTTTTGTTTGTAAATACATACATGATATACACAGAAAACACCCAGACCAATACAAACAGACATGTTCATGCACACAAATGTTTGTATTGTGCGGGGATCGAACCCGCACCTGCTGCGTAGTAGGCGATTTCTGAAATAAAACAATAATTTAAAAATCTCTTTTTGAGCTTAAGTGCATCAATAGTCTACGCACATCATGCACCGACTCCAAATGAATTTCTTTCTCCTAAGTAAGAAGGCAAATGCGTTATTTTAAGTCAGTTTTTGAAGGCAGTTGAATTGTAAAGCCGAGTTTTCAGTTTATTTGTTATACAATCAGCATTTTCTACGAGAACCTAAATCAGAGGAAAATTAAGCGACAAACGAAATTCAATTAAATCCATTACCTTCGAAGTTTAAGTAAAATGAAAAGTCTCTTTAAAGTTATAGCATAAACTTATAAACGGCTTTCCTATTTTCCGAATCATTTAAGTCAGTAAACACCGCTTTAAGAAAGTTATTGTTCTACAGTTCGATACTAATACGATAAAAATTCCAAAAGACTTCTGGAACATTCGAATTTGAACGTTATTTCTTTGCGTTTCAAGTTTGTTTAAGGTTTTCTCCTTTGTTAGTGCTTAGCCACACTAAAAATATTTTTGCGTCGACCCAGAGTTCACTGGCGTGGTAAGTCCAAGTAATATGCTATAACTTCTTATTTATAAATTGTCTATGATCACTTACAATTGCTATACGGCAGCACCGATTACGTATCATATGGCTACGGTTATGGTTTGATTGGTACAAGCCTTTATACACTGCTGTACACTGTGCCCCCATATAAAAATGATTAATTCATACTTTATTGCACAACCAAAATTTATAAAAAACGTGGACTTTACACCATTTGGCGTTTTTTACCAGGCATAATTTTGGGCTAAGCAGAAATGATTGTGGGCAGTGTGACAAGTAAATAATTTATTTTAAAAATGTCTACATAAGCAATCCATAGTACAGATTCTGTACAATTAAATAAAGACATTATAAATACAATTGATACTAATATAATATTACAGATAGCTATAAAATAAATACATGAATGATAAAAACACATATGAATAAATGTTAAAATCTAGAAAAAAATAGTGGCACACCCTTGCTCACACTCGGGGGCATGAGGACTCGCATCATCAAGTCAGCGATGTTGCAGCCAATGGCTTTATCTTACGTTCGCATAAAGCCACGTGATGTTTTACGTACATCTAAACATAGAATTAGAGAAAATAGGGTTTACTTATGCGGTTTACTTGCTTTAGATGTGCTGCACGGAATGTTGCCAGAAACATTTCCCTGAAAGTATGGTGGCAACATTGCTTAAATTGCTATCGATTTAAGGGAACATTACAAATTTTATCATTCTTTGAAGTATGTATATATATTTATCATTAATATTGTAATGAAAAGATTATAAACTTTGTGTCATATTTTATACTCACAAAGATGAAATAAGAAACCAAAAATTTGCGCACGGGCGGGCCTTGAACCAGTAACTTCTTGGCTAACCGGGCCAAACGTTCTACCATTTGATCTACTATGCTGTCGGTGATTTCATCTTTGTGAATATAAAGTATGAAACTGTGAGTGTTAAAAACATTCTAAAACAATTAGACAGCAAAACTTCATCAATTTCCAAGTAGAATTCATTCTGTAAAGAATAACTGTTTGCAACAGACGGGTAGATGGCGCTAAACGTCACGCGTAATGACGTGTCCATAAGAGACCACAAATTTCGCAAAGCCGACAGCACGGTAGCTCAATTGCCAACGCCCTGCCAATTATCGGGCGAAGAAGTTGCTGGTTCGAGTCCCGCCCGTGACCAAATTTTTAGTTTCTTATTTCATCTTTGTGAATGATAAACTTTGTAATATTCTCTATCATTGCCAAATTTTTCGGTTATTATACTGTGCTGTTTAAATTAACCATTCGATAGCACTGGAATGTTGCCGGTAACGGCACATCTATAGGTTTAACCCTCAACTCGGCAGTGTGTCCACGCCCCAATGTAAAGTCGCAAGAGCTGAAATGACGGTTGCCCCCCGGGACAGATTAGTGCGGTCCGCTTCGCGCTTGCCGAGATTACACATTTCAGGGCTGCTGCCCGGGAAATTAAATATCATCAACAATTTCCTTAACGGAAACATTTTGACGGAAAAAAGGTTTTCGGTAATGTTGTGAATGCAGAATCAAAATTAAGGCTTATCCTTTTCTCTCTCGAATACGGCAGTGAGAATTTTGATGGTAATGGAAAGAGATATAAAACGTTATTTGAATACACAGTAAAATACAGCATTTGTAGCTTATAAAATCTCACCCACACCAAAAATTAATTATAGTAAATTTGAAGTACCAAAGGTTACAAAATACTTTGGAGATAATACCTTAAAGAAGCGAATACCATACCTTCTTAATAGTTTGCCGGAAGACATTCGTCGGGAAAGAGATAAGAATAAATTTCAACATAATTTAAAAAAATATTAACTTTGCAAATTGGAGACATAAATATAATATGTAAATAATTTTAAATGAGACTCACTTGATCCTACCGACAAACTGTGTAAATAGTTTTGTAGGAATTTGTTTATAAAAAATATACTATGTTGTTTTCATAATAAATAAAGAAATAGGAATCTATTGAAAATATGCAGTTATTCAATGGTTACAATACAGTCCCTGATACTGTATTTTAACTAACTTACTAATGTTACTGAAAACTTTTATTGCCACCCCTCACCATAACTGCTGCTGTGGTGTTGCTCGATTTCTTATCCCAGCTACGATTTAGTTATTATTGTTTGTTTATTTTCTACTATTGATTAAATTGCTCAATTTTTATTGAGAGAAAATAAAAGTATTTGCCACCACTTATACTATATTGCGTTTCAAAAGCGTCCCCTGTGCTTCTTATGATCCATCGCAATCAAGCAGGGTTTCATTAATGGTTACGATAATGCAGATGAAATCGGTAGCTCTAAAATTAAACAATCCATCAATCCCAATGCTGGGGTACGCCGGCGCCACTTAACGTTATCTCACTTGAACTAATCCACTGATCCTACCGCGGTTGCTTATAATATAGAAAGATTCAAAAGGCTCAATATTTTTTTTCTTTATTATGTTGGTAGAGCTACGAAAAATACATCTAAAAAGATAGAAATGAAATGAAATGATAATTATTGCGTATAGAAACAATGTTCTACAAAGGTCCTATTTCTAATAAAGGTTTCACTTGGATCTACCTTTTCAGGTGTATACACATTTTATAGAATTTAAAATGAAATTATATCAATTTTAGTAATGTAATGTCAATGTCAATGAAAATTAATAAGTACATTTATTAACGATTTTAGTTTGATATCAAAAATTTTAAGTCAAAAAAAAAACCATAACTATTCCACAATCAACTGCTTAAATGCGCCTGTCTTCATATTTTCAGATTTAAAAGAGTCCGGTAGTTTATTATAAATTTTAATACGCATATTGTAGATTTTTTTTGGAACCAAAGGTAATCTGGTTGTTGGTTTAAGTCCTTTATATTCATATTGTTATCTGACCATCCTATCAATTGCATCTCTTTTTGTTACAAAATCTTCTTTGAAAAAATCACAATCCTCAAGAATGTAGAGAAGGTAAAGGGATAATATTATAACGCTTAAAAATGGCTAGCATGATTATCGATAAACAATTGCTATTTCTATTTCCTTGTGTCCCATCTTTTTAAATAACAATTGTAATAAGGTTCTTTTTAGAGCGCAAGGAAAAGCGCCTTGAGTTTGAGATAAGTTTTTAATATGTAACGATGGAATTAAAATAATATTATCATAGTATTTAGTTATATCTGTTCTCACTTCGTCAATTCCCACTGCTCTGGAGTAACTAAGTGAAATAATTTGGTTATTTGGGTTCCGTAACCGTATGACAAAAAACGGAACCCTTATAGTTTCGTCAAGTCTGTCTGTCTGTCTGTCTGACAGACAGACAATCTGTCTGTCTGTCTCTCTGTCCGTCCGTATGTCACGGCCATTTTATTCTGTAACTATAAGCATTACACAATTAAAATTTGGTAGGAAGATGTGTCTTGTTAACCGCTTATCGATTTTTATACAAAAAAATGAAAAATATTGACATGCTTTTAGAATGTTTTTAACACTCACAGTGTCATATTTTATATTCACAAAGATGAAATAAGTAACCAAAAATTTGCGCACGGGCGGGACTTGAACCAGCAACCTTTTGGCATACCGGGCCAAACGCTCTTACCAATTGAGCTCCGACCCGGCGAAATTTGTGGTTTCTTATAAAAACGTCAATTGCGTGACGCCTAGCGCCATCTAGCCGTCTGTTTATGAAACAGATGACCCAAGCAGTTATTCTTTATAGAATAAATTCAACTTGGAAATTGATGTCGCTTCGCTATCTAATGCTTTTAGAATGTTTTTAACACTCACAGTGTCATATTTTATATTCACAAAGATGAAATAAGTAACCAAAAATTTGCGCACGGGCGGGACTTGAACCAGCAACCTTTTGGCATACCGGGCCAAACGCTCTTACCAATTGAGCTCCGACCCGGCGAAATTTGTGGTTTCTTATGAAAACGTCAATTGCGTGACGCCTAGCGCCATCTAGCCGTCTGTTTATGAAACAGATGGCCCAAGCAGTTATTCTTTATAGAATAAATTCAACTTGGAAATTGATGTCGCTTCGCTATCTAATGCTTTTAGAATGTTTTTAACACTCACAGTGTCATATTTTATATTCACAAAGATGAAATAAGAAACCAAAAATTTGCGCACGGGCGGAACTTGAACCAGCAACCTTTTGGCATACCGGGCCAAACGCTCTTACCAATTGAGCTACCGTGCTGTCAGTCCGACCCGGCGAAATTTGTGGTTTCTTATGAAAATGTCAATTGCGTGACGCTTAGCGCCACCTAGCCGTCGGTTTATGAAACAGATGGCCCAAGCAGTTATTCTTTACAGAATAAATTGACAGTACGGTAGCTCAATTGGTAAGAGCGTTTGGCCCGGTATGCCAAAAGGTTGCTGGTTCAAGTCCCGCCCGTGCGCAAATTTTTGGTTTCTTATTTCATCTTTGTGAATATAAAATATGACACTGTGAGTGTTAAAAACATTCTAAAAGCATTAGATAGCGAAGCGACATCAATTTCCAAGTTGAATTTATTCTGTAAAGAATAACTGCTTGGGCCATCTGTTTCATAAACAGACGGCTAGATGGCGCTAAGCGTCACGCAATTGACGTTTTCATAAGAAACCACAAATTTCGCCGGGTCGGACTGACAGCACGGTAGCTCAATTGGTAAGAGCGTTTGGCCCGGTATGCCAAAAGGTTGCTGGTTCAAGTCCCGCCCGTGCGCAATTTTTTTGTTTCTTATTTCATCTTTGTAAAAATTGACAGTTAAGGGGGGGCTCCCATACATGAAACTAAGACCCAAATTTTTTTTTTGTGAAACCTATGCGTGTGGGCTGTCTATGGATAGGTCTTCTAAAATGACGTAGAGGTTTCTAAAACTATTTTCTTTTAAAGTCTAACGTTTCATAGCTAGACGCTGTCAAAGTGGTAGGGAACAGAATGGGCGTCCCCCCCATCTAACTTCTAAACCAAGCAAGTGTTAATTTTGAAAAAAATATATAATGTAGGTCTTAACAAACACTTTCAAGGAAAATTGGTTTCGACGAGATCCAACTAGTAGTTTTTGATATATAAAACATTTTCTACAACCGCAAACATAACTTTGTTCTTCATACAAACACTATGAAAAACAAAGTTATATTTGCAGTCAACAAAATATTGTGGTATTTTACTAAGTAGAAGTATGTGGATTCCCTAATTCAGTTAAAGTTGGCACGGAACCCTCAGTGCGCGAGTCTGACTCGCACTTGGCCGGTTTGCTTTTTTCATTATTGTCCATATTCACATCATTTGCAATATCGATGTTAATTGTAAAATTATCGTTTATTATGTCACTTTTTTTTTCAAATGTCTTGAGGTTCAGTTACGACATTATTATTATCAATTTCCAGTTCGTCCATTGTTTTGTGACAATATCATTTGTGACATTTTTACCTGTCTTTTGACTGTTATTTAGACGTCTAGTGTTTACTGCATTTACGAGTGCGATAAGCACATTGATAAAGCTGAGCAAGTTGCATGCAAGGATATCATAAGTATGATCAAGCAATCAACCAAACATATATGGTGATATTTATAGGTTTATATATTGCAGTAAGGTATGATGATTTAAACTAAATGTCTGTATGTGCTTCGGTAGCCTTAGTTAGACCATGAATTTCAAGATTTGGAGTATGTCGGATATGACAACTAAGTATTCAACTGGTGGTAACAACTCTGGAGTTCAGCTGGTGGTGTCATAAATTTTCTCTCTGGAGATACGATTTGTCCATAAAATTTTATTTCGACTACTATACAAAGGTGTTGTCTCGTCATGTTAGTATCGTTTCATACAAAAGATGCGCTTATATTCTGTTGCGTTTTAACAGGTCTACTGCCTATTTTTGTATTTGGAATTAATTTGTTTGCCAAAGAACATTACTCTTTATTGCCTTTAAAATATGGTTGAAGTTCAACTTGATCCCGATCTCAGTGAAATGCTCAATACCATACATTTCCGTCTATTAACGTTACTCATATGGACCTAACCCTCATACAGGTTTAATGGTTAATCCTGGAGGTTTATTGGTCAATCCATCGGTGCATCATATAATTTGATTTCTGGTACTCAAACTCAGCGCTTTGGAAATTAATTGTAATCCATATTTCCGAATATTTATGAATTCCTGTAAAGAGTTAAGTTAGCCAAATGAAATTATATATCCAAAACAGCAAAAGCAAAATATGTAGCTAAACAATAAAAAAATCTAAACTATCAAGAAATGCATGCATCTATTATAATGAACACAAGAAGAATATTATAATCTCTTAATTTCTAATGAAAAACATGTAAGTATATTAAAATATGTATCATTTAATTCCTTTGAAACCCTTATCTCTCAAAAGCATTATGAAACGAAGTAGTCCATCATCTGAAAGCGGAACTTTTTGATCAATTTATTACCAACTATAATAACCGTTGTCTTAAAAGCTGGTGGGAAATTCAAACAAATGGCGGAACATAAAGCCAGACTACCGAAGAGGGTTCTAGTTATAAGCCCGGAGTGTGGTCGTGCATCTATCAAAGCTGCAGAAAACTTTGCATGGCAACCGCGCTGCAGCGCTACTTCTTAACTATGTGGTATCAAATATTAACTAAGGTTATACAATGCAATTCTCAGTTATTGTTTATGATCCGACACTGAATAAACTCTGCACTGTTAAGCTCATAAGTTGACTAGTATATAATACTTTAAGGCGTTAAGTCCGCCAACTGTAGAACTTAGCTAATAAATAAATAAATAAATATTAGACACCAATCACATAATTTGCTCTTATCCCAAAGAAAGTAGCCTATGCACTTGTGTTATGGAAATCAGACAACGGTGGTACCACAACACCCAGACCCGAGACAATATAGAAAATATCGCTTTCTACATTGACCCGACCGGGAATCGAACCCGGAACTACACGAGATGGTGACGCTTGAAACCAGCGTGCTAGCCACTCGACCACGGAGGTCGTCAAAAAAAAGGACAAAACGATGTTATCGTGTGGGATGTGTGATTTCATGTAGCTTTTTGTGCCTTTCCTACATACATCTTAATATATCTGAACTATTTACCTATATGAATAGTTACCAGAAATACCAGCATTTTATTATGATAATTATACTTATTATTAATATACATACTTAAATATCATTGGAGACAGACGAGGAACATGCTTGGAAAAATCGCAGCCATTTGATCCCAGTAAATACAAAGTAATAGTATCATCTCCAGAAAACTTAAATCGATTTTAACATTAAAACAATAGTATTCTTTTTATTATTAGGGAAGAATTTACTAAATCTCTGCCGCATAAGTACAATAAACCAAGTTTTCGCTCTCGGCGCGTGCTGGCTTGTCTAATTGCCTCTTGGTTGCAAAGGACACTTTATGGAGCTTCCCACAGGTTCTTAACTTTAGGTTTTATGACTATGTGAGTTTTTTTATAAATCGCAAGAAACTGACTAGGCATATCTTACAATCAAACTTAAACTTAACGAGCCTGTGTATAGTGCAATGTTAGCGCTCTGTAACAGAAACAATATTGTTGAAACTGTATAGTAACGTATAGCCTGATATGATGCCCGGAAAGCAAACGCTCTAAAATGTAAAAAAAAACAACGCAAACAAATCTAAAATAAAGCTAAACCTAAATTCATTGAAACACTAGCGGCTTTACTCGCGGACGATTTATTCCACATCGCGGACCAAACAGAGGTTTACTTTCAGAAACTAGCATCCACATTGTTTACTTTAGCTATCTTTGTCACTCATATTTATATGTGAGAGAGATAGTATGAACTGAAATTCGGACATTGTTTTACGGGGTATGTCCCAGTGTGATCTCCAGGGACACATCCCGTCTGCAATTGAAAAACCAACGGCAAAGTTTTTGTTTGGAAACAAAATACAGTGCAATGTACATTTTTTTCGTCCATGTGGTGGACTGGTGTATCAAAATATGCAGCTGCGAATAAGCAAATTATATTTTCAGTTTTATAAGGACAATTTTTTGGAAACCCGTAGTAAACGTCGTCGTTTGCATTCTCATTTTTGGGGTTCCTTTTTTACCATTCGGCAACCCTTATTGTTTTATCAAGTGTGTCTGTCTGTCTGTCTGTTCGTCTAGTTTGAAAAATAGACGCTTTCAAAGTGGTGAAGTAATAAATAATAATAAATCATAAATATTGAACACCAATCACATACATTGCTCTGATCCCAAAGTAAGTAGCTATTTGCATTTGTGTTATGGAAATCAGACACAACGGTGGTACCACAACACCCAGACCCAAGACAATATTGAAAATTCATAAAGATGAAATAAGAAACCAAAAATTTGCGCACGGGCGGGACTTGAACCAGCAACTTTTTGGCTAACCGGGCCAAACGCTCTACCAATTGAGCTACCCTGCTGTCTGTCCGACGCTGCGAAATTTTTGGATACATCATTACGCGTGACGTCTAGTGCCATCTACCCGTCTGTTCATGCAACAATGTGCCAAGTAGTTATTCTCTACAGAATAAATTCAACTTGAAAATTTATGACGCTTTGCTATCTAATGATTGGGAGCACGCTAAAATATAATTCAGCTACAGTCATATTAATGTAAATACAGGTAAGTATAGTGAAATCGAGAAAAAAAAATCAGCTGTTCCATACAAAAGTTCAATTGGCGCGCGGTCAAAATGTATGGAACAGCTGTTTTTTTTTTCTCGATTTCACTATTGCCCCCATAGTAAAAGTTGTTCATATTCATCAGTGGAGTCTTTACACAAAAATTCGGTACTGATAACAAAGTCATCCTGTATGTACATGATGAAAATCGGTCCAACCGTTCCCGAGTTATTTAAAGGTGGTGTAATAAATATAAATATCCTTTGGACATTCCCACACATCGCCATCTAGCCCCAAAGTAAGCTACTCAAAGCTTGTGTTATGGGTGCCAGACAACGGATATAATACTTAAATACTTTTTTTTTTGTAAATACATACATGATATACATAGAAAACACCCAGACCAATACAAACAGACATGTTCATGCACACAAATGTTTGTATTGTGCGGGGATCGAACCCGCACCCGCTGCGTAGTAGGCGATTTCTCGACCACTACACCAGACGGGTCGTCAAAGGGTGTAAGCTATATGACTTTCTTTTATGTGTATTTTAATTGTTATTCCAGGGTTTGCCTGAAAACCAACTAGCTCTTAGGCTCCTCAGCTCAGGGATGCCCCTGTTTGCAAAGTGTGTAACATAAACCTGCTAAGCCGTGTGCTTTGCTGCTATCGAAATTCGCTAACACACAACATGCAACCCTATTTTGATGTGAATAGAAGCTGAAATCGAACATTGAAGAAGAAAGACGGTGAGAAGCTCTCGGAAGCTGTGTACAGATTGCAGCATGTTCTACTAAATTTGGTCACGGTCGAGATTGAAAGGTGTTGGGTGAATTGTGACATTGCTTTCTTACTGATGAAATACGATGCGGCGTAGGACGTCCACCGACAAGATGGACAGATAATTTTGTAAAGATTGCAGGACAAAACTGGCTGCAGTCCGCTTGTAATCGGTCGCTGTGAAAAACTGTGGGGGAGGTCTATTTTCAGCAGTGAACGTCCTTTGGCTGATAATGATGATGAGATAATTATTAACTAAGGGCCTGTTTTACCATCTACAAATAAGTGATGTCATTATTGTTGAGAGAGCAATCTCGAAACAGCCACTCACAAAAAAGAAATCACTTGCAAAATTTAAAAGGCTTGTCAATGTGTCGGTGGCCGAGTGGTAAAGGCATGCGCTCGGATAACGTAAGACACGCAGGGCTCGATTCCTTGTCTGACATACCTAGTTGCTTTTTACATATGCAAATTATGTAGTTAAATACTAACGCACAATTAATTTAATATAAATATTGGACACCAATCACATACATTGCTCTAATCCCAAAGTACCAATACTAATGCACTTGTGTTATAGAAACCAGACCGACGGTGTTACCACAATTGAAGACTACAGGGGAAAAACAAGGAATGTCAGTATAAATCATAAAATAAAATAATAATGACATCTAGCGGCAATCGTATGTGCCTTTTCTATAGCAAAATTACAAGTGCAACAAAGGTCTTTGTCATAGTCTATGTCTTTAAAATTGATTGCTTCTGCCAGGCAAGAACCATAGAAAAAATGAATAAGGTTAGAATGGTTTTGATCGTTCGTTTGTATGGGAACCTCTGTCGCCGGTGGGAGTTACCGGGCTGTTGCTGCAGTGATAAAAGTACCAATCAATGAATTAACGCACCAATATCACAAACCAATCACAATTTCCGCTAGGAGCTCTGTGATTGGTCTAATTAGTACTTGTAACCAACTACCAATCACAGAGCTTCTAGCGGTGAAACCTCCAATCATCATTCAGATACGTTCGTTCTTTTATGTCAAAATACTAGTGATGTGGTAAAGGTCGATTATTATAAATTCAATTACCGATGTGATGTTGTTTCTCTTTGTGAATAAACATGTAGGATGTAAGTTTGAAATAATTTATATAATTTAACAGCTCATTTGATCGCAACAAAGGGTACTACTATTGCCTTTCGGTAAAAACAATAGAAGAAAAAAAAGGGGTTGCTAAACGTTACTTGAAATAGAGTAACTCATACCTTTAAACGTTAAAGTAGTTTCTAAAAATAGTTCTATTAGTAGAATTGAATCATTCTTTGTATAAAGAATAAGTAATATTACTTATATACGACAAATATATTCCAATGTAAAGAAAAATGTTTAAAGGTATAAAAGCATAAAGGCCATGGTCTACATTATTCAGGTATTTTATCTTACCATGCTATTTATTCATTTGTATTCTTGGCTAATACAATAAAGCTGAAGAGTTTGTATGTGTTTAATCGCGCTAATCTCAGGAACTACTGGACCAATTAAAAAAAAGTTTTTGTGTTGGATGTCTTATTTATCGAGAAAGACTTTAGGCTTGAACTTTACGCAGGGACGGAAGGGGAGAGAAACTCAAATCGAAAATAGTTAAGATTACAATTAAAAAAATACAATATACCTTTAGACGTATGGTTGACCGGTAAAGAATGCTTTTGGCATTAAGTCCGCCACATGTACAATTTTATGTTTCGTGCATGTGCTAGTTTTCAATAAATAAATATGTCCCAAGTTAGTATGGTGGTTAAGTTAAAGAAATGTACAGCTGCATGATACAACAGTTAACCTTGCAGTGCTTTTGTTCGCATTTAAATCATATCACCAAAGGGGCTTTGCAGAGGTTTGTTAAATTACAAAATTATACACAAACTCACAATAAGTGTATAGCTGACTACAAATAACTCTTACAAAAATATTTGTATGCAGGGTTATTGATAATATGACCAGATCCTTTTAAGAGTTGATGGGGGAGCACATTTGGGACAATCTTGATCCCAGAATATACTTTCCAAAACTCAACCATTTTTAAGGAAATTTTCTTTTTAAGTTTTTGTAGGAAAACGAGATTTCGAAATAATGATAAAATTAATACCGAATGCTTTTAGATGCTGTAAGAAAATATCAACCGATACTAGCTTAACGTGGTTCATGAAGCAAGGAGATGCTCGTTGTTTAGGTCACTTAAATATGGTCGCTATGGTCACTCATTAAAACACGATCGCGCCGTAAGTTGTTTAACTTCGGTATCACTGCCGAAGGGAGTAGATTGTTGACAGTAAACCAATGTAGAACTTGCGAAAGAGTATTGAACATATATCGATTTTAAACTGTGAATTGCCGTACCCTATTTTACAAATAAATAGACCAAACGATAAATTATAAAAGTTGAGGATTAAGCAGTGCGTTTTTGCTCAGTTATATTTTTATTGCAGGAATACGTTATTTTGGCAGCACGAATTAGAATATAATACATTTTTTTTTTCAAATAGCTCTAGTAGTTCCTGAGATAAGCGCGTTCCAACATATGAACTCTACAACTTTATTGTATTTATTTAATCATTATTATGTTTCAAATAATTAATAAACAAAACTTATTTTTGTCTTTTAATACATCAGTAGGAAAATTACCATTTATCGATAATTTTACTGTGCTGTGAGCTACATCCCTAGTGATGCGTATACAAGCGAACAAAGCAAATTGGACGCGATACATTGCGTGTTAAGATAGCAGATTTGTTAAAAATATGCGTGGACAGTCATCAATGAATATTTTTTTTGAACTTAGTGCAAGAAAACCGCTATCATTTGAAATATCATAATTAAAAAGTGTTTTTTTGCAAATAATGTCGAAATAACTACGTATTTATTACTCACCGGTGAAAAAATACACTTTCTCTCTAATTTTTTATGACCTGGCTTCACGCTCTTCAAGTAATTATAGCAAAAGACGGCATTTTTGACAAAAAATAATGCATCGCTCTTGTCACGCGACTGAAGTAGCTACGGCTCAATGCAGGCATATGCCTACAATTAAGCTCGCTGCCGCACTGACCGGGGCCATTCTAACCTTATTCATTTTTTCTATGGGCGCGACAAGTGCCTTGCCTCGGTTCAACGCCCACACACAACGCAACCTGAGAAGTGGAACCCACAGGAACCGAAGGAAATTTGTGAGTATAATTTTCCGTTTTTAATTAAACGCAAGTAGTGACATAATATGGTTAATCTATATACCAACACTGAATGTGTTTTTTTGGAAGGGCCGATTTTACCAACGTCAGATAAGACTTATTCGACTGAATAAGTATAAAACGACCGATTTTCAAATGACATTACATAAATGATTGCTGACAAATAATAGGTGTCGTTTTCAAATTAGGCGTATTCTTATTATATTTTATTCGACGAACATTCCTTATCTGACGTTGGTAAATTCAATTAAATTCAAACTGATTATTTCAGAAAGCCAGGTTCTACATTGTTTTTAGTCAAAAAAGTAGTAAAATCAGGCCTCAGTGGACTACGCAATGGCTGTACATAATTTACCTGAAACAATATACGAGTTTCAATAAAATTATGATGTCGCGACGGTACAATTTATTTTCCGATTCGTATGCATAGTTATTGTTCCCTTCGATTCATTTATCTGTATGACTGGGGATCGAACCCAGAAACTCGTAGGTACCCACGCGGTGTATAACCTCAGCTACTTCTTACCGTTTTACGTTTGAAGTCCTTTTTTTACCCACGACGAAATGGAGAATGAATGTTCCCAAAATTTTTGAAAAACTCACGACGTAAAAATGAAGTACGTAATCGAAAAAACAATTACATAAAATTTCTTAAATCCTCCCACTAAAATGCGCAAGCTTATTATTGATAAATTATTACAAAACCAAGTAATTCCGTCGGGGATGCCATTATCTGCCATATAATAAGTATTTTAATTATTCACATTTATATTTGAAATGAAACAGAGAAATGGCAATGGCAGTCCCGATGTAACTAATTACATCGGGACTGCCATTGCCATGTCTTTGAGTATCTAATTACTCAATGGTTTTGTAATAATTAACAAATAGGTAAATACATATTTTAATATGTTTACGCATTTGAGTTGGGGGATTTTAAACATTTTATTTAGTTGTTTTTTCGATTACGAACTTCATTATTTTCTTTTCTTCGTGAGATTTTTCAAAATTTTTGGGAACATTCATTCTCCATTCCATCGTGGGTAAAAAAAGGACTTCAAACGTGCTTTATGCTAGTTATTCACCCTGTTAATATGAATGTTTCTGATTCATATGAAAAAGCAACCTTTATTTTCTTGTTATTCCGCACAGGTTTTTGCTCCCTCAATGAAAACATAGCATTTACAGTTGGCGCGCTGGAGAAAGGGCGCTTTGTTTTTCCGCAGTTGAATGATCCTCGTGGGAAGGGAAAGCCTGTAGGCAAGGTCTATCTTTACACAGCGATCTCCACGATTTAACAGAGATTATGTGTATTTAAAGCAGTGTTTATCTAAATGGGTCGCAGTTGCGGGTTGAGTGGGCTTTTGAAATTTGTTGCCTATT
This sequence comes from Pyrausta purpuralis, assembly GCA_963924145.1. Lineage (NCBI taxonomy): Eukaryota > Metazoa > Arthropoda > Insecta > Lepidoptera > Crambidae > Pyrausta > Pyrausta purpuralis. Next base: position 10,620,334 of record OZ001662.1, on the reverse strand, counting down.
TTTATTTTATCAGATTTGAAGATTTAATAATTATTTCAGATTCAAAAGCTAGTCAGTGCGATTCAGGTCGCACAAAATTGTTCCAGTTGCCTTCAATAATAACGAAAATGTGTACAGTAAAACAACAACACACAATTACGCTATTTCAATGCGATCTGCGTCGGAATAAAATACCATAGAAAAAATGAATAAGGTTAGAATGGTTTTGATCGTTCGTTTGTATGGGAACCTATGTCGCCGGTGGGAGTTACCGCGCTGTTGCTGCAGTGATAAAAGTACCAATCAATAAATTAACGCACCAATATCACAAACCAATCACAATTTGCGCTAGGAGCTCTGTGATTGGTGTAATTAGTACTTGAAACCAACTACCAATCACAGAGCTTCTAGCGGTGAAACCTCCAATCATCATTCAGATACGTTCGTTCTTTTATGTCAAAATACTAGTGATGTGGTAAAGGTCGATTATTATAAATTCAATTACCGATGTTATGTTGTTTCTCTTTGTGAATAAACATGTAGGATTTAAGTTTGAAATAATTTGGATAATTTAACAGCTCATTTGATCGCAACAAAAGGTACTACTATTGCCTTTCGTTAAAAACAATAGAAGAAAAAAATGAGTTGCTAAACGTTACTTGAAATAGAGTAACGTATACCTTTAAACATTAGTTTGTAAAAATAGTTCTTTTAGTAGAATTGAATCATTCTTTGTATAAAGAATTAGTAATATTAGTTATATACGACAAATAGATTCCAATGTAAAGAAAAATGTTTAAAGGTATAAAAGCATAAAGGTCTTTCTCGATAAATTAGACATCCAACACAAAACTTTTTTTTAATTGGTCCAGTAGTTCCTGAGATTAGCGCGATTAAACACAAACAAACTCTTCGGCTTTATGGTATTAGCTAAGAATACAAATGAATAAATAGCATGGTAAGATATAATACCTGAATAATGTAGACCATAAGCATTAAGTATGTATGTATGTAATGTAGACATTAAGCATAAAGGTCTACATTATTCAGGTATTATATCTTACCATGCTATTTATTCATTTGTATTCTTAGCTAATACCATAAAGCCGAAGAGTTTGTATGTGTTTAATCGCGCTAATCTCAGGAACTACTGGACCAATTAAAAAAAAGTTTTGTGTTGGATGTCTAATTTATCGAGAAAGACTTTAGGCTTGAACTTTACGCAGGGACGGAAGGGGAGAGAACAAACTCAAATCGAAAATAGTTAAGATTACAATTAAAAAAATATAATATACCTATAGACGTATGGTTGACCGGTATAGAATGCTTTTGGCATTAAGTCCGCCACATGTACAATTTTATGTTTCGTGCATATGCAAATTTTCAATAAATAAATATGACCCAAGTTAGTATGGTGGTTAAGTTAAAGAAATGTACAGCTGCATGATACAACAGTTAACCTTGCAGTGCTTTTGTTCGAATTTAAATCACATCACCAAAGGGGCTTTGCAGAGGTTTGTTAAATTACAAAATTATACACAAACTCACAATAAGTGTATAGCTGACTACAAATAACTCTTACAAAAATAGTTGTATGCAGGGTTATTGATAATATGACCGGATCCTTTTAAGAGTTGATGGGGGAGCTCATTTGGGACAATCTTGATCCCACAATATAATTTCCAAAAATCAACAATTTTTAAGGAAATTTTCTTTTTAAGTTTTTGTAGGAAAACGAGATTTCGAAATTATGATAAAATTAATACCAAATGCTTTTAGATGTTGTAAAAAAATATCAACCGATACTAGCTTAACGTGCTTCATGCATGAAGCACGGAGATGCTCATTGTTTAGGTCACTTAAATATGGTCGGTATGGTCACTCATTAAAACACGATCGCGCCGTAAGTTGTTTAACTTCGGTACCACTGCCGAAGGAAGTAGATTGTTGACAGTAAACCAATGTAGGACTTGTGAAAGAGTATTGAACACATATCGATTTTAAACTGTGAATTGTCGTAGGTATATATATATATATATATATATATATATATATATATATATATATATATATATATATATATATATATATATATATAGGTCTATTTATTTGTAAAATAGGGTATAAATATATTATATATATATAGAGAAATAATTAAAATCGAGGATAATAAAAGCGAAAGTAGAAAAGTTGAGGATTAAGCAGTGCGTTTTTGCTGAGTTATATTTTTATTGCAGGAATACGTTATTTTGGTAGCACGAATTAGATATTAATTTTTTTTTCAAATAGCTCTAGTAGTTCCTGAGATAAGCGCGTTCCAACATATGAACTCTTCAACTTTATTGTATTTATTTTATCATTATTATGTTTCAAATAATTAATAAAATAACTTATTTTTAGCTTTTAATACATCAGTAGGGAAATTACTATTTATCGATAATTTTACTGTGCTGTGAGCTACATCCCTAGTGATGCGTATACAAGCGAACAAAGCGAATTGGACGCGATACATTGCGTGTTAAGATAGCAGATTTGTTAAAAATATGCGTGGACAGTCATCAATGAATGTTTTTTTTTTACTTAGTGCAAGAAAACCGCTATCATTTGAAATATCATAATTAAAAAGTGTTTTTTTGCAAATAATGTCGAAATAACTACGTATTATTACTCACCGGTGAAAAAATACACTTTCTCTCTCATTTTTTATGACCTGGCTTCACGCTCTTCAAGTAATTATAGCAAAAGACGGCATTTTTGACAAAAAATAATGCAACGCTCTTGTCACGCGACTGAAGTAGCTACGGCTCAATGCAGGCATATGCCTACAAATAAGCTCGCTGCCGCATTGACCGGGGCCATTCTAACCTTATTCATTTTTTCTATGGCAAGAACCATGAATATCCGCGCGGAAACATCAAAAAACCGGCAAGGTCAGCAGTTTGACAGCTCGAGAGCGTAGCCGCCACATTGACATCTATCTGTGGTCTGTCGTTGGTTTAGTTGAAATATTAATGCTTGCTTATTATGAAAAATATTAAAACGAGTAGTAGTGACAGAAGTTTGCATTGATAATTATTATTACTAGAAAATATTTGCCAACGTACCTACCTACATTCCCGATACAATCACATAAGTAGTTTATATATTCCAGCGGGCAAAGTCTGATGCATCATTTTTGACATTTCGCGTCGACAATTTCAATTTTATGATTTTCTTATTCATCAAATATCATTTTAACTTACGTAGCTATATCTTTAATAAATCTTAAAAAATATTTGTAGTTTTTTAAGCATCATTTAAAAATTCTTCTCAATCAATAAATACACGAAAACACCAATTTTGTCTCAGCATTTTTCGAGCGCCACCTGGTGGTTTTACACGGAACTATGTCGAGACTTCCGACACAGGCGCTGGATATAGGAAGGTGGGTACTATTTCATAAACTTTAGGAAAAATGAACCTACTTAAGCTATGTATTTCGATTATTATATTTAGTCCTGAATATGAATTATCTTTCTTCCTTTTTAGGATTTCTGGCAACATCTAAAGAAAAATAGTAAGATACAAAGTTCTAAAAGTTTTTTGCCCTTCAGAAGCTCAAAATAATATTTTAGTATTCCGTATAATAATAACTTCTCTGTAGTATATGCGACAATAAATAGTGAAAGAAATAAATATCTAATATAATATAAAAAGGAATTGCTGTTTGTTAGTCTCACTAAAACTCGAGAACGGCTGAACGGATTTTTCTTATCTTATTCTTGAAATATTTGTGGAGGTCTAGGGAAGGTTTAAAAGGCGAGAAAAAATCGAAAAACGCGCGGACAAAGTTTCAATTTACGCAAAACGGTTCAATTGAAATACCCTATTTTTCCCCTGTGGTTTTCAATTACTAGTCCCAACACAATATTGAAAATTATGATTTCTTCATTGACCAGACCGAGAATCCCGGAACCTCGGAGCGGCGACGCCTTGAAACCCAGCGTGCTTAGCCACTACACCATGGATGTCGTCAAACTACACAAATCAATAACTTTTAAGACTTCTTTTACCAAAAACAAGCAAAAAGCAGTACATGCGAGGACCTGTAAAAGTTAGACACTTGTTTGTAATTAGGTGCTACTCATTAGCGAGCTTATTTTAACAGCATCTTCAAAATCAAGGGGCATGATTAATGTTTCAGAGCAGGACGTTAAAAATTAACGACGTCTACCATCTTAATTTTCGTCAACTCTACCATCTTAATCTTAGTCGAAGCGCTGATAAAACAGATTAAATAAACATTGACCGGATCGATACACGAAAAACACATAGAAGAATCTTACCTAAGTGTGCGAAACAATTGTGGAATTTCCTACATTTGCGGTCAAAATATGCTTGCGGGCATAACATTTTCGAACCCGTAAACCATTATGGAATGAAACAAATTTGATCTTATTCTTTTTCATATATCCTTAACTAAACTTGTTAATAATGGTCTTTATCTTTTTTAATTAGGCTTGATTGCTTAAAATGAACTATATTTTGAGGAGTTATTTTTCGTGTTTTTTTTAAAGACTTTATTGCACAAATTTAGTGTACACAGGTGGACTTAATGTTAAAAGCATTCTCTGCCATTCAAACCTTTAGGTCATGCAAAAAGATAGCAACGGGTGCAGTGAAAAAAAAACACAAATAAAATATGAAAATAGTAACCAGAATCTAATAAATATATTATTGAATTAAATAAACTAAATAAATAACTATATCAATAAATAAATAAACTTCAAAATACATATAAGTATATACATAAACATAAATAAAGCTAAAATCCCAAAAATTTGGAGGAAGTCTAAAGTTGTAGCCCTCCTTAAACCTGGGAAGCCTGCAGAAGAACCTAAAAACTATCGTCCTATTTCCCTGCTATGTCACACGTACAAACTTCTGGAACGAATGATCTTAAACCGGCTGACCAAATCTATTGACCCACAGCTAATACCGGACCAGGCTGGCTTTCGCCCAGGAAGGTCATGTTGCAGCCAAGTACTTAATCTGACTGAGCATATTGAGGATGGATACGAACAAGGGCTGGTGACTGGCGTCGTATTTGTGGATCTGAGCGCCGCATACGATACCGTGAATATAAGGCGCCTTCTAACAAAAGTAATTGCCTACACAAAAGATCGCAAATTTGTCACTCTTCTTGCTGAATTACTGCATAATCGTCGCTACCAAGTCCTCTTCAATCATGAAAAGAGCAGATGGCGCACCCAAAAAAATGGCTTGCCTCAAGGAAGTGTACTTGCTCCCATTTTATTTAATATATATACAGATGACCAACCTACATACCCGAACACTTCACGATTCCTTTACGCCGACGACCTTGCTTTGACCTGCCAAGCTAAATCATTTCTGGAAATCGAGAAGCACCTTACTGCAGCCCTTGAACAGATCCACATCTACTATGATTCCAACTCCTTGAGACCTAATCCAGCAAAGACGGAGTCCTGTGCATTTCACCTGCGAAACCGAGACAGTGCACGACATCTACGCATTGCCTGGCGCGGGGTAGAAATTGCCCATAATGACAGCCCAAAATACCTAGGGGTTGTATTAGATAGATCTTTGACCTACAAGGGTAATTGCCAAAAAGTGAGGAATAAAGTGAGCGCACGGAACAACATCATAAGGCGTTTGACAACTACACGTTGGGGTGCAGCTCCCGATGTCCTTTGCACTAGCGGCCTGGCACTGTGCTACTCGGCCGGCGAATACGCTTGTCCTGTTTGGGCGCGCTCAGTTCACGCGAAGCATGTGGATGTCGCCCTCAATGAAACCTGCAGGGTTATTACGGGAACGCTAAAACCTACGCCTTTAAACATCCTCTACACCCTAGCTGGAATAGCTCCTCCGTGCGTTCGGCGCCAGGTTGCATGCTCCATTGAAAGGCTCAAGCAAGTAGAAGATAGCAGGCACCCGTTGTATGGATATATACCTTCACCCCCACGCCTAAAGAGTCGCCGCAGCTTTATGCGTAACACCGAGCCACTTAGCGTGGATCCACCTAAGGCCAGAGAACAGCTGTGGTCAGATAAATTCGCCCCCAACAACCCATACATCTCCTTAGCTGAGAAGCTGCCGCCGGGTCACAATCTTCCCTGGCCCATTTGGAAAGCGTTAAACAGACTTCGTTCAGGTGTAGGCAGGTGCAATGAACTTAGGAAAAGATGGGGCTTCACTGAGGACGACACGTGCGAGTGTGGCGCCTTACAATCTATGCCACACTTAATGTCGTGCCCTACCTCTCCTGCCACCTGCACGCAACAGGACCTTTTCAGCGCCAACCAGAAGGCCATTGATGTTGCCACTTTTTGGGCGCAAAGAGTTTAATTGCCATTGACTCGAGAAGAAGAAGAAGCATAAATACATACATATAATAATAATATTATGCAATTATTCACTCTTTCAGAAATGTACGAACTTTATTCTTGAAAGAAAACTTTGCATCGGTTCTCTTTATATCCACGGGAAGAGAATTCCACAGTCGTGTTGCCGTCACTGTGAAAGACTTGGAAACGTACGAGTAACGATGGGCCAGCGTGCCTAGCCGGAGATTGTCAGATGAACGGAGAGACCGATCATGGGTTTGACAGAGATATGGAAACATATCTTGAAGATAAGAAGGAGAATAGGGGTTATAAAGAATAGCGTGTAGAATGCAAAGAACTCGAGAGTCTCTGCGTTGACGGATGGTAAGCCAATTCAGTTGTGCTCTGTAACTGGAGACGTGATCGTATTTACGGAGGCCGAAGATGAATCTGATACAACTGTTGAGGAGACGTTCGAGTTTATCGATGAAGGCTTCAGTGAGATTAGTACAGCACGAATCAGCATAGTCAATGATAGGTATTACAAGAGTTTGCATAAGCAGAAGTTTTGTCTTAAATGGGAGAAAGAATTTTAAGCGGTAGAGACTTCTCAAACAAGTAACAACCTTACGGCTGACCTCTGCCATGTGATCAGTCCATCCCAGCGTAGTATCAATGATTAGACCTAAGTTCTTGACACTAAAACAGAAAGGAGTTGTCGTGCCTTCATATGTTATCGGGTCAAGATCAACGGAACTAAGTCTAGAGATCAGTCCTGGACTGCCTACGATGATAGCCTGACACTTGGTAGGGTTAACTGAGATTCCAAAATTATGCGACCAAGATGAAATATATTCTAAGGTGTCGTTCATTAACTGTTTTGCAGTGGATATGTCAGCAATTTCAGATCGCACATACAATTGAAGATCATCGGCATACAAATGATACGAGCAGCGAAGGTTGAGGGTGATTATATTTATAAAAATTGAAAAAAGAAGGGGCGTTATATCCCACCCTGTGGAACACCAGAAGTCAGCTTGTGCCAGTCAGAACATGAATTCGAAGTTTTGATTGACTGCTGGCGACCACGCAGGTAGGATGAAAACCAATCTAGAGCTGAGGGAGACACCTTTAAGTGAGATAGGACAGCCAGAAGGAGATCATAATCAACAGCATTAAATGCGTTAGAAAAATCGATTAAAACAAGGAGTGTCACCTTAGAGGAATCCATCCCATCTCTAATGTCTTCAGTTACCTTCAGCAGAGCAGTGGTAGAGCTATGGCCTGCGCGAAACCCAGACTGAAAAGGATTCAAGAGATTGTTCTTAAAAAGGTGGGAGGATAATTGTTTAAGAGCACATGACTCTGTTATAATAAATATTTGTTCCAATATATATTGACTGTAACATATATTTAAAAAAAAACAAGCCGTAAAAGCTAAGTTTAGGACGATAGAAAACGAATGAGATTATTTTGGTAACTATGATTTAAAACACAGGACCAATAAAATATATATTTTGTCGGATCAAAATCCTCAACCTACTATTAAGCTGCATGAAATATACACAAATGTACTCACTGATAGTAAGCGTATAAAAGATAAATATTTTGTCGGATCGAAATCCTCAACCTACCATAAAATTGCATGAAATATACACAAATGTACTCACTAATAGTAAGCTTATAAAAGATAGATATTTTGTCGGATCGAAATCCTCAACCTACTATAAAGCCGCATGAAATATAGTGGGTCTGATCCACTCAATCACAACTCAACTCAACTACAATCTGACCAGTGTGATAGCGATAGGTACACTTATAGCACGTAGTTACTTATTTACAACAAACTTACTATATAAAGTTCTGATTAGATCAATAGGCCTTACATTATATCCCGAAATAATTCGAGTCCAACTCACGTTATGCGAAGCGTAGTGAGCTTCATCACAAATGAAGAACAACAGTAAAATGCTGCAGCATGCGGTCAAAGCTAAACCAATGTCCTTTATTCCAAAGCCCTCAGATATCTGACTGAGCAGGTCATAGATGGATAGCGTGATGATGAGGAAGAGGTAAAGATTGACAAATGTAAAAGGTTAGCAGTTTGCAATGCCGGTGTTGCGAGCGATTTTGCTCAATCGAAGCCACAAAGCGCGATAGTCTGAAACTTTCTTTGCTGGTCCGATGTTTCGGAGGGCCCGTGAAAGATTAAAATAACGTAGGTACATTACCAGTTTTTAAATTGCTTGAAATCCATAGATTAGCAAATATAGTTACCTGATGAAATTCTTCTGCCAGTACATTAGCACAGACACTGAGTGTTTCACACAGCAAATACCAGTATCCTCCAAGGATATAAGTCAGTATTTCTAGGAACACATAAGGGATGAGCTGCATGGGTTTGAAGTGGACCATAGTGATATGAGTGATAACTACGGACGTCAGAGAGAGCACCGTGATGACTATTGCTATGGAGAGGGCTTTTTTGTACAAGTTGACTGGAAGTGCTCGTAGTGATAGTTGCTTGTAGGCTTTCTGAAAAGAGAACACATAATGTAGGTAGGTTATTAGCCTTAAGACTGCATTGTATTTTATTTTAACTGCATCTGTACAAAAGTTGTACATATAAATGTACGTGCTAAATTTCGTAAGTATATGCTGAGCAAGACAGATTGTTTTACAGAGAATAATCTATGTATATTCTAATGTTTGTCCACAGATTTTTCGAATCGGGATGCTTTTTAGTTCAATCAGATATATAAGGTACAGTGAAAGTGTCATCAAAATGGGCCCAGTCGTTTTTGAAATGGTTTGGAGTCAATGCATGGTGTGTGTAAAATGTTTGTTATTCACAAAGTTATGAATGATAGTTACCTCAAAATGTGCCCACTCGTTAAGAACTTGGGCAATTTTTGGAGTCTCATACCACATAATTGGAACCACGACCATCGGAAACAGATAGACCGTAAACAGGTACTCAATCACAGCTTCCTCGAATTTGCCTTCAGCCGTTCGCAAGATCTGAACTTTATGGAGAGACAGATAAAGCACATAGCTCAACATAGTGAAGTAGACGATAGCCGAGTAGATCATCGAGGGGGATGCTATCTGGAACTCATTGACTCCAGGAGACGTTTTCGTTATTGGGAGCACACCCATGATTCTTAGCAAGGTGAATACAGGCTTGATGTTCTCGTAAACGATGTCTTTTGTGAGTATCGGATTTATAAGATTATTTCTCATTGGTGCCACCGCATTTGGGGACGGTGGTTTCATGTAAGGCGTTTTTGCTGGAGTAATATCCAGGAAAATAGGATTGTTTTTAGGTTTGTTTTCCATTTGCACGGCGAATCCATTTGGTATCGGTACATTCGTGGTCGGAACCAGGCTGTTGTTCGCGTAGAAACTCATCGTCACGTCGTATCAATTTCGTCGAGTGGCTCCTACTGAATCATGTTTTTCGGAAGGAAGCCTAATGACGCCAGTCTTTGTCAGGACGTCATATTTCAAAAGCTGACAAGTTGATTGCAGCCACGTAAGCGTTTCGGTGCCCTTCGTTAATCTTTTAACGCGCACTTCACCTTGAGCGAGACCTTAGTTATTACTATCTGCATCATATAGCTTATTAATCCTGAGCAATAAATAAAGGTACACATTGAATTGAAACACTCATATAAGAAATGTGACTGTTAACGTTTGATAAAGCTATTTACTTACTTGGGTGTTTTAATGATAACCCTGAATTGAAACAAGGCTGTTGTATCCTTCACGGTCGAGTTGGGCGTTGTAATAAAACTGTGTAGGTAAACATGTGTCAGATATTTGATGAACTCCCATTCATCATTTATTCAAGCCGAGGGCTTTTATTATACACTTTTATTCCATTTAATTTTAAACACTTGTACCTTTGGAAACATGAAATTGCAAAGTTTATCTACAAGATCAAATATCACAATTCCAAAGCGTGTAGTGGTTATTAATATTAGTTTTTATAGGTACTTTAAGTGTAGGTATGTTACTAAAGGATTGATTTTAAGCAAACAAAACAACACTCTCAATGCAAGCGGAATGTTTCTTCATTTAACACCACGCTAAGCCCCTTTCTTATGCAGCTTGGTTCGCATCAAAACTTGGCGAGTAGAATTTATAAGCCCATATGTTTTGTATACTGTAAGCTTTGCGTACAATGAGGTGTTACTTGGCAAAGATCTCTGAACTTATTGCATAAAGTATTTCATGATGAATCAAGTATTGTGATTTTGGTATATAAGCCTTAGCATCCACGAGTGGGAATGAAGAGATTACGAAACTTTTGTAGAGGTTCGGAGGAGACATTCATGAACAAAGTGAAGTGGTCTTAAAGGGGCAGAGTGCTTATGCAATCCATTATTAATTTAAATGGTTTATTGCCAAGCATACAAAACTTGATTTCAATTTTGCGTTTAAAGATTTGAAAACAAATAATTCTATTCATAAAAAATATATATTTGAATCAAGTTCAAGTCTCACAACAATTGTATCTTTACGATGGGTTTTAAATATCTGAGAACAAAAGCCGATTCCCTTAAAAAAAAGAAATATGCCGATTAGCTGTCGATTCCCCTGCTTTTATTCCATTTCTGAATTCACGATTAACAGTATCAGAGCGTGAAGGCCCAAAATGCAAAGTTTGCGGGCGTCCCCAAAATCGTTTTCCAAATGAAACTTCGGAATTTCCAATAAGCCCTACGGGAATGAAACAGATACTTAGTTGACTTTATTGTGAAATGTTTTTTCTGCGGTCTTATGCTTGCGTTTTTTTGAACAAATTTTAATGGTAAGATCTACATATACAACCATACCATAAAAGTGTCGTATATCACGAGTATATTAATATTAGGTGTAGTACAATTTTAAATATATAAAATGGGTTATAAAACCATAAGAGATGCTCTCGCAGACTTTTCTGTAGAACTTCTTAAGATAAAGATTTCTGCCATACATATCATATTGGTGTAACTGTCACAGTTTTTGCAGCGTACGCTTAAATAGCTCCAAAACTAAAAAAAACAGGCTTTATTCACATTTATCGTCATATCTTCGCTAACTCAATTCATATCTTTATAAAATATCATCATTCTCAGCACGGACAAGGACGTCCACGGCTTTTCACAGCTACCGATCACTAGCGGTCTGCATCGAGTTTGATCCTGCGATATTTTTAAGGTCGTCTGTCCATCTTGTTGGTGGACGTCCTACGCTGCGTCTTTGGTTGAAGGGTCTCCAATCTAGAACTTTCCTGCCCCAACGGCCATCAGTTCTTCGCGCTATGTGCCCTGCCCATTGCCACTTGAGCTTACTGATAAAAAAATATATATGTTATGCAATGTAGGAAGGACCATATTCCATAGAAAAATGCCCCGCGTCCTACAGAGATGAAAAGTTCATCCCTGTAGGACGTTGAGTATTTTTGGCCCCAAGGCCTGATTAACTCATAGGCGAATTAGGCTGCAGTCTAGACTATTTGACAGGCCACCAAAAAAGTATACGGAAATAATAACTAACTAATAATAAGGAAACAGTTTTTTTAATGACATTTTAGCGCTCGCTTGGCTCGCGATCGACTCGTTTTCTTTGGTTTATAACGCTATTAGTGAACTTTACATTTCTACTTGCAGTCATGAATTAATTTTGCAAACAAGAGCTCTGTAGTAAGTAAATTCGCTTGCTTCGTCCGTGTAAAGAAAAAAATCGCGGTCGCATTGCTCGCAGTTTTACAGTTTCTGACGTTTTCCAAAAAAAAATATGGTCGCAATCATGAATTCATTTGTGTAAAATAAAATTTTAGTGCTCGCTTCGCTTGCTGTTTTATAGCTTTTTTGGTATTTCAAGTATTCAGATGATTCGTAATTTAAAATTTTTACTTGCGATCGTGAATTCGATCGAGCTCACTTCGCTTGCGGTTTAGCGATTTTGTTAGCTTCTTGACATTTGGTCAAGGTTTTCAATCGATTAGTAAGTACCCCTCTCCTCACCCGTCACTTTTTGCCAAAATGTAATCCTGTGATCTCAAAAAGTCTCCTGGCACCCGACAGTGCATCCTGATAATTAGCCTAGGGCGGTCTGAACTCTTGATCAGTCACTGTTTCGACCTTCCTCTTTTTGTAATGTTTCATTAAAGTATTTTCTGTAGTTTTGCGTGAAGGAGTTACAAACATCCACACATCCATCTCTATACAAAGTTTCACGTTTACAATATTAGTAGAATGTAGCAAAGAAAAAGAAAGTTGTAATAGACGGTAGAGTGTTCGTCATCAACAGGTGTAATTTTCAAATAATCATAATAAATAATCTTAATGTTATGGAATACACGAAAGCCACTGAAACAATGCCACTTTTAATTTTTATCACATGATATTTAATTATTAAATTAATAAATCTGCATGCAAAACAACAAATTTATATGCTTAATTACAGTACTAAAACACTGAGAACATCGTTTAATCGGGCATCTTGGCAACCCCGTTGATAGTCAATTTAGGCGGTAATCAAGAAGAAAGGTTAGCCCCGGGCTTCTTAAGCGCGACAGCCATTAAATTTAGCTGCACCGGGTAAGACTGTATACAGACAAACCATAAAATTATTATTCCGATAGGAATATTAATTTTATGAGACAAACGAATATATTAAAGTCTTTATTATTACATCTGAATCCATTTACCAAATGGTAGCTGATAAATAATAATTTAAAAAATAAACCGCCTTCAATAACTCACTTAAAAGCTTAAATTGACGCATTTGTCTTCTACTAAGAAGAAACAATTTTTTTTGGAGTCGGTAGATGATATGCGTAGAGACTGTTAGTGTTCGTAAGCTTGACATTATGCACAGACTCAAAAATAAAGGTTTAAATATACTCTGATTTTTAATTAGATAGACCAAAATGACAGCTTTAATCGAACGTTTTATTTTTTTAATGTTGCCAGTGTAATTCCAATACTGTTGTAACATTTCAATTCTACGCGATTAATTGAACTTGTGATATAAATTTTCATTACTTTGGTTTTACTAATTCAAATAAATAATGCATGTAAGACGTTACATAAAGCTCTAAATAAACGTAAAACATAAAACAAGTAGTGGAAGTAGTAGTTTTTGTAAGGAGTAAAAAAATCTAAGTTACTCTTCCACTAGCAATATTCTTGTATGATATTATATTCTTACCTATTTTATATTTTAAATATTTTCTATAAACAATGATGATGATCTTTGTAGGAATCATGATTTTTATAATCAGCTTTTATTTGAATATTTTATAATCTATCAAAACAACAACGAGTATAGATGATTTATTTTTAAAATTATTCTTTATTCATTTTTAGTTATAATAACCCTTAACCCAGATATTTCGCAAAAAATATGTCTTAGATACATAAGGTACTATGTGCCAAACAGGAACAAAACTTGTTTATTTTAAATAAGTTATTACATAGTTTTAGGATATTTTTAAAAGATCTATTTTATAATAAATGGGTTGGTTAATGTATTTAGAACTTAACTTAGAAGAAAAAAATAACTATTATTTTTTTAACTAACTTTGTATGAAAACACACGAAAACTGATAAATAGTCAGCTCCTTGATAAAATTACATGTCATTTCTAATAACTCAGTTGTGTCTTTTATAGAACAGAAGGAATATCTGGGTTAACTCAAAAACTACTGAACTAATTTTATTGAAACCTACATTGTACCCTCAGATAGAATATACCTAATTAAAATAAGCCGTGGACAAACATACAAATATACAAACATCCATACACAACAAAACAACAACAACAAAATTTTGCGCCTCACAACTCTCGTACAAACATACCTATTAAAAAAGATAAAACAATTACAATTTACACTGTGTAGCTGATAAAAGAAATCGACTCTATCTTAAAATTTTGATCCAGACTCGTAGTAAACTTAAGAAATTAAAATTCTCGGTAAAGGCCTTTTTCCAAGGTGAGTTGGATCGAGGCACAACTAAATTATACATACTAAGTTACTCCATATTACTAAGGTGCTATATTCTAATTTATACTATCAAAGTTTTTTTTTAATAAGGACATACTAACACACACTTAGGTTTAAAGAATACATGTGAGATAAGAGTGCTGTACCTATTAAGGTAAGTTGTGTCAGCTGCATTGCTTTAACCAAAAAGCGATCGGCCTCCAGGTACAGGAGGCCGATTCTCGCGCCAATCAAACTTTTTTCGTGTGATAATTCGATTCCTAAAAAAACAAATAAAATATCTACAGGTAAAAAAAACATCGCACGAACAAAACGTAAATACATAGAAATCGTGACCCTGAGAAATCAAAAACTATTTTTCTTCGACGAAGAAAATTCAATCGGTGAACTTTTGTTCGTATACGAATTGCATGAGAATTTTCCCCCAGAAGTCTCGACATAATTCCCTGTAAAACCACCAGGTGGCGCTTGAAAAACGCTGAAAGAAAATTGCTGTTTCCGTGTATGTATTTATTGATTGTGAAAAAAAATGAAGGTAAAAAAATTACAAATATTTTAAAGATTTATTAAATATATATCTACGTAAGTTAAAATAATATTTAAAGCAGCAGAAAATCGAAAAATTAAATTTGTCTACGCGAAATGTCAAAAATTTTGCTTCAGATTTCGACCGCAGGCTGCATCAATTGCTGTTGGCAGCGAAAAAACCTAATAAAAAAAAAAAAAAAAATCTTTATTTCAGGCATCTTGGCCCATAAATTGCACAAAGACACAAAAGAAGAAATTAATAAGTTAGAATTAATAAAATAAGATTAAAATTACACATCAAATTAAATCGAATTACATTAGATTAAATTAAAAATTTAAATTTAAAAATTACATCGAATAAAAAAAATAAATAAATTAAAGTAAATTATAACATTGATGATTACTTCAACAGCCGACCGCCGCCACACCCGCAGCTACGGCATGCCTATTGCAGCAGCATTGGATGTAGGGGCAGTCGACTCTATCAGCTATCATCTTCAGAACCGTATTGGGGCTGCCCCGAACTCTGCACACTAACGACCAGCACCGCTTGCGCAAGACAGTGTGGAAGCAGTCTGTGCGCGCCACCGCGAACATGGCCGAGGCGCTGCAGTTTCGGGGCAGCCCCAGCACGGCCCTCAGGGCGTTATTGAACTGCACACGAAGGGCATTGTACACTTTCTGCGAGTAGTCAGCCCACAGAGCACAGGTGTATAGTGCAGTACAGTATGCTCGAAATAGAGTGATTTTCACGTCGACAGAACACTTCCTAAACCTGCGAGCCAACATGTTGGCTCTTCGTGACAAAGCCCTTCTCTCCCTTTCGATGTCAGCATGGTCTCTGAGATCAGTGGTAACTATGTGCCCTAAGTATTTAAATTGTGACACTCTATCCAGGGATACACCGTTTAGTGTGACAGGTGGTATAACGTTAGGACATTTCGCACCACTGGTCTCAAACACCATGAACTGACTTTTCGTGACGTTGTATACAAGGCCGTGCTTCTGAGCATAGACTTCACATATCCTCATCAGCTTGTTCAGCCCACAGACTGACGCGCTCAGCAGCACCATATCGTCAGCATAACTCAAGTTATTGACACAAACATCGTCTACATGGCATCCGACATGCATGTTGCTGAGCGCGACAATCAGTGCGTCCATGTATATATTGAACAATGTGGGAGAGGTCAGTCCGCCCTGTCTTACACCACATTCCATTTGATAAGGCTCCGACATTGCCCCCGCCCACCTGACGCTATTAACCTGGTGTGCATACCAAAAACGAAAAATATTTACTAGTTCATTAGGCACATGTAAGCTTTTCAGCTTCTCCCATAGGATGTCATACGCAACCAGATCAAACGCCTTGGACAAGTCGAGAAAACAGGCGTAAATAGGTGTTTTGCGAGCCGTGTAATATCTGACGGTGTGCTTAAGGCACAGTATGGCACTTTCAGTAGATAGCTTTGGTCTAAAACCAAACTGGTTATCGTGCAAGTCTGTATATTTGTTCAGCTGTGCATTAAGAAGACCGTCAAATATTTTGGCTATTATCGTGGCTAGAGAGATAGGTCTGTAATTCCCTTTATCAGCTACGTCACCTGTTTTATTTTTAACTACTGGGACTACAACCGTTCTCATGAGATCAGCTGGCAGATAGGAGTGACTCACACACAACGAGTAGAACATTGCCAGTACACGGGCCGCATGCGTGCCGGCATGCTGCAAGTGCTCCACACTCAAGCCGTCATGACCCGGAGATTTGCCTGTAGTCATGGCCTTAATAGCGTTAACGACATCTTTTGCAATGAATCTGATGTTAACCTTGCCGTGTAAAATCTTAGTATCATGCGAATTCGATAGACCCAAGGGAGATCGCATCGAGAAATGATCCCTAAAGATATTCGCAATGCCTTTATGGTCACTCTCACCATCAATACTCACAGGGAGCCCTGGCCTTACATTAATTCTATTGGTACCCTTCCAAAAGCCACGAAAGTCACCCTTAGAATGTTTTGAGGCCAGCGCGTCCATTTTCAGCTGGTCCTGATGATCCTGACACCATTTAAGGCGAGACTTAAAAACTTTTCTGCTTTCACACATTTGTGTATACATGATACCTGCCCTAGGCTTACCGCATGATACCCATTCCCAAAAATCTGATCTGGCCTTTCTGTGAGCCTCACTGACGTGTTTATTCCACCCGACTACACGAGACCCACCTCGCCTGATACGTGAGCACCCTCGACTCGTCCCAGCCGCCTCACGTAAGGCCGACACAATGTCAGAGTACAGTCCATCCAAGATGTGCCTATGTTCCGGAACATTACAAAAGGAGTCAGCACATTTTCTAAATTCTATAGGAAAATCAATGCATTTAAGACGTTTATGACACTCGATACCATATTTCTCTACCTGGTCACTGTCCCTCTCACCCCATATTATTCCCTTATTCATATCTATTTGTTTTTGTAAACTTTTTGGCGTTAACAGGTCTAAGTTACATTCTATAAGTAAGGGAAAATGGTCGGACCACAAAGTATCATATTTTACATTTACATTCAAGACAGATTGTTTAGCTGCCTGAGTCACTATACAGTGATCAAGCCAGCTGCAAGATCCGTGTGCGTCACTGATGAATGTGAACGTACCAGAGTTCTTACCAAGTAGATCGACATCAATACATGACAGGCAATGATCGTTACAAAAGTTATTTAGCTCGGAGTAGAATAGGGCATTTAAGTCGGCATTAAAATCACCCAAAATGAACACAGATTCTAAGTCACATTCATCAATGATAGCGCTTACCGTACTTAGACAGTCCGTAAATTCAGGCAAGTTATCCCTTGAGTCGGTAGGCATGTACACACTTATCACTATCACAGGGCGATCTGCCGTTATTAACTTAATAGCACATATTCGAGCACAATCGCACTTTATCACGGTAACTTGTTGGAATACACTGTTTTTCCATAATAAAGCAACGCCACCAAACGGTCGCCCGCGCAGTAAGCCGGCGGACGTGTCCACAGCCGATGTACCTGTGTATCCGAACCCGCTATCGATGGTTCCTAGATAAGGTATGTCTTCCGGTAGTAGCCACGTTTCCTGCAATGCAATCAGGTCACAGCTGCGACACAGTTCCTGAACGCAGCTATATGATCGTTTTATGTTTTTACAATTGAAGCTAGCGAACAGATATGGGTTCTTACTCATTATGATTTCTCTTTATGCCGTCCACAGTGCGAAAACCGTCTGACATTCGCTTCCTAAAATGTACAAATCGCCTAAATACTATGCCTTGCGGCCATAGGTTCTCATCAAGGTAAGACGATAATTTTGATTCGGGAACAAAGAATTTATAAGCTTTGTGACCCTTGTCTTTCTTCATAACAATCTTTTCTAAGCACACAGAGTCATGTGTTCTACTGCTAATGTACTTTACAATATCGTCCTCAGAGGTGTCACGATGAATATTCGTTATAAATATCGGAATACTTCTTTCAGCAGCCTTGAAGTTACATTCCGCATCTTTTGCTAAGCCCGATTTACCAAGGTATCGATACTTAGTTTTATTTTTCTGATAAGATACTTTCTTCCACCCTTCATGGTTATAATTGTTTACACGCGCAGGTTCAATATCGCATCGCTCCGTAGGTGTGTGCGCAGCCTTATCGCAGTCAGTCGTAACGGTATTGGCCGCAGTGAACAGCTGACGCGGTGCTACCTGTTCGGTGCGAGCTACAAGCTCTGACGTCACTAGACTCGGGCTATTTCGCTCGCTCTCGCGTATAGTCGGCGTACAGCGCGATTCTACGCAAGCGTTGCCCGCCAACCGCCGTTCGCACTCCGTAATCTCACTATCTACCTCCAAAATTTCTACATGTTCACTCGATTCCTTTTCATTAGAAGACTCGTTATTTACTGAATAATGTGAAAGTCCAACAGGACCACTATCTGGCAACCATGCGCCTCGTCTCGTGTTTACTTTGAAAGCACTAGTTGGTGGCAGTGAGTCGTATTTTATTTGTAAAAACTTTGCGTTTAAATCTTTTAGGTCATCTTGTGTGGCATACGTTGATTTAATCTCAGCAATTTCTGACTGTATTTTAACGATATCCTTTAGAAGCTTCGTGCAATCCAAGTGGTCAAAGGTGATAGGTGGTAATTTTTCCAGTTGTCGTGCTACAAAAACTGGAATTTCGTCTGCCTCCAAAGATTTGAACAGATTTATTATATCCGACAAGTCACGTTCCTCCTTTCCTTTATTTTTGCGAATAATTTTACGTTGTTTCGTAGAGATCGAGTCAAAGAAAAGTGATTTCGACTTTTTGATCTCCTCACTGGTAAAAGACGACTGATAGATTCGCACTAACGTAATTTCGTCCACGACCGACACTTTGTTCTGTATATACGACAGCATCTCATCAATTACAATGTTACAATTATCACATTTCACTAAGTTCGACATTTTCACAGATCAACGCTCTCGGACGTATACACGCAACCGTCGCGGAGGGATGCGCGGGCGCGACTGATGCTCTGATGCCAATTGCTAACTTGCCAACTTTTGGTGAGTTCTGAAAGTAAGAATTGCATAAGTGTGAACAGACCCTTACAGGATTAGACAAATTGTCCCAGACAGGGATAGCGAACTCGAATGAGGACAATCTACTTACAAACTTCTTGAATGAGGTTAGTCGGAAAAAAGTTAAACTAGGTTTCTACAAAAAATTCAGAATAACTAAGACTTACAAACCTTTAATCATTATATGACTCATAGTTGGTTGATTAGCGCGAAAACTTTGCTATTTTAAAAGGTTTCTTGTTTTGTGATAATTTTATTTTATTTTCTGTTGTTAAAAAATATTCCGTGCTCTTGTATACTGCTGCCAACGTTTTCAACCCCTCTCGTGCACGTAACCAGTTTAAAATACTTACGAGAAAACTATACAGCACGTTTGTCACTGAAAGCGTTACTTAGCAATATATTACTCAAGTACTTAAGTGTTGTACAACCAATTTCTTTAAGGCAACAATGTGGCCGAACACTGGTCATCACTTGTTGTCTCTAAACCAATTCAATAGCACTTAACGGGCAACATACCCAAAAGAGATAGATTACAGAAGGCTCACTCCCTCGAAGTCTTTTAGGTTCTCGATAAGCAAATTCCGCTCGTGTGCAGCTCTTCTTACGCAAAAATGAATCACTTTACAAACTGCGCACATGCACGACTATTTTTATGTTTGATTGCCTTAACTAGATAATTTTCATGTTTTTTTTATAATAAATATGCGCCAGACAACATACCAATTGTCTTAGTTTCGTATTAAGGAATTTTCTTCCAGGTCTTACGAAAAACAGGCCACTATTATTACGGGGGTCTCCCATAAACACTTAAATACATATAAACATCCACGATTTAGGTACAAATGTTCGTGCTCATCATGAATAAACATTTGCCCCTTATGGGATTCGATCCCGCGACCGCCGGCGTACTAGCCAGGAACGCTAACCATTACACCAAACGTATCGTCGTCCTTGGTAGAGAGCTCTGCGACTCAATTACGTAGATTGAAGGTATTGTATTCTGATCGATAGTATACATTTAAGTGTTGATTCGTTACTATCAAGTTTCATCGACCCTTTTGCATTTGCGTCCATTGTTATTTTACGGCCAAATTCATCAAGTCCACTTCAGCAGCACTCGGCGGAAACACTACGCTATTTACTGCCGTGCTGCCAACTAAGCCTTTATGAACCATAAACCACC
Organism: Pyrausta purpuralis; assembly: GCA_963924145.1. NCBI lineage: Eukaryota > Metazoa > Arthropoda > Insecta > Lepidoptera > Crambidae > Pyrausta > Pyrausta purpuralis. The sequence goes on along the minus strand of OZ001662.1, from coordinate 10,599,704 downwards.
ATTTCTCCTTCATTTATTGGGGTATCTAATGTCCTAGTTAATGTATTGCAAAGCAGGTGCCCTATAAAAACGTCATAATTTATTTTAGCGGGCTGCCCATATTTTTTACAGGGCCTTTGTCGCGACTTCGGAGATAACAAGTTAAGGACCCTAAAATATGAGCTAGACTGTTTTATAAATGTACTTAAGGGGAGGCCATCTTAATTTACAAATCTTAGTAATACGTACTAATGAGGTCTGTGTGACAAGTTTACTGAATGTATACTATAGGGCTACTCTAACTTAAAAGTTGTAAACCAGTGAGTCAGATACACGTGGAAGGGGTAGTAAAAGGGAAAGATGGTTATAAAATGTTGTAAGAATACGCAGAAATGCAAGTAACTAGTTTTAAACAAGAGAAATAACCTGTAAGCTATTAAAATGTATGTCTCACAATATATATATGTGAGTAGTGTTTATTTATTCCTATAAATCGGCAAAAGGTTCGAGTAAAAATTTCTCCCTCGGAGATGGATGAGTCGTTTTAATACGACGGTATCACTTACGGGGCGGAAGGGTAGCGTGTAAATTTAGATCCTTCGACAGCCGGATAGTGTTGTACATTCGAGCTCAACTGGGGTTTCAAATTGATGCCGAGAAGGATATAAATTTGAAACCCCCACGTTGGGCGCCATTTTAGACATTGATGAACTTCGATAGCTCTGAAACTGATTACGTTCAAAGCTGGACACCTTATTAATTAGAATTATACCAATAGTTAACGATTCACATTGTACTATACAACCTTACGGACCCCATTTCTTTGGACGTCCAAAAGTTATACATGCATTACGAGGTATCAAATAAAGGTTAGCTTTTACTTAGTGGATTGTCTGTCCTCAAGAACTTAAAACTTCACGGTGGTACCTATACAAGCTGAAATGGCACATCGATGGTTTCTACAGGATAGTCTTTGATCGTCAGTGATCTGTGAATAATTGCCAGGATCTTTTAAGACGTTCGTGCTAGAAACAGGGCGTCACTAGTCCAATGTTTGAGGGCATATTGGATCTCCGGGGTGTGAGGGCCCTTAAGCTGGCCCTGTCAAATGCACGCGTCGCCCCGTACTCAGGCACGCAATCACAACAAAATTATTATTCAGTCACAAAATAGTTGGGTTATGCCTGAAGAAATCAAAGCACCACATTTGAGATGCACTGAAGATCGTTAAGCAAAAAATCATAACAATATAGAATACAGCCGAACAAAGAACCCGCTCTCCTTTCTTGGAGACAGTTAATTACCTGTTTAATGTATACAAGCCATACATAGAATTTATATGTGGAAACATAAATGGTCTCTTGTTAAAAATCTAGTGACTTATTTAGTCGACTGTTTGTGTTTACCTAATAAAATATAATATACTAGCGGACCAGGCGAACTTTGTTTCGCCCCCAGCCCTGTCTCGCCCCAGCCCCGTCCCGCCGAGTCCCGTAATTTTAAAAGTTAAGCAATCCCAGCGAATTTTGTTTCACCCTTAAATTACTAAAATGGCTATTAAAAAATAAGGGTTGATCGTAGAAGGGTGAAATTTGAGGATTGTATGTATTTTTGTGTGTTGTATCATAAAAAAAAAAGAAATTAAAAATTTTGTCTAAAAATATAAAATAAAATTTAGGGGTGGACTACCCCTAACATTTAGGGGGATGAAAAATAGAGGTTGGCCGATTCTCATAGATACCGGATAAGCACAAAAAATTTCATCAAAATCGGTCAAGCCGTTTCGGAGGAGTATGGCGACGAAAACTGTGACACGAGAATTTTATATAATATATAAATAAACCGAAGACGTTAAGGTCCAATTTCTTACCAGTGCGGTTGAATATTTACGATTGTGTGTGTTTTTAAGACCTTAACCAATGGTTATTAAAGTAACCATTCTCACATTTGGTTAAGTTTATTTTTCTTTAAAACTCACATACAATCGTTAATATTGAATCGCTGGTAACAAAACTTTACCATTACTATCGATGGAGAAATTTGACCTTAGAGCTAATATTTGTCAACTTCACTTTTACTATCAAACATTATTGTATACATTTTTAACCGACTTCAAAAAAGGAGGAGGTTATCAATTCGACTGTATGTTTTTTTTTATCATTATTTTTTTTGTAAGTATGTTACCTCATATCTCAAGTCGTTTGTCAACTGAATCGAAAAATTTTTTCGCCTACTTAGAGGGTGTACCTTCTAGTTGGTCCCATTTTTTCCATTTTGGGATCTGATGATGGGATCTTGGTGTAATCGAGGGAAACCCTTAAATTTTAAAGGCACGTATAGTGTTTCTTTACTAAAATCTTAATTTTGACGTGTTGTTACGTCTGATAGTCAACATCTTGTGGGGCTAAGCTGATGGTGGAAGTCCTTAACGCTTAGGAGTTCAGTAATTATAATGACGGAACTTATGATAGGTGCCATCACTTTGACCATCAAGCAATCACAGCACCGACTCCAAAAAGAAATTGTTTGCCTAAAACGGATTCCTTTCCTTTCAATGGTGAAGAGTTTATTTAAGACTTTTTAGTGCATTTTGGTTTTGAAGTCGGTTTTTACTTTTTTTTAAAGTTTATTTTGTATGAAGTGATTCATGCCTGAACGTGCTCCACCCGGGCCCGTACGGGGTACGGCGTTGGAATGTCTATGGGACTTTTCACGGCTCCGGCACGGTCCGCCCCGGCACGTTGTAGCGTGAATAATCCTTTAAAGCCACCGATGTCATGACAACATTTCAAGAAAATAGGAGCAAAATCTAAGTTAATCTAAGTTTGTTATACGGCCTTCAAAAATCCTATTTACTTGGCTAATATCTGATCTATTCATAAAGCAATGAAAAGGCAGTGCAGTGAATAATACAAATTAACAATAATGTGATAAGTTAGTTCTTGAAGGGCGATGATGATTAAAACATGATAACTCGTTGATGTCCATTTATTGAATGAATCAAATAAAATACATTTTAAGTAAAATAATTAGTTACTTTCAATATTGCTTACTTGCTAATTTCTAGTTTATTGACGCGCGTGTCTGTTCGATTGCGACATGACCTATTTACACTTCCGTAGGTATACTACAACTCCCCGGAAAAAGTCCTGTTCTCCCTCCCCTTTTAATAGGAAAAAGAAAGAAAAAATATATTTAAAGTCATTAAGTAATTAGGTCATATTGCATTACAATCTGTGAAACTAAATTAAACATTAAACTAAAGATAATTACTTAAATTATGTGTTATACATTTTTGTATTGTTTTTACGAATAAGATATTCCTTATTATCTTTTAAAATCTTAACATTAGGTGTTACTTCCTCAATAACTTTAAAGGGACCGTTATAAATGTTTGGAAGTTTATCTCCAGTTTGATTTTTAATTAAAATAAGGTCTCCTTTCTTGTACATTACGGGATGCAAATTTTGATCATACACTACTTTACGTTTCATTTTACAACTCAATAAATTATTTTTAGCATCAAACTGCGCTTTTTGTAAGCGATATTTCATTTCTTTAGGATAATCATCGTAATTATACCAAGGTTCTACAGAAATACCTAAGTCTGAAGGCAATTTACATAGTTTTCCGAACACTAATTCGAATGGGGTGTATTTGGTTTGTGTGTGCACTGTTGTGTTATATGAAAATGACCAAAAAGGTAACCAATCGCTCCAATCAATGAAATTTCTATCACACTGTATTCTAAGATATGCTCCTAATGACCTATGACTATTTTCTAAAGAACCTGGTTACGCCATAACATAGTTTAAAATAGTTTAAAATTTCGCGCCTCGTTCGATAGGCTTCGTGTCTGCCACCCCGCTGGTTATCTTAATTTATTAATGTTTTGCTGGTAGATGCATATTTATTTTCCTTTACCTATCCTTCTCCCTTCCGCTATGTACTGACTACATTGGAGTGAGCGAGAAGGAAGATACCGCATAGATTGCATTAATCCAAATGGAATGCAAATTAGTTCGACTCAGGGAGCCATAGAAGACGCTGGAGACATTTTCTCGCGCCGCGTTTGACTCAGCTCCTTCTTATAGCTGTATCATTTTCCTTCAATCTGAACTTGCTGTGGAACTATCGTCACAACTGTGGTGTAGTGGTGTGTAGTGAACAACATAAAATACGTGCGTGTGATGCGTCGACTGAGGCTGAGAGTATCCGCCAGGTCTTAGCCAAGGAGCAGCCGTTCTGGAGCCGATCACCTGCGAACTCCAAGGAATCATCATCAGTACGTACCCCTTCATTTCCTTGTTCACTGCCCCCTATATGTGTTCTACCAGCCGTACAGATCTTAACCTATATCAATTAGCAAAAATATACCCCGCGAACCAGAAACCTTACAGTCCACACCTACTCTAATTTTGATTAGAACCCTTTCTAAACCCCGTGAAAGGTTCGCAGAGAGCCTAGCATTCAATCAAGTGTTTGGCTTCTCCATTTATTTATGGCCGCATCGAGCCGGATCCTTTTAAATCATCTCAAATTCACAATATTTTCCGCATTTCTAGCTACAATCGTGCTTTACGGGGTATTCTCTGCTTATTTTCGTGTATATTTTTGGGGAATAATTGATATTTACCGCTTATAATTCATATTTTCCGCACCACGTTTCATAGGTATTTGATTCGCATATTTTTCTTAGTCTCCACCCCTGATCGTTCTCTAAACCGCGTTTATTTGTATTTTATTGCAATCGAGCAGTCATTGCGACTATCAGTATTGCATCTCCGCATTTCCGCATTTTTGCCTATTTGATTATTCATTGCGCACTTCGTCATAGTCATCTCCGCATATTTTTTATTTTTTACTCGTCGGTAGATTTAACTACACCGCTCGCTTTCGTCATCTTTACCGCTGGGCCCTTACTTGCCTGTCTATACGCACCACATATACTTATAACGCGCCCGAACCTGCCCGCTGCAGTTCGAAGGCCGTTTCATTACCGCAGTCCGCATCCGTAACTTCTTTATTGATTTCGCATTTTTATTGCATTTATTGAAAATGCCTAAAGAACAAGGCGCCGCTTCTGCCAGTGAGGCAGTAAGTGATTCCTTATCTATTGCCATCCAACTGGCACTATCATGCCGTAATATGATTTTTGCACGCTTGCAAAGCATTTATGACCTAATTGAAAAGGTTAACGCCGGCATTGAGCCGCCAGCAAGTTTTATGTGTGCTTGTGTCAATGTAGATGCACTACGCACCGAGTTCCGCGACGCGTATGATAGATACAACACTCTTCTTTTGAAACAAGACCCAAACGCTAAAATCTTTGAACAGTCATGGGCTAGTTTTGAGGACCTGTACTGCCGCATCAAATACAAATATGCTTCTCTAGTAAAGCCTTCCGCGCCCGCTGCTCCCCCTGGTGGCAGCGATATTTTCAAGCAGCATGTGCGTCTGCCACCCATCGAAATCATGTCGTTCGATGGTGACATTCGTAACTGGCCGTTATTTTATGCTAATTTTAAAAGTACTGTCCACGATAATAAATCATTGACTAACGCTGAAAAACTGTACTATTTATTGGGCAAACTGTCCAACAAGGCTCAAACCGCGTTTTCAGGCATATGTCCAGATGAAAATAATTACAAAATCATTTTCGATTCACTTATTAGTAAGTACGAAGACAAACGACTATTAGCTTCTACTTATTTAAATCAGATGTTTGACCATAAACCTTTCAAGACCGCGTCTATTGAAAACTATGAATCATTTTCTGACAATTTTGTTTCCGCCGCAAACGCAATAAAAAACTTAAATATCGATAATCTATCGGATTTTATTTTCTTCCATATAGCTATAAAGAAAATCGATTCGGAAACTGCTCGGCTATTCGAGATGAGCTCGCAACGGGAAATACCTAATTTAGATAGTTTGGTCAAGTTTATTAAGGATCAATCACGCATTTTGCAAAACACCAAAGCTTTAGATAGTTCAAGTTCATTCCGCCTTAGTTCAACCAATAAGCCGCAAAATAACAAACCCAACAATAGGGCTCCGCAACCGCAGTCATATACTGTTATAAACAAACCCGCGAAGTGTTTGTGCGATAATTTTGTTCATGAACATCTATATAAATGTCCCGCGTTTCATGATATGTCGCCAAGTGATCGCTTTAAATGGGTCAAGCAGTTGAACGCTTGTATCAATTGTTTAAGTCATAAACACAGGGGAAACGACTGTCAGTCAAAATCGCGTTGTAAGGTTTGTCAAAATAAACATCATTCGCTTCTTCATTTTAACAATCGCGATACGCATTATTCTAACTCATTGACACCTAGTAAATTGTCTGCAGTCGCTAGGACACATACAGGTTCGACACATGAGTCGAGCGCGCCGCCTTTTGTTAGTAGCACTGCTTCCATGCAACCATGCATTTCGCACGCATCGCCGCCATCTACATCGCTGTCCCCGGCTAGCACTCATACAGAATGCAGGCAGCCGGCGGAACAGATGCGCGATGACAACGCGCATGCAGTTTATCATAACGCTCCGCAATGTAACGCATCCATTGCCGCGTCAACTGTAAAAACAAACAATACTCACGCTTCTAAGCGGCAATGTAACGCGAACACAACTGTATTGTTGTCGACTGCGAGTGTTATCGTTCGAGATGCAATTGATAACACAGAACATCTTGTGCGTTGTTTGCTGGACAGTGGTTCGCAAATTAATTTTATTACCGCTGATTGTTGTAAACTTTTAGGTTTGACTAATTATTTTTCTGATACTCCTTCTGTAAAGGGTATTGGTGGCACAGAAAAACCTGTAAAGGGTTCCGTACATTTTCAATTCGCTTCCCGCTTTAATTCGAATGTTTTATACAATATTCATTCGCTCGTTGTCGATAAGATTACCGACAATCTTCCAACCGCTCCAGTTGATATTTCCGCTTTGCCCCATTTGAAGGGCCTTCCGCTTGCCGACGAGTCATTCGGTACTCCTGGTCGCATCGACGTACTGATCGGAGCTTCGCTTTTCCCGCACCTGTTGCTACCTCGCGTGGTCAGTGGCAACACTTCCGCACCGCCCGCTGTTCAGACCGTACTTGGGTACGTCATCATGGGCACTGTGCCCGCATTGCCTCCGCGCCGCAGCAAGGCTTCTCTCGCTTGTTGCTCTTACGTTCCACAACCGCATCTGTATGATACCGACTCATTAGAATCGGCTTTAAAGAAATTCTGGCAGGTCGACGAAGCGCCCGTCACTCATTCGACGAGCAAATCGTTTGACGAACTAGAGTGCGAGCACTTCTATTCAGCGACCACAGAACGCGATAAGAACACAGGTCGATATACTGTGGCTTTACCGTTTCGCACCGACGTGTTTTCTTTGGGAAACTCGCTCGAAGTTGCTAGAAAACGCTTCGCCGCTTTAGAGAGGAGACTAGAATCCTCGCCTGAATTAAGTTCAGCTTATAATGACGTCATCCGCGAATACATTGAGAAGGATTATTTATCCCCCGTTCCGCTCGCTTCTTCTGACGATGGTCGCCCCGACTACGTCATTCCGCATCACGCAGTTGTGCGTTTGGATAAAACCACAACTAAAATACGTTCTGTTTTGGACGCTAGCTCTAAAACTAGCTCTGGGATTTCGCTTAATGACATTCTACACAGTGGCCCCAATTTACAGGGCGACTTATTCACAATTCTTTTAAATTTTCGCTTGTTTTCCGTTGCTCTTTCGGCAGATTGCCGTCAAATGTTTTTACAAATTGGTGTAAAAGAAAATGATCGCCGCTTTCAGCGTATTTTATATCGTTTCAATGCGAACGATCCTATGGTATTGTACCAGTTTAACCGTGTTTGTTTTGGTCTTAAATCGAGTCCATACCACGCACTTCGCACCATACAACAGCTGATCGAGGACGATGGTCATAATTTTCCGCTCGCTCGCGACATCGCCTCTGAAGCTTTGTATATGGACGACATAGTTTTTAGTGAACTAACAGACTCGCGCGCCATTCAGGCAGCTCATGAACTGATCCAACTCTTTAAAGGAGGTCAATTCGATTTGGTCAAATGGACCAGCAATTCCCAAACTGTATTAAACAGTATTCCCGCATCGCATAGGCTGTCTCCGCAGCTTGAGTTCGACAAATCAGTCGACCAGAAGGTTCTTGGCTTACGCTGGTGTAGGTCGAATGATTCTTTTGAGTTTCTTATCTCCGCACCGCCAGACACGTGCACTAAACGCGCTATTTTGTCGGCTGTCGCTCGTTTGTGGGACATAATGGGGCTCGTTGCACCCGTGGTCCTCTTTGCGAAACTTCTCATTAAAGAATTATGGTTACTCAAGCTCGATTGGGATGAAGAGCCCCCGCGTCATATAATAAATATTTGGCAACATTTTCGTGATTCATTACCGCTTCTCAACGATTTCAAAATTCCGCGACATTTGGGTGTATTTGAAAATTGTGTTCTGCGCCTACTTGGATTTTCTGATGCTAGTGAACGCGCATATGGTGCCGTGGTATACGCGCGTGTCACTCGCCGTGATATAACAAGCGTCAATCTAGTTTGCGCCAAATCCAAGGTGTCACCGGTCAAACCGCTAACCATAGCTCGGTTGGAGCTCTGTGGTGCAGAGCTTCTTTCCAAACTTCTTCGTCGTGTTTACAACACGTTCGATCCGCGATATAAAATCACTTCTATTCACGCATTCACTGACTCGCAGGTGACTCTTTGTTGGATTCATTCGTCTCCGCACCGTTGGCACACCTTTGTAGCCAATCGTGTCGTCCGCATTGTCGACAACGTTCCGGCGGAGTGCTTCTACCACGTAGCTGGTACCGAAAATCCCGCTGACTGTTTGTCTCGTGGCTTAACGCCTGATAAATTTATTGAGCATCCCTTATGGATGCACGGACCTGCCTGGGCTAAACGTGATCCATCTGAATGGCCTATTAATAAAGTTACCGACTTAGGTTCGGACGCTATTCCTGAGGAGAAGGTCTACGCTCACCCGGCGGTTTCCGAAGATAATTTCGATTCGCCTTTACTCGCACTCGCAGAACGTACGTCTTCCTGGACAAAGTTACTGCGCATTATCGCTTTCATGTATCGCTTCATGAAAAAACTCCCGCGCCGGACTGACGCCGTTACCTCAAGTGATTTAGATTTCAGTGAAAACATTTTATTGCGTCAAGTTCAAAGAAAATATTTCGAGAAAGATTTCGCAAATTTAAAGAATGGTAAATATTGTTCGTCCGCTCTTATTAAACTCAAACCATTTATAGATAATAATGATTTGATCCGCGTAGGTGGTCGACTAACTCATTCGGCTGAGGACTATAATACGAAACACCCTGTTGTGTTACCGCGTCGTGACCACATAGTCGAGCTGCTCGTAGACTACTATCATAAAAAATATTTACACGCTGGTCCGGAACTCACTATGTCGCTGTTGCGTAACAAGTATTGGATCTTGTCTGCCAGACGTATTATTCGTTTTAGAATCCACAAGTGCAACGCTTGCCACAAGTGGAAACCGCGTCCTCAAAGCGCGCCGATAATGGGCGACTTACCTGATTACAGGACAACCGCTGCTCTTAAAGCATTTTCTCATACAGGCTGTGACTACGCCGGTCCCATCCCATACGTTCCTATACGTTCTAGAGGTACAAAGAGTCGCAAAGGCTATTTGTGTATTTTCACTTGTATGACCACTCGCGCCATTCATATTGAATTGGCTACTGATCTTACTACCGCTTCGTTTATTGCCGCATTAAAACGTTTCTTATCACGCCGCGGACCGGTGCAGTGTATTTATTCTGACAACGCGACAAATTTCCGCGGAACTAATAATTTCTTACGCGACCTATACGACTTTCTTGACAAAGAATACCGCCCTCGCTTTGAAGAGGAGCTTGCTGAAAACCGCATAGCGATGTCCTTTATACCCCCCGCCAGTGCACATTTCGGTGGCTGCTGGGAATCTCTCGTTAAGGTTGTTAAGACACACCTTTTCAGAGTCATAGGTCAGCAATTACTCTCTTATGAGGAATTGGTCACGATTTTAACGCAGATTGAGTGCTTGCTTAATTCTAGGCCCCTCACTGTGCTCAGCTCTGATCCTTCGGAGCCTAAGGCTTTGACTCCTTCGCATTTTTTGCATACTTCACCGCTTCATTCCCTGCCCGCTGCGGAGATAGACTCTTCTACTGCAGAAAACCTACTCGAACGACATTCGCTTATGGACAAGTTGGTTCAGTCGTTTTGGAAGAGGTGGCGAAACGAGTATCTTCACAGTTTGCAAATGCGTCTGAAATGGAATAAACCCAACGGAGACACGATCAGGGTAGGGACCATAGTAATCGTTGTCAATGATAATGCGCCTCCACTATCGTGGCCTCTAGGTATTATTGAGAAGCTGCATACGTCTAAGGATGGCTTCACACGCGTCGTCTCTGTACGCACGTGTAAAGGCATATTAGTACGGCCTGTGGTCCGCTTGTGCCCTATTCCTACTCAATAACTTATTTCGTGTACCATTTGCCCCATTTACTTAGTTAGGTTTTTTTTTTTTTTGATATTACCGCGTTTAATTTATTTCTTTAAAGGTGACCCTTTAAGGCCGGGGGGAAATGGTTACGCCATAACATAGTTTAAAATAGTTTAAAATTTCGCGCCTCGTTCGATAGGCTTCGTGTCTGCCACCCCGCTGGTTATCTTAATTTATTAATGTTTTGCTGGTAGATGCATATTTATTTTCCTTTACCTATCCTTCTCCCTTCCGCTATGTACTGACTACATTGGAGTGAGCGAGAAGGAAGATACCGCATAGATTGCATTAATCCAAATGGAATGCAAATTAGTTCGACTCAGGGAGCCATAGAAGACGCTGGAGACATTTTCTCGCGCCGCGTTTGACTCAGCTCCTTCTTATAGCTGTATCATTTTCCTTCAATCTGAACTTGCTGTGGAACTATCGTCACAACTGTGGTGTAGTGGTGTGTAGTGAACAACATAAAATACGTGCGTGTGATGCGTCGACTGAGGCTGAGAGTATCCGCCAGGTCTTAGCCAAGGAGCAGCCGTTCTGGAGCCGATCACCTGCGAACTCCAAGGAATCATCATCAGTACGTACCCCTTCATTTCCTTGTTCACTGCCCCCTATATGTGTTCTACCAGCCGTACAGATCTTAACCTATATCAATTAGCAAAAATATACCCCGCGAACCAGAAACCTTACAGTCCACACCTACTCTAATTTTGATTAGAACCCTTTCTAAACCCCGTGAAAGGTTCGCAGAGAGCCTAGCATTCAATCAAGTGTTTGGCTTCTCCAGAACCTATTGTTTCATGATGATAAGCTGTGGAATTTAACCGTTCTATATGTAATATTTTGCAAATTTCTATCATAATGTTTGACATAAACTCAGTTTATAAAGATGAAATAAGAAACCAAAAATTTGCGCACGGGCGGGACTTGAACCAGCAACCTTTTGGCAAACCGGGCCAAACGCTCTTACCAATTGAGCTACCGTGCTGTTAGTCTGATCCTGCGAAATTTGTGGTTTCTTATGAAAGATGGCGCTAAGCGTCACGCAATTGACGTTTTCATAAGAAACCACAAATTTCGCAGGATCAGACTAACAGCACGGTAGCTCAATTGGTAAGAGCGTTTGGCCCGGTTTGCCAAAAGGTTGCTGGTTCAAGTCCCGCCCGTGCGCAAATTTTTGGTTTCTTATTTCATCTTTATAAATATAAAATATGACACTGTAAGTGTTAAAAACATTCTAAAGCATTAGATAGCGAAGCGACATCAATTTCCAAGTTGAATTTATTCTGTAAAGAATAACTGCTTGGGCCATCTGTTTCATAAACAGACGGCTAGATGGCGCTAAGCGTCACGTAATTGACGTTTTCATAAGAAACCACAAATTTCGCAGGATCAGACTAACAGCACGGTAGCTCAATTGGTAAGAGCGTTTGGCCCGGTTTGCCAAAAGGTTGCTGGTTCAAGTCCCGCCCGTGCGCAAATTTTTGGTTTCTTATTTCATCTTTATAAATATAAAATATGACACTGTGAGTGTTAAAAACATTCTAAAGCATAAACTCAGTTCCTCTATCTGTAATAATTTCCTTTGGAATTCCATATCTTAAAATAAAATTTGATACTAACACTCGTGCTACTGATTCAGCGTCTTTACTTTGTAAAGGATACGCTTCAACAAATTTAGATAAATCGCATTGCAAGGTTAAAACGTATTTATTACTATTTCTATCAACCGGTAACGGACCCATGATGTCCAAAGATATCCTTTCAAATGCAGAACTTGCAGTATTTGTAATAACCATTGGTTCCTTCGTATTATGATTCGAAAATTTATTAAATTGACATTGACTACATTTTCTGACGTAATCGATGACGTCATTAGTCATTCCTGGCCAATAATAATACTGTTTTAAATTACTTAACATCCTGCTCACCCCTGCGTGTCCGCTTGTGGGTAACAGATGAAAATCATTTAATATTATTTTCTTATCTTCACGATTATTAATTCGTATAACATCTCTCGTTATCAATATTTTAGGTACCCGTAGATGCAACTTTTTCATATGACTTGCAAGTATTTTAATATTTGTTGCATTTTCTTTATTTTTAATAACTAATATTTCAATTATATTTTCTTTTTCACACAATGACCCTAAATCTCTCGCTAACTCCTGCGGGGTAGATAACGATCGAGTATTTAGGTAAATAGCACAACGCGAGGGTACATATACACAATGTTTCCTTTCAGAGTAAAAACAATATAAGTTATTTACTTTCATTTCACTAGTGAAAATTAATTCTATCACATCCTTAGGTTTCTTCAGAATCTCTACAGTCTCAGGTTGATCAGGCCTGCTACATATAGAAGACTCTGTAGTCAAATCCGAAGTTTCAGACTCTAGCTTTTTAGTTTGTGCTCGAGTTAAAACTGATACAACTTGCTCTCCGAGTGTCTTTAGATCTTCACACTTTATCGATTCTGGAAGTCGACTTAATGCGTCTGCAGCTACATTAGTTTGACCCGGAATGTATATGATTTCGAAATCATACTCCTCTAAGTAAAGTCTAAACTTTGTTAGTCTACTTGACGGATCTTTCAAACTGAATAAATACACAAGTGGTTTATGATCCGTGAAAATTTTAAATTTTCTGCCATACAAATAAGGTCGGAAATGTCTTACGGCCCAAACTATAGCAAGTAGTTCTAAATCTATTATAGGATATCTACTTTCCGCGGGTGACAAATTGCGACTTGCATATGCGACTACTTGATCATTTGCATTCGATAAAACTGCTCCTAAACCTGTTTTACATGCATCTGTTCGTAATTCAAAAATATTGTTTTCTGAGAAATCTGGATACTGTAAAATGGGCGGGGACATTAAAGCAGATTTTAATTGCTGAAAAGATTGTTCGCATTCAGATGTCCATTCAAATTGTGAATTCTTTTTACATAATTTATGTAATGGATAAGCTATGTTAGAAAAGTTAGGTATGAACCTTCTATAATAATTAGCAAAGGCTAGGTAGCGCTTGACATCGTCCGCGTTCGATGGAACCGGATACTTGCGCAATGACTCGATTTTGCTATCGTCAGGAAGAATGCCTTGCGATGTTATTTTGTGACCTAGATAGACTATTTCGGTGCGTAAAAATTCACATTTTATTGGATTTAGTTTTAAATTAACTTTTCGTAAACGTTCTAAAACTGTAACTAGATTTTTATTATGATTTTCCATAGATTTTCCTATTACGACACAGTCATCTAAATAAATAAATGCTTGTTTATAATTAATACCTGACATGGCTATCGTCATTAACCTTGAAAAAACACTAGGAGACGTTTTAAGTCCCATAGGAGAACGTTTCATCTGATACATTTTATCAGTTTTGAAGGCAGTGTATTTTCGTGATTCTGGGTCTAACTCGAGTTGGTACATTTTATCTACACTAAATGCTGTATATTTTCGTGAATTTTCGTCTAATGATAATTGGTAATAGCTTTGTGAAAGATCTAATTTCGAAAAAAAAATGCTACCGGATAGAGAATCCAATATATCTATAATATTTGGCAATGGAAACTTATCGTCTTTTATCCTGTTATTAAGTTGTCTATAATCAATAACCAAACGCCATTTCTTTTCATTTGACCTGTCTGCCTTTTTGGGAACTAATAAAACTGGGCTGGACCATTCTGAGATGGTTTCTTCAATAATATCGTTAGCTAGCATGTCATTAATTTGTATCTGAACTTCTTGCTTTAAGGAATGAGGGATTCTATACGGTTTTGTATAACTAGGTGAAACATTATCCTTTAAGGATATTGAGTGTGTCATAATATTAGTTGTCGATAGTTTATCACCTGGGAGATGAAAAACATCAGCATACTTTGCACAAATATGTTCAATACTACGTCGCTCCTCCTGGTTCATATCAGATAAGTTTAATAATCCGAATAAAGTCTTTACTCTACTTACACTATTCTGTTCCTCAGTAAGACAACATACTTCAAAATTATTTATGTCATGAATAGGTACGTTTTGAAAATCGTATTCTACTTCATTGTCCGTAGTGTTTAATATTCTTAAGGGGATGCGACCATTATTTGGTTTCGCGATTAACCCTGCTATAAAAATTCCTTGTTGTATCTCGTTTGATAAAACTACACAATCACTAATTGACGTTGTTGGTATAAACCTTATAACTTCGCACCGAGGCGGTATCGTATGTCAATACCTAGCGTTATACGCTATTTCAATAGAAACGTCTATATTGTTTATAGTTAAGTGTAATAAACTATCTTTGTAGTTAATTATAGCTTGGTATCGTTTCAAAAAATTATCTCCTGAAATACCACTTGCTGTACACGACATATTTCTAAAAACGTAAAACTTTTCTCTAAATATAATGTCATTGTAATTTAAATCTAAAAAAATGTATCCTTCTGACTCTAACCTACCACTAACTCCTTTTATCTTATCATAGCATAAAGTCTGTAACAATTGCGGATATTTACTAAGCCATTCATATTTCAAAACACATAGACTTGCTCCACTATCAACTAAAAGATTAATTACTATATTATTTACAGAAAATGACACAGTACTACTGTTATTGAAATTGCAAATAAAATTATCCGAATTAACGAAAAAAATCATTATTTGCGTCATTATTTGTGTTCTGGCCATTATTGTTGCCAGTGGAGTGCAACTCGCTATTTTCGGGTGCTGCCTCATGAATAGTGTGACGCACTGGTGCTGCTGGCCTACGTGACCTTGAACTGTAAAATCCACGGCCACGGCCTCGGTTATAGTTTCCACCGCCGCGTGATGAACTATATTGACCACGGGAACTATTTGGAGTAAAAGTTGTATTTCGGCGATAAGCATCATTATTCTCTGATACTCTAAAACTGTTATTGCCGCGGAATGTATTGTTTCTATAGTGGCCGCCTCTAACGAATTTATTTTGACGCCTAACATGCATAACCTCGAATGAAGAGGACATAGACTGCTCGTCCATGGCAGTTCTGATGGCTTTCGGCAAGGAATCGAATTGTCTTGCGGCTATAATAGTACTTAACCTGCGATCTGATAAACCATCGGCAAAACGTTTTATAGCATTTTTTTCATTAATCGGCTTTAAATATTGAAATGCATTAGAATCTCCATTTGATTGGGCGATTGTTAAGTTAACAAACAATTCTTCTAATTCAGAACCAAATGATTCGATGGATCGATTACCTTGTCTAGACTGATGTAATTTAGACTGCAAAGCGACTTCTGATTTCTTTTGGATCAGATGTGTGCGCATATCAGTTAAGAGCTCGTCTACTTTACTATACTGCGACTTTAAACGTAACTGCGCATTCGAAGATAAGCGTGTTTTAAGCACAAACTCAATTAATTGTGACTGAGAAGTATCAGAAATCATTTTACTGTACAATTCTATGCTGTTAATGAGGGAATTAGTGACAGATTCTTGACCTGTCATCACTGGTAATAGAGCGATGGCAGTTTTAATGTCAAACTCACTTTTAGTAGCCATTTTTGTTAATTCAGTATTAAGTGGCTCAGATTCAGATGATAGCTTTGTTATCTTTGCAAATATTTGGTGTATATCACTAATTATTTTATGAACTAACGTAATATCAGTTGTACTTATTTGTTCAGATTCAATTTGAATGTGCAACACAGACAAAATACTATCCAATTTCGAGTACAAAGTTTTCGCTTCGTTTACTTTTCTAATTCCTAAATCCTGTTGCCTTCTTACAGGTCCTAATTTAACTAAATAATCTTTAATATAAAATAATGCCTTATGCAATTCATGTAACTCAAATATTACACCTGACATAATCTAACTAATAAAAAGAAATAAACTGCATCCTTAGCACATTAAAATAAAAACATATTACATACTTTTCGACGTAACACTACCCGAAGATTGGAATGCTTCGAAGGCTCGTTGAGGAGACGAAGACTGGGCTGGCCTGGGCTGCTACACTGGCTGCTGCGCACGGTGATACACGATGTTGGGGCTGCTTGAGTACGGTGATGGGCCGGGATTACCCTGGACACCTGGGCCGGGCTATACCTTGGACTCCTCTTGATTATCCTTCTTAGACAGACGTAGCGATGAGATCAGCGCGAGAAATTGTGGCAATGTTGTTTCTGTTAAGTTCTCGTTGTACAGTGCGAACGAATTGTTTTCTGCACTTCCTCATGAAGAAGTATATTGTAGCTGCTGCCAATATGACGACGACGACAACAATTAAGGTTTCGACGATGGCTAAATTTCTCATGCTGCTGTTGCGCTGTTGTAGCTGAAGCTTCCCCGTTGGCATTCTGGGCTATTACGACTTCTTCCTTTGACTGTGATTTCTCCATGATAAATGGAGTTTTTCTTTCTTCAAAAAAAAATTTCTTGATAATTGTCTTGAATCTTCTTAATTTGTCTTCTATCTTGTTAATTTTCCTAATATTAATTTAGTCTTCTTTCTTGGCTCCAATGGCAGGGTCGCCATGTGATAAGTTAGTTCTTGAAGGGCGATGATGATTAAAACATGATAACTCGTTGATGTCCATTTATTGAATGAATCAAATAAAATACATTTTAAGTAAAATAAT
Organism: Pyrausta purpuralis; assembly: GCA_963924145.1. Taxonomy (NCBI): domain Eukaryota; kingdom Metazoa; phylum Arthropoda; class Insecta; order Lepidoptera; family Crambidae; genus Pyrausta; species Pyrausta purpuralis. The sequence goes on along the minus strand of OZ001662.1, from coordinate 10,582,533 downwards.
TAGTTACTTTCAATATTGCTTACTTGCTAATTTCTAGTTTATTGACGCGCGTGTCTGTTCGATTGCGACATGACCTATTTACACTTCCGTAGGTATACTACAATAATATCGTTGGAGACTTCAATCACATTCTAAGACACACGAAGTAACCACACTTAATCAATCTTAAACGGAAATCTATTCAAGACACGTCTTCATAGACTATTATTAAATCCACCCCGTCTCGGAAATCAATCCGTTTAAGTACCATCTGCACCCATTAATTAATGAAAGTCTCCGCGATATTTAAATTTAAATGTAAATTTAATTGCATAATCAACTCAAAAATGCGTCGCCGTTATTTTAATTACGTCTTAACGCTCTTAACACGAGTTAAGAAGCTTAAAAAGCCAGTTCTTGATGCAAATCTAAGAAAATCTTAAGAGATTCTGTTTTGAAACCCAGTTTTGTTAGGAGATTTTGTTATTTGGCTGCATAATGTATTTAATCCTCAATACTTTTGTGAGTGGTTTTATTTACAGCATGGAATAAGAGACTGTAAATATCTTACACGTGTCGGCAAAGTTTCTCGAGTGAGAGGTTGTTGGACAAAAGAGGTTAATGAAACGAGTATGGATTGTGACTATTGGAAGGATTAATTTTGCTATGTCACTATTAGCTATTTGTGTTTGTTAGTTTTCTAATGAATGGATTTGGTTTATCTTTTAATTAAGACATTTAGAGACAGACCATTAGCCAATAAATTGTTATTTCAAACTAGAAGTCGAAGTAGTGACCCAATCTAACGACTTTTTTGCCCTTGTTTAGCTTTGTCTAAATTGACCTTGTTTTTGTACGCAAATAAATAGATTGATGAAAGCAAGTTGTAAAAGTTTCGGAAAGTTTTTTTACATTGTAACATTATGAAAGTTTTATTCGTGGTTTTATTGATACTTATATCGTTAAAATACTGAAAGTTGTACAAAGATATACCTTGTGGTAAAATGAAAACCAATAGTTGCTTGAATTTGATAGAAGCATATTTGTTGAAGTGAAAACTTCTTTAGCGGCGTTGAGCACTTTTGTGGGATGGGGGAAAAATGTGAAACTCGCGTCAGGACACGTGGGCTGATCGAAAAACCGTAAGACGGTTGGCGAAATTATGGATGTAAGTTGATTTTTCTGAGGGATAAACTTTTTAATGTAATTTAATATAATATAAATTGTAATGTTTGTGTACGATAGCGCAATAAATAAATATTGTATTCTATAAAAATATTATATTATTATTATTATTATTATTGTATTCTATCACAAAAATGATAGTACTTTTATATTGATAATAAGAGCAATTCATTCAAAATTATTCCCTAACTATTCCAAAAAATCAAAAATGCTTAGAACTGCAAATATTTAGAACAAGAATAGTTATTTATTTACATACACAAATAATACATAAGCACAAACGAGTAATCATAATAATACATTAAATAAAATCAATCAAATTACAAAAAAAAAAGATTAACAAAATAATAATATATATGTATATTAATATTATAAATTTGAAGAGTTTGTTGTTTGAACTTGCTTAACTCAGGAACTACTGGACTAATTAGAAAAATATTTTCATGTTGGATAGCTTATTTATCGAGGGAGGCTTAAGGCTATAAAAAATCACGCTGCGATGGGAGGGGAGGGAGCAAACTCAAAACGCGCGGACGCAGTCGCGGGGGACCGCTAGGAAAATAATAAAAATCTCAAATAAAGGCAGTGTGTGCCAAAGAGTAACATTTAACTAAAAAGTTTGGTACGATAGCCAAGAAGAGTCTTATGCACAACTAGCGACCCGCTCCGGCTTCGCACGGGTATAAAATATATAGCCTATGTGATTAAAATCGATCCAGTAGTTTTGATTTATTCATTACTGCCCGTGGCCCGCACGCGTTAAATTTGGAGTAAAACAATCCCCTTTTCCCTATACCATGAAGATTTCCTGCTATCTTTGGAATATCTAAATTCATACACTACGTTTTTACTTATTTACTTTTACATTTTTAACTATTTATTTTATTTTGACAACATATTACAGAATGTCTTTATAAACAACGTTCACAGCTTTCTTGTCATTAGACAATACAAACATGTTTTCTCTGGAGGTCACTCTAGAAATAACGACATACAGATGTCCATGTGAAAAACAGTCAACGCTCAAATCTAAGCCTGCGACGTTGAAGGTTTGACCCTGCGATTTATTAATGGTCATAGCAAAAGACGTCTTTACCGGAAACTGTAAACGTTTAAATTGGAAGGGTAAATCCGATGGTATCAGTGGGATTCGGGGAATCAATACATCTTCTCCGGTACCACATTCTGTGAGTATTGTGCACTCTATTATGAAAGTTTTCAATGATTTTACCGGCAAACGCGTGCCATTGCAAAGTTTAGGTGGATTCAGGTTTCTTAAATCGAGAACAGTATCGACCGAGTAGTATATTTTCGTCGGCGCATCAATCTTTGAAAGAATCAAGCTATTTACTTTATCTACTTGTTCGTTAGTTGGTGACAGAATCGCTCTTTCTTTAAACCAAGATATTGTCTTTTATCTTATGTTATCAATGTCAGGATAGACATTGTTGACTAACTCTTGGATGTTGTCTATCAAAACGCAAAGGTTTTCTAGGTCAATCCTTCCCTCACTTTGTGTTAACTCTCCATTGCCAACTTTTAGCAGCACCTCTGGAAATAGTCTGTTCTCACGTGAAGATGACGAAACCGTCATATTAGTTTTAAGCTCTAATTTATTGACATGTGACCAAAGGTTGGATCTTTTTAGGCAAGCATTTATTTCGTCAGCACGTGTTCCTCGAGTCACAACTGGTAGGATTTGACACAAATCTCCTGAGAACAGAATTGTACATCCACCCATAGGTGAATTTTTGTTGCGCAAATCGCGCATTGTCCTATCCAGTGCTTCCACAGACGTCTTGTTTGACATGGTAGCTTCGTCACGTCGTCACGCATCAATTTTCCTATATTGCTCTGTTTAGAAACACTACAGACGCTGTTATTATCATCGGTGGCGATTTTCAGCGGGAGCTTGAATGTGGAGTGTGCGGTTCGGCCTCCTTCCAAAAGCGTAGCGGCAATGCCGGATGACGCAACAGCTAACGCAATTTTTCCGATAGTTCTCACTTTTTTTAAAAGCAGATTGATTAAAAATGTTTTTCCTGTACCTCCTGGGGCATCAAGGAAAAACGATTTCCCTTCATTGTTATCAATACTACTGTCATACAATTAATTATCGTGACTTATTTATAATTACTGATACGTTGTCGCGCTGAAAAGCTCGTTTTTATTACCTAAGTATTGCTATTTCCTCGCTGGAGAGCTCTGATATAATAAACGCGTCCGATCGCTGCTAAATTCAAAGTGCTACAGGGAAAACCGCGGCCTCAGACGCGCTATTTATAGGCACGCTCTTGCCGCACCGGGCGGCCGGCCCGGTACCGCCGCAAACGCTACGTCCCGCAATTTTTAAATCTGTAATATCTTCGAAAATATTCACTTAAATCATACGGTGTAAGGGCCATATAGATCTATATCAAATGAACAATGTATTCAAGGTATTTTATTTGGTTAAGGATTAATGCTGTATTGATTAAAATCGCTTCGAAAATTAGCCATTATTTGTCGTAAAAAGTAAATGACGAAAAAAAGTTATTGTGAGTTATCCATAAGAGATAGACATATACCATCACGGCCTTTTCTGTAGACCTTTTCAATGTGTACAATACTTAGTACATTATTTTGATAAAACTCGTAGGGTTCAGCCTGCGTTTGCAATGTAAGCGGAAAAAATGTAATTATTTACGACATCACATTAGAAACCTAAAAATAACAGTACTTCTTCTCCACTATTTAATGGATGTTATTATACATATAAACCTTCCTCTTGAATCACTCTATCTATCAAAAAGAAACCGCATCAAAATCCGTTGCGTAGTTTCAAAGATTTAAGCATACAAAGGGACATAGGGACAGAGAAAGCGACTTTGTTTTATACTATGTAGTGATAATTAAGTAATTAATTTGTCATTGTAATTATATAAAAATATATCGACCATTATGCAGGTAGATCATGTGAAAACTTAAGTGTAACAATCACTGTATCGCTGCCTTCTTGTGCCTGATTGTAAGATACTGCATTCTATTAATTTCAAACGGCTGATTAATGATACGTTGTCAAACTTTGTATTCTCTAAAACCGATGAAAAGTTGCGAAGCGATTGTTCAGGTTTCATTCACAAAGTTTCGTTCTTGCGATTCCCACAAATAAGTTTGAGTATATGGAAGTAAGTACGGATAACGGCACGTCAAGGTAAACACGAGGTATGTTATGCAGTTGTAATAAGGGCTAGTTTTCAACAAAAGTGGGTAACCACATGTGCAGGCGACTGCACTTAAACTTCGAAAACTTCGTTGTTAACTGGATTATGCATGTAAAGTTGTGAACTAGTATCAAAGACAGATAGATATTGATGGGAAAACTTTCCTTTTGAACAGGATATAAGATACCTGAGATGAAGAATAATAAGTCGAATGCGTAATATGCGTATACAGGTTGTTTTTTTGGTCAGTAACATCCAACTCAGGGATAACTCATATTGAGTTATATACTTATACTTATTCAAAATATTTTTTTTAAAAAAAAACTAAGCAAGTTTTATACAAGAAAACCTCTTCACAACATTCAAAAAAATGACAAAACGAATGGAAAACTCGCACCTTCGCGCGTAGCTAGCGCGTATCTACGAAATACTACGCCGCAGCTACAAAGCTACGAAGAGGCTACCTGGTGATGGTAGTTTTGACTCGATCGCTGTATCGCATCAACAAATTGATTTTGTGGGTTTTTTCCATTTCAAAACTTTTTTTTTTGACGTCAGTATCGTTTGTACAGCTACCCCTGAGTCGCTCGTCGCTGACCAAAACAACACCCTGTATACATGAACGCTGAAAACACTTTTTTTGTTTTTTTTTGGTTCAGTCTTTGTGATAAAATCTTTTAGGGGGTCAGAAGTAATATTATACAGCGTGTGGCCTGTTATAGGAGCAAACATTTTAATCAATGATTCTACAGAGTATATTCTTAATTGCCTTAACCTGATCCTATATCTTTAAAATGCTTTAACTTTATCAGAGATAGCCCAGATAATGTAATACTACGAGATAGTAATCCAAAGTTATATAGTATGTAGTTATAATCCCTGATCAATGCATATGGAAATCGCTAGCTCGTTGCAGTAAATGACACCGTTAAGTTCTATAGTAGTATTTGTTTGTAATACATTGCTGGTTCGATTTATTTTTTTAGAAAATAACAATAACTTTATTTTTCATTGTGATAAATTAAAACCATTTAAAATTGATTATTGGTTACTTATAAAGACTATATTTTAACTCATATTACAGGCAACATCCTCGTTTTAAGTGATCATATTTAAATGGCCGATTCAGCTAAATAAATAAAATATTGTGTTTACGATCATTTTTTAAATACGCAATGATGCTATCGCGCGTTAGTAGTATCGATGCAGTCTCAAAAATTCAATACATAATTTGTCGATTTTCACCTTCTGAATCGCGACTGTATCGCTGCTAAAAGTCGCAGTTTATAAAAGGTCTAATATTTGCTATTAGTTATGTAATTTTGAGTTGATTTAACCTACGTCAGAGAAGGAATATTCGTCGAATATTCACACACAAACACAAAACGCCTAATTTGAAAATGTCACATATTTGTCGGCAATTATTTTTGAATATGTCATTTAAAAATCGGTCGTTTTATTCCGATTAACCTTATCTGACGTTGGTAAATTCGTCTCTTAATGCTTCAACACCCGAGCGGTTGCAGGATACCGCATAACAATAGAATTTGCATTGTGTCTCGTTCACATACGCTTGAGGGATTAAACTGCAATCTCGAATAACGTACATGCATACTCAATTAAATGCACCAGACCATTTACTGTTACACTACTACAAGTCACTGTAAAAGTCTACCGCCAAGGAGATTTTACGTCTGTTTAGTTTTATCTGACAGTCTGGGCTTTACGAGTGTCGCCAATTTGCCTCTGTCTGGCCACCGATGACATTATTCCAGTCTAGTGCAATGGTTATGCACGATAAATCCTGTCTTGGGTATTTTAAAGTCTGGATTTAAATTAAATTTAATGCTGGAGTTACACAGTGATGTAATGCCATCTGTAGCGTTTGAGTTGATAGTTTTTTTTAAAGAGAATTACAATGCTTAAATTCAATTGTTGCTTCTGAATTAACGTTATTAACAAATTTGTTTTTCGAACTTTTCATACTCTTAGAAATAAAGTATAGTACCTAATCTAACGCATTGATACTATTTACCATATTAAGGGTCGATTTAACCAATGGGGACAAAATAAGGGACTTAGGTTGATTCACGCTACAACGTGCCGGGGCTGGACCGAACCGGAGCCGGGAAAAAATGCCATAGACATTCCAACGCCGTGCCCCGGCCGGCACCCGGTCGGAGCCCGGCCCGGCGCCGGCACGGTGTAGCGTGAATCAGCCTTTATCCGACTGAATCAGTATAAAACGACTGATTTTCAAATGACATTTACTTAAATGATGGCTTACAAATAGGTTAAATTTTTAAATTAGGTTTTGTATTATATTCGACGAATATTCCTTTAAAGACTTTGGTAAAATCGGGCCTAATTCAACTAGGTCTTAGCAGAAATTGTTAAGTGGTTTTTTCAATCTGAAAAAACCCCTACAGTTAGCAGAGTAAGCCAGCTTTAATAAACAATATTTTCCTATTAAACCAGTAAGTAATTGAATTCTTAAGCTACAACTTGCTTTAAATGCCTATTCCCAAGAAAACTTATTCCTGAAAAAGAAGTTTTTTTTATAGTTCCAGTGAGTTTTACTCGTATGTGAAATCTTGTTAGTATAATATTCATTCTGACAGGTTTGTGTTGAGATTGTTTGTTCCAAGGAAACCTCGTCTCTACTAAACAGCAACTTACTTAGTTTTGCACTTTATCAGTGATGTAAAAATATCGATAGATTTACTTTAAATCATTTGTTTTTATAATTAAAATTTTCATCCACAGATTTTGTGAACTGTACATTTTAAGTAGAGTTAGGAGCTCCGGAAGCAGGCTCATACTTTTTTTTTACTAATACTCATTAAAATTTATAACGACCTTTTAAAAACGAAATCGTTTCCTCGTGCTAAGGAAACGATGCTGGCTGCGTTGCCATGTTGGAAATCTAGGTATGCTAATCCTTTGAGTTAGGAACCAGACAGTTTTATTTATTTACTAAAACAGAATTGTTGACGAAGCTTAAGACGGAGGACGGCAGTGTAGCGTCGACGAAAGCAGAGGTTTTGAGGGAGATCGAAAGGTTCTATGGGCAGTTGTACACCTCAGTAGCCAAACCCGTTGATAGCTCGGCCGGAGACCCACGAGCTATCCTGACCCGACACTACACCAAAGACATCCCGGACATCAGCCTCTACGAGATTAGGATGGCCTTGAAACAGCTTAAAAACAATAAGGCACCTGGCGAGGACCGAATCACAGCAGAGCTCCTGAAAGCGGGTGGAACACCGGTACTTAAAGTCCTTCAGAGACTCTTCAATTCCGTTCTGCTAGAGGGCATCACGCCTGAGGCATGGAACAGGAGTGTGGTGGTGTTGTTCTTCAAAAAGGAGACAAAACCTTATTGAAGAACTATAGACCCATCTCACTCCTGAGCCATGTCTACAAACTGTTCTCAAGGGTCATCACAAATCGTCTCGCACGTAGGTTTGCTGACTTCCAGCCTCCCGAACAAGCCGGATTCCGAAAAGGCTACAGTACCATAGACCACATTCATACGCTAAGGCAAATTATACAGAAGTCCGAGGAGTATAATATGCCTCTATGTTTAGCTTTTGTGGACTATGAGAAGGCCTTTGATTCGATCGAAACTTGGGCGGTGCTTCGGTCTCTTCAGCGGTGTCACATAGACTATAGGTATATAGAGGTGTTAAAGTGTCTTTATAACAACGCCACCATGACGGTCCGAGTACAGGAACAGAATACGAGGGCGATTCCATTGCGAAGAGGTGTAAGACAGGGCGATGTTATATCTCCGAAACTGTTTACAGCGGCATTGGAAGACGCCTTCAAGCTCCTGGAATGGGAAGGATTCGGCATCTCCGTCAATGGCGAATACATAACACACCTTCGGTTTGCCGATGACATAGTCGTTGTGGCAAAGACGCTGGATGATCTTGGCACTATGCTCGAAGACCTCGACCGAGTATCCCAACAAGTGGGTCTTAAAATAAACATGGAGAAGACGAAAATTATGTCGAGTTCCCTTGTTGTCTCCAGTATCCATTGGGAACTCAACTCTCGAAGTTGTCGACAAGTACGTCTACCTGGGACTAGTGATCCAATTGGGTAGGTCCAACTTTGAGAAAGAGGTCAATCGACGAATCCAACTCGGCTGGGCAGCGTTCGGGAAACTGCGCAAGAGCGTCTTCTCGTCTCAATTACCTCAGTGTCTGAAGACGAAAGTCTTCAACCAGTGTGTGTTACCAGTGATGACATACGGATCTGAAACGTGGTCTCTAACTATGGGCCTCGTAAAGAAGCTCAAAATTACACAACGAGCGATGGAGCGGGCTATGCTCGGTGTTTCTCTACGAGATCGAATCAGAAACGAGGAGATACGTAGAAGAACCAAGGTCACGGACATAGCCTTGAGAATCAGTAAGCTTAAGTGGCAGTGGGCAGGGCACATAGCGCGACGAACTGATGGCCGTTGGGGCAGGAAAGTTCTAGATTGGAGACCCTTCGACCAAAGACGTAGCGTAGGACGTCCACCAACAAGATGGACAGACGACCTTATAAAGATCGCAGGATCAAACTGGATGCAGACCGCTAGTGATCGGTCGCTGTGGAAAGCCGTGGGGGAGGCCTATGTTCAGCAGTGGACGTCCTTTGGCTGATAATGATGATGATGATGATGAAAACAGAATTTAATTATGGTGCAAATGTATTTTTATATGTTTAAATTAAAAATTAAACGTTCCATTTAAGTAGAGATTATAGACTAGAAGTCTATGATGTGTTTATGACAGACGTCTGTCTAGGGTCGTCTAATGTGCTATGGACGTTTCGTGAGGACGTGTGATTTCTTATTTATTGTATGCATGTTAAAGTTGTGTAATATGACGTTCCTTTTAAGTAAAAGGTTGTTTTGTTATTTGAGAAAAACTGTTTAAAACTGTTGTGCTATGGGCGTTTCGGTAGGTCGTGTGATTTCTAATTTATTGTATGCTCCTATCATGAGCGTCACTTATTTGATCAGAATGGTCACCCATCTAAACACGACCGCACCGTAGGTTGCTTAGCTTCGGTATCACTACTAAAGCGCTGCTACTACTGCGCTAAAAGTACTGCACTGAGCTACGAGCACCTTACTGCTACATTTATGAGGTACTAGCGGTCCCCCATGGCTGCGTTCGCGCGTTTTGAGTTTGCTCCCTCACCTCTCATCGCAGCGTGTGTGATGTTTATATCTGTAACCTTCCTAGATAAAAAGTTATCCAACACAAAATACTTTTCAAATTCGGTTCAGTAGTTTCTGAGATAAGCGCCTTCAACAAACTCTTAAGCTTCATAATATTAGTAAAGATAATTTTATTCAGGTAGTTTTTAGGTAGACTATCGATAATTAATTGTAGTATGCACGACACTGAACTTCATTTCTACGAGCTGTTAGGACTTCGCGGATAATTAGCGTTCTGACTACGCTACGCTACACGGCGGGATGAGGTAGAACTTCACATAAAGCTCAGCGTCCCACACTGGGGCGGCCTATATGAGACGGATGCGAAAAACGGATATTTTTAAATGAGGGTAATAACAAAAAATAATGCTTGTGTTATAAAATTAGAGGGTATTTGACATATCGTGTCGTCAGGTTAGCGTTTACCTTGGCTATTAATCATTAGATATTGACTATTTAAGAGCAAGTGTTTAGTCATCCACACAGTTTAGTAGAAATTCTGTTGAACTTTTAAAATTCCAAATTCGGATTGTTGAGAGATTTTTCAAAATTATTGATCATGTCTTATAAGGATCGAGCTATGTACTCGATGCAACACTTAAGACAATGTAGATTTCTTGATAAGCTGAACAGATAACCGTGTCTTTTTAATTCGTCAGTACATAAATTTTGATTCGCGATATTTCGATTTTGCGCAAAGTTCTTTTTAAATGAATAGTGTTATAAATGCGTTCCACCCTTCGGTATTATAAAACTTAAGTCCAAAGTGAAAGCCTGTTGCGCGATTTTTTTAACAGTTTTTTAAACAACAGATTTTTCCATTAAATTTCATACCTACATATTGTTTTCAAAAAAAAAAAAAAAAAACCCAAAAAATAAAAACAATATCATCATTCATGAAAAACAATATCATAAAAACAATATCATGAATGATGATATTGTTTTTATTTTTTGGGATTTTTTTCCTTGCGATAATTACGAAGCAAATTCGTATATTCGCAAATCATTCTCAAAAATTATAAATTAAGCTTACAAACTAAACAGCATTTGAATAAACATAATTCAAAGTATTATAGAGTTTTTCGCATTCGTCTCATATAGGCCGCCTCAGTGTGCGTCCTCACCTAGGTCTAGGTGTCTATAGGTTGCATTAATTCGAGTAGATATCAATAAATTAATTGAAAAAATTATCACGAGGAACTTAAATATAACAATGAGTATGGAAATTCTAAACATAATCATGCTTAACAGTCTTTAATTGCTTGTGGGAAGAATTTCATTTTGGATGTGTGTATGCTAAGACTTCGCTGTTCTTCCGTCCGTCTATCTGTCTGTCTGTCACAAGCGGTCGAAGTCTGGAAGCAAAATTTTTGACATTTCCCGTCGACTATTTCAATTTTCTGTTTTATCCAATATCATTTTATCAATCTATTTATTTTTTTATTATTTAAAAAAAAACAATGTGTTTTTTTAAAGATTAAGTCAAAACTCTTATCAAGCAATAAATACAAAAAACACAAATTTTGTCTCTGCGTTGTCTAAGCGAAATATGAAAAAAAATGCTTGTCTACACCCGCAGGTTTTATCTCAAGAACCGCGATAGCTAATAGACAGATGCAATTTTCACAAATTATGTATTAATTACAACAAATTTGAATAGCTACTTAAACCAAATAATAAAAAAAAATTGGTTGCCTGTAAAGTCGGTATACGGGCGAAAGTTTTACGTGACAACGACTTTTTATGTCTGTCTCTCTCGTTCTTACGCGTGCCTCTCACTCGCTCTCAGTGCTGCGCGCGCGGGCCTCTCTCTCGTTCGGTGACTCATCGTAACGTTACCGAGCGTTACACTTTTTCATAAGTGACTCCCAGCCGCAACCTAATTTAAGACGTTGTCACGTCAAAAAATGTTAAAGAGGGGGCTCCCATACAACAATCGCAATTATTTTGCCCTATGTTTTTTACCTAGTCAATTGTACGGAACCCTTTGCGCGCGATTCATGGCCGGAAATACGGAAGCTAGGTTTAGGGCCTCGCTCAGCCTTCATACTTTTTACTAATCGATTGCAATAGTAGTGCAGTGCATCAGAGCACGGATGCAAGCAATATCGCCTAATTCAGAGATTAGCGATGTTAGGAATCTCTAAAGTTTTACCAAAAACGAAGTTAAGTATTTGCACAATTCATAGATGATTCTTAGTAATATTCGTAGTGAGTAAGATACCGTGACTCCGGTTTATCGTGGGATCCGGAGGTTTACAAGGGCTTATACCGCGGGGTTTGCCAAGAGAGCCGTCTAAAGGTTACCATGAATTAGGGGGGAATTGAGACTAAAAATGTTTAAAATAAGCAGATGACAAACAAAAATAAGTGATGATAGTGCCGTCACTATAGTAGGTAGGTAGGTAGGTAGTTTGAACAGCGTTTTGCCATTTCGCCCTGATTAAGGTAAATTTTATGATTTTCTGCTGCCTCAAATATAATTTAAACTAACATAGCGTTTTTCGAGCACCACCTGGTTGTTCAACAGGAAAACTATGTCAAGATTTCCACCTCAGGTGACAGAAATTTAGACATGTCATAGGCAAACAGGTGTGGCGTTCGATCACTTATATTAAATAATAAGTGATTATTTATTATAGTCTCCACATTGTAGAAGGGGAATGAGTATTTATGTAGGTTTATGTATGAGCGAGTATTTGAATATGCCCAACGATACATACATACATACATTAAACTTTTACTAAGACGCCATTATTAAAATTAAATCTTCAATTTAAAATGATACTTATGATATTCAGATTATTGCAGCCATGTCGATATCAAGTAGAGGAAATCTATATACTATTATTAAGCTGAAGAGATTGTTTGTTTGTTAGAATGCGCTTATCTCAGGATTTACTGGATCTATTTGAAAAATATTATTGTATTAGATAGCTCATTAATTTATCTTAGAAGGCTAGACTAGTATAAAACGCTAAGACGGGAGGAAATCGCGGGCAAAGTCACGGCGTATCGCAAGTAAATGAAGGGTCAACTGCAATAATGATGAAATGTCCTTTGTATATAGTTGTGAGATAATTGGGTTTAAAGTTTATAAACGGTAAAAAAAACTCTGGCTTAGGGATAAGAATATGTGACGTTGAGCGTTCTAGCCGTGTAGTCAAAAATTAAAAACTAAATTATCTTGGGACTGAAAACTATATTGCTCAGTTTGTAAACGAGATAATTTTCTGCATATATTAAGGGACCGAATGACGTTAGTAGTTTGAATTTTAACATTTTTGGACATTCATCATTATTGCAGTGGACCTTTCAAATGATAAAGGGTGACGGAAGTTCTGAAATATATTTCCACATGGTCATACGAACAATGAATAAGGATTATGATCCTGGATGGGGTTAATACGGGTTGTGTTTCCCTGGGAGCCTCCCAAGAATGTGGGATCGTCACCGCAATATCACGTAATGGGTGTCGATATGTGGCGGAGTAATTCCCTTAATTACCTCTGATTTAGTAAGCCTTGTCTGAGGTGATGTGGTTTCTGACTTGCATATCTCATGGGTAGGCTAGGATAAACTTTAATAGTTTTAAGTTTGTGGGATATGAAATGTCTTTTTGCGATGCTACTTCGGATCTGTTATATAATTATATCACCTGTTTTAAAAACTGGAACTCTCATTTACGAGACAAATTAAATCGTTAAAAGTTGTTATATTAACCTAACAGTGAGAGAAAGTAAGTCCTTTATTGTAAATCTTGTTGTACTAAATAATAGAAAACTAAAATATGATTTGGGAAATGTTTATCAAGTACTACATTTAAAATCGATTACGATTTTAGCATTAAAAGATAACAAAAATAGCTTTGTTTTGCTTCTGAGTAATGTAACGGTTTTTATAACTTTTGTTTGCACTCACACCATTAACTGGAAATTCGATATCAGTAACCTTCTCTCATGGAAGGAAAATAAACAAGATAGGCCGGGTTAGTGGTAATTCGATATCGTTTAGTAGAGCTCATTTACGATACATTTCTCCGTATAGGTAAGGTAAATACTTAGGGTAGGGTAAAGATTTGCTAACATAGCCATCCTGCATTCGCAAGCGTTTAATTGGTAGAGAGCTCACTAATGCTTTTTGATCCACTGACAAATAATTTTGCTACCTGTTGCCTTGACCAAATAACTATTAGCAAACAAATTTATTGATGTGTCAAGAAACAAAACGCACTGAATTTGCCGTAGTAAATGCAGTTATGCTGACGCTTTTAAAATGTATGAATTAGTATTGCTGTAGATTATTTTTAGATGACGGTTTTATTTTGACTTTGATATACTTTTGAATTTTGTATAAGTTTAGTTATTATTGTTAAATTGTGTAAGCCTTAAATAACTTGTGTAAGCTCTATTTAGCCTGAGATACAGGTTTATCCTAGTTCAGGTAAATAAGAGAATGCACTTAGTAATTAATTTTAAGTTCTACGATGTAGCTCAGGACCAATGAATTTTAATAAACAATTTATTTATTATTATTTATTCCGTAAATTGTACAACTATCAGTGGCCGTAGTGCTAATCTAGTACCCAGCAAGACTTACTCGATCAAACGCACCGAGCTGCTATAAATTCATGTTAACCCTAACATGAATTTATAGCAGCGCCGTCTAGTGGCTAACGTTTACACCAAAACAATCGCATATAAAATAACGTTAACCCGCTCGATGCGTTTGATCGTGTATTAAGTCTCCCTCCGAGTCGCACTACGGCTTCAGAGCGACCAAGTTCAAAATAATAAACCATTGTCATCATCAGCATTATCAGCCAAAGGTCGTCCAATGCTGAACATTTTATTTATTATTATGACCACGCGTTTGGTGTGTGAGTTAGCGTTCCTGACTACAAACCGGCGCAGGTCGCTGGTGGCAAAAGTCGCTGGTTCGAAACCCGCAATGTACAAAACATTGCGGGTTTCGAACCAGCGACGAGAGTGTTAAGTGATGACCACGAACATTTGTAGGTACGTAAGTCATGGATGCTTTATGTATTTGAATATGCATGAGACACACCCCAGTTATTATCGTTGTTTGGTATTCATTGCACAAGGAAGAAAATTTCGTAGTTGTCGGTGCATATTTTGTCATTTATTGTTATTTTTTGTTTTAGGACCTACCTAGAGAAAATATTGAATTTTGGCTTTTAACTTACTAACTTGTTATGTATGGCGACATGGTCTTATCTACCCAAATATTTCTGTCAAAAGCAATAGGGTTACTACGTTACATAGGGTAGATTTTATCCAAGAGTCTCGCCGTTCTATAATACTTTCTGGATCGCGATATCAAATCGAATTAAATAAAATTGATTTATTTCAGACGACGAGTATATATATTTTTTAGAAAACATATGAAACAAGTTTATAAACAACGACAAATTTACCTTAGTCGTTGGTTATTTTCTTCACATCCTGGGTAGTTTTCAAAACCGGACAATCAAATGACAGTGTTTGTCAGTTTGTCAGTGCAACGGCCGCGTCTGGGAGTCGTCTCCGCCCGCCGGATCCGGAACATGTAATTTCCGGCACTCCACTGGGCCGCACTTGAGTTTTATTTGTTCGCTATTACAGCGAATACTTCCGGGTTCGACTGCTGGCCAGTTTGGGTCGTTGGATGTTGATTTCAGCACTCAATAAAGAAAGATTCGTGGATGAAAAAAGGATGTTCGTTTTTCCCTAAGGTTAATAGTTACTTCTTAATATTTATTATTACCCTAAAGATAAATAACTGAGATCATAGTCATGTTTGATTATGAACACAGAGCACATGAAACAATTAGTACATAGAGCTTATGTTTGACTACAATTGATAGAATTTTCTCTTGCCGTGATTCCAGTTATTCTTATTTCCTTTTTTTACCATTTGACAAATATTCATTTTTCTTATGTAAGTACATAGGTCCCTACATAGTTTTAAAAATACTTTTTGTATCGGGATAGAAATAGTAATTCATTTTTTACAAATTGGCAAGCAAGCCCAAATTACATTAGCAAATATTTTTAAATTACTTACATAAGCTTCAAAAAGACGGATCTGCTATTGAATTGCAATTCTACTCAAATCGAACTCAATTCATTTTCTATCTAAACTTTCCTTCAAATCCGACCCTGGGCTGCACCTGCGCCCGCCCGATGATTAACCTCGTCTCGAGCAAAGATTCAAATTGCCCTCGCGGGGCTTCGCACTAACACCGGGAGATACAGTAGATTTAAGGCCGATTTTTCAATGATCAGATAAAACTTATTAGATTGATAAATTATAAAGCGACAGATTTAAAAAAATTGCAAGTACCTTTGATTGCTGACAATTAGGTGACGTTTTTAAATGAGCCATATTGTATTTTGTTCGTCGAATATTTCTTATCTGACTATTAAAAAAGCATCCCTTAGAAAGAAAGAAAAACACTTATTTTACTTACATTATGATGCATAGTAATAGAACTGTAATACGAAACATTTTCATAAAATAATATAGACTGGTTAAAGGCTGATTTTTCGAACGATAGATAAGGAATATTTGTTAAATGAAATATATAACGCCTCATTTATGAAAATGTCATATTAAAATCGGTCGTTTTATACTTATTGAGTCTAAAAAGTCTTATCTAACGTTGGAAAAATCGACCCTTAATACTTAACAGCCAAAAAGAAAAGAAGATTTGGAATTAATGTATCTAGATAGGTCCTAAAAGTCCTATATTTCATAGCAAAAGTCTTTCAAATGTATTCAAATAATGCTTACATGACATATGAATAAATGAATCTTTATTTCGGACAATAACATCCATATCATAATAACAAACAATAAAATACAAATTGAAAATTAAAATAAGAATTAAAAAAAAAGATTACGATTGATAAATAAAAGTAGAAATGATAATAATAGTTGATAAAATAATAAATTTAAAATTAATTGTCTTGGTATTTAAATTCTAAGTTTGACTTATTCTAGCGATCTGTCGTATAATGGGGCAGTCATATTTTTGGGTAATTGCATTTAAAATACTGTTGGTACTCCCCCGTAATCTGCTCAAGCAGGACGCATAATGGCACCAAAAGCCTCTGTACGTGCTTCGCAAAACATACTTGAGGCGCTGCAGAAACGTGGGAACCCCAACAGTATTCTAAAGGCATTATTGTATTGCACTTTAAGTGCCTTTAGCGCCTTTTGCGTGCAGCTGACCCAGAGGGAGCACGAGTAGAACGACTGGCAGTATGCTTTGAAGAGAGTTAACTTAACTTCATTACTACATCGGGCAAACCTCCGGGCCAGCATATTACTCCGGATTGCTAGGGTTCTCCTTTCCCTCTCTATATCCAAGTCGTCTTTTAGATCATCAGTTACATAATGCCCTAGGTACTTAAAGTGTGTGACCCTCGTCAGAGGGGTGTTATAGAGTTTAACAGGTGGAATAAAGCTTGGACGTTTATTTGATGCCTTAAATAACACCAGCTCACTCTTCTTAACGTTATAGATAAGGCCATG
Source organism: Pyrausta purpuralis (assembly GCA_963924145.1). NCBI lineage: Eukaryota > Metazoa > Arthropoda > Insecta > Lepidoptera > Crambidae > Pyrausta > Pyrausta purpuralis. The sequence goes on along the minus strand of OZ001662.1, from coordinate 10,565,406 downwards.
TGCACTGGCGTAGTTCTCACAAATTCCCAATAGCTTCCTCATGGCACTGACCGAGGGACTCAGCAGCACCATGTCGTCCGCATAACTGAGGTTGTTTACACATTTTCCATCCACATGACATCCGACTTGTGTGCTGCAGAGTCTCTCGATCAGCTTATTAATGTATAAATTAAACAATAGAGGAGAGCTTAGTCCACCTTGTCTCACCCCACACTTCAAAATATACGGCTCAGAGAGTTTGTCTCCCCACTTTACATGGTTCGTCTGATATTTGTACCAATAGCGAAGAATAGCCAGAAGATCCGATGGTAAGTTACATTTTGCTATCTTTTTCCAGACAATATCATAAGACACCAGGTCGAAAGCCTTAGACAAGTCTAGAAAACATCCATATACTGGCGTCTTACGATCTGTGTAGTATCTTACTATATGTTTGAGTCCCAAAATTGCGCTTTCAGTTGATAACCCAGCCCGGAAACCGAACTGGGCATCATGGAGCTGAAATATTTTTCAAGTTCTATACTTAAAAGTTTATCAAGAATTTTTGCAGTGACTGTCGCTAAAGAAATTGGTCTGTAGTTGTTTTTATCAGCTATGTCACCCGTTCTATTCTTCACTATTGGTACAACAATCGTTTTTATTAAGTCTGCGGGTAGATACGAATGGCTGACGCACAGTGAATAAAACATTGCTAGAACCCTTGGCAAATGAATACCAGCATACCGCAAATGCTCAATGCTGAGTCCATCGTGCCCTGGTGATTTACCTCTCGACATGCTTTTGACGATTTTATCGACCTCCCTAGCTGAAAACCTCATCGGACTATCACCTTTCACCGGTCCATCTTATTTGAACACCCTAGTGGGGATTCAACATTGAAATGAGCTTTAAACATATCAGCTATGTCTTTTGGATCATTCACACCAGCAACGCTCACCGGTCGGCCTGTTCTTAAATTTAATATATGCTCCCTACACTTTATTTTGCAAAAAATGTACACATATCACTTCCCCCGTGACACAATAACCGAGGACCTTAACGCATGAAGTGCATAAAAACCAGCTTTTCTTGCATTTTAGCAGGACTTGGGACAGTATATTTCACAACAGGATATTGACATCCTTGTTTTGAGTATGCAAAAACGCTACGGTGTGACATGAGAGTCTTAGGTGGATCCAAGGATTATAATTTTAAGTATTAAACAATTTTTATACTAAAAAAAATGTTCATTTGTTTAGGTTTTGATCTTTCAAAAGTAAAGTTAAGATTGAAATTTTGTCTGAGTTTTTCCTTTAAATTTAACTTTATCTAAAATTTTATTCTCAGACTAGCGGTCCCCCGCGACTTCGTCCGCGCGTTTTGAGTTTGCTCCCTCCCCTCCCGTCGCAGCGTCATGTTTTATATCCTAAAGCCTTTCTCGATAAATAAGCTATCCAACACAGAAATATTTTTTCAAATCGGTCCAGCAGTTCCTGAGATAAGCGCGTTCAAACAAACAAACTCTTCAGCTTTATAATACATAGTATAGATAGTACAGATTAGCGCAAGCGCACGTTGTACTTAAGCTGCGAACATTATTTTGGTGCGGAGTTATGTTAAAACTGTGATAGCTCCTAAGATATTTATTGAAATCAAATGATATAAAGAACAACTTGGTTCTAAATGAAATGCTCATGATGATGAATGTATTTATTTTGACAAGAATAAATATCTGTGTGTATAATACACCTCTAAAAATAATGCATTATTTTTTTACAAATTTATTAACATAAAAAAGGTTGTAGTAAGTCAACCATAAAAGATAGACATATGCTGTCGCGGACTTTATTATAGAACTCTTAATGTTGAACAATCCTGTCATACATGATTTTTGTGTAACTTAAGCGGTTTCCGCAGCGTATGTAGCGGAAGCTCTCAAAAGGAATATATTTCTCCCGTTTTCGCAACATTTTTCATTTCTGCTGTGGTCTTATGAGTCGTATCTTTATATTATATAGCCTTAAGCCTTCCTCGATAAATGGACTATCCAACGTAAAAATAATTTTTCAAATCGGGCCAGTAGTTTCTGAGATTAGCGCGTTCAAACAAACAAACAAACTCTTCAGCTTTATAATATTAGTATAGAAGTATAGATGAGATAGGCTATTAAAAGAGGCTTATTTAAATGTGTAGGTGTCTTAACAGAAAGTTAATAGAATTTTAGATATTTAGGTTTGATTGAGATATCCCTAGACCATGTTGATGTCTATAACAAAACACAAATAAGTAGGCATGGCGCACCTCGTTTACACGTTCTTACTAGTGCATTTAATATGGTATTTTCTTTTGCGCCTTCGCAACAATATTTACGCTACGTTAACGTAAGTTAATGAAAGATCCAGAACTAAAATTTTTCACAAGCACGGTAACTCATTAGTTGCAACTGAGCCTGAAATAATCGGAAGGATAATGGTAAAAGAGATTAGTTTGTGGCGGTAAGCTTAAATTAGTGAGCCTGCTCTCTGCCTTTGTAGTAGATGAGGCTTATACTTGTGTTTGACAAACTTTAGCGCTAACAGTTTCCTTAGTCCGTAGTTAATCGAAGGAAAGTGCCATCGACGAACTGGGACTTTAGATACGACGCGAAAGCCTTCGTTAAAAATGCACTTACTAGAAATTTTTATCCGATATACACTTTATTTTGCAAAAAATGTACACATATCACTTCCCCCGTGACACAATAACCGAGGACCTTAACGCATGAAGTGCATGAAAACCAGCTTTTCTTGCATTTTAGCAGGACTTGGGACAGTATTCCACAACAGGATATTGTCATCCTTGTTTTGAGTATGCAAAAACGCTGCAGATGTGTCATTAGAGTCTTAGGTGGATCCAAGGATTATTAATTTTAAGTTTAAAATATGTTAATTTGATTAGGTTTTGATGTTTCAAAAATAAAGTTAAGATTGAAATTTTGTCACGAGTTTTCCCTCTTCATAAAGCATTTTTTTTTAAATTTAACTTTATCTATAAGTTAATATCAGATGAGATAGGCTATTAAAAAAGGCTTATTTAATTGTGTAGGGGTCTTAACAGAAAGTTATAGAATTTAAGATATTTAGGTTTGATTGAGATATCCCTAGACCATGTTGATGTCTATAACAAAACACAAATAAGTACGCATGGCGCACCTCGTTTACACGTTCTTACTAGTGCATTTAATAAGGTATATTATTTTGCGCCTTCTCAACAATATTTACGCTACGTTAACGTAAGTTAATGACAGATCCAGAACTAAAATTTTTCACAAGCACGGTAACTCATTAGTTGCAACTGAGCCTGAAATAATCGGAAGGATAATGGTAAAAGAGATTAGTTTGTGGCGGTAAGCTTAAATTAGTGAGCCTGCTCTCTGCCTTTGTAGTAGATGAGGCTTATACTTGTGTTTGACAAACTTTAGCGCTAACAGTTTCCTTAGTCCGTAGTTAATCGAAGGAAAGTGCCATTCGTTAAAAATGCACTTGCTAGAAATTTTTATCCGATAAAGAAGGTTAATACGTATTTTGTAGGTGTACGCTCTTTATTAAGTCGCTGATGCAAGAAGATGTACCCACATGTAGAACATAAGAACTAAGCAACTAGGTTATGAAACCAAACGTAAATTTCTACCTATTCGGTGCTGAATTTAGCCAGATATTTGACTTGGTATCTAAGATACAACGGCCGGTTTTTCATTGTTCTAATAAGTCCTAGTACTGCCAATAATAAGTAATGCCATCCGCCAGATGACGACCGTGATAAACAATGTCCTTTAGTGCTATCTGCCAGACACGTCATTAAAATGACGTCCAATGTTTGAATTAATAAATGATTTGTGCTTATTAGTCAATGGTGAAGTAGGCTTATTAGTCAATATTACCCTTAGTAGGTATATTTAAATATAAATTATAATAATAGTTAATAAAGTAATATACTAACGGCCTGTTTCACAGTGTCATTGTAACTTCTGGTTAATGCCATCTGCCAGATACTTCATAAAAAAATACGTTTATTTGAATTATTAAATATTTAGGAGTGCTCATTTGTCAATTGTAAAACAGGCTTAAAATTGACTTGTTGCAACGGAGCTTCATAGAAATTAGAACGCAGCCATAAATTTGCATACATTCAAAAAGTAAAATTACGAGTATGAGTATCAGTACTGTGAACAAAGCTTATGCGCCAGAAAATCATCATTTACATTTAAATTGCTGCTTTGTAGCTGCATTGGAGCTGTATAAAACATACTTTATGGCTCTTCGACGCTGTGAAGTGGAGTCGTTGAACGCGTATATTGATAGTGAACTGTAAGGTTTAACTTTATTCGTAGTTGTATTTGTTATTCTTCAAAATTTCGAATAAATAACGTGAATGTAGAAAATTTAACGAAACAAAAACTTTTTAAAGTTTAAAAAAAAAGGTATCTTACGCGGTCTATAGCTCATATGGTCGGTTACCATACTTGCTGTTAGTGACGAGAAAATCGAAAAGCAAAATGGATCGGCATTATAGAGGTACCATCGAGTGATGGGGCCCTTTCACTATGCGACCTGTCAATCTGCCACCGACCGAGGCATGTTCACGCGCAATGATCCTGCCGCTCTGTTTTCATATTAACTAAAATAGATTAATCGAAAAGTGCGTTTCTTTGTAATCATTACTAGGCTTCATCATGCTCCGATATTCCGACCGCAAAATCATGATACCATTCCGGTCTCATTCCAGCGCGTATTTCCCAGTTGTTGACGTTGATGTGGAAATAACCCTTAACGCGTTTGCAACACGTCCCTTAGATTACAAAATATGGCAACACTTGGAGGAAAAGGTCTGCTCAAAGCCTCATCCTGATTTGAAATCACTCAAGGCATCCTTGATTAAGGCAACCGCCGATATTGACATGGACCTCGTTCGTGCTGCGACAGAAGACTGGCCACGCAGATTGAAGGTCTGTATTCAAAATCACGGCGGTCATTTTGAATAAACTTTATTACCATATGAATCTATGTTTTATTAAGTTCATTTTGCTATATATATGGTTACATAAATAATAAACATGTCTAAATTATTTTATATTACACGTGTGACAGAACGACCTGACTAGGTATATACGTGGCGTATTCATGCGTATTATGACGATTACAATTTTTTGAATCGATATATCTCAAAAACGGTGGCTCGTAGGAAAAAAGTATTGATACATTTTTATAATCAAAAATTTTTGTTTTGCTGAAAATCGCAAAAAACTCATTTTTTGTTCTTGACCTTGAATATTTTTTTTTCATTACAGGGGAATGAAGTGGAACTTTCAAATTTTATTTTTCTTTGTATCTTAAACAATCTTACCAATTTCCAGCTTGGAGGGAATTTATGAAGCTTCGAATGTCTAAATTGACCTTACTACATACCTCTTTAAAATAATAACATCTATAATACAAAATCAGACACTGAACGTTGGTGAACTCTCTTCCTAATAACGATAACGCTATTAAGAAAGTTGTAGCAGTTAGTCTAGAGAGTATATTGCCCTTATGTCGTAGTTAGAGTTTAAATATTTTCTTGCATAAACGCTTAATGGAACTTACTTGTTCCGTTATAAAATACTTACAATGTAAAGTTACGTTAAGTTTAACATTGCGTGATGAAAGAATGAATCATTACCTCGCCGTAAACATCAAACTCTACTACAAGAGCATATGCGGGAAAACTGTATTTTACCGGTAGTAATAAAAGTTTATTACTAGCATACCTACTTTGTTTAAATTGAAATATACATTGAGGTATTAATTTTAGCATTCCATATATATGCTGAGTCGCATTAAAAGTTTTGAATATCGTACCCAGGCGCGTATTGCGATGTAGTTTTGATAGGTAAGCGTTTCAGCTTTTCAAATTAACAATTCGTATTGCGATTTCGCATGATATAACATTATTATATTGAGTCGGTATTGAGCTACCTGGAAATAGAACGGCTAAAGTTGGATTGCAATACGGCCCCTGGACGTTCCTTTGGTCTACTAATGGCGTTTATGTAAAAAAGAGAAGCCAGCAAACATCACACTGCTGAACAAAGGCCTCACCTCAGTATGCGGAAGTATGAGCCATGATCCGCCAAGCCGTTACTTATGTGACAAACCTATATTTAATGTTTCTATACACTTTTGGGAAATCTAAAGATGTTTACGATACAGAGTCATTTCCTTCCTATCAGCAAAAACCACACGTACACACAAAATTAACAGATAAAACAACGAAGAAGACACAAAACTGAATTAATGAGAATTAATTAATTGGCTTCAATGTGTAAAATAGACTCAAAAACCACCCGCCACAACTTATAACATGATTAATTTTAGCGGACAAACACCAATCAATGGGAGTTTCATTAAAACTGTCTTACAATCCGGGGTTTAATTAACCTCCTACGCAATGAAATTAATTACAAGCCATAGTCATGGGTTCGTAGACCCTTGTAATCTTATAAGCAGTAAACACAACTCCAAGTTGATCTCTTAAGCCTAAATGTGGTAAGGATCAGCAACAGAGTATAAGTAAGATAGAGGTTTGGCGACATATTGTCGCGTGTACAGTAAACAGGGATGAATTAAGGACATAATAATATTTAAAAGAAGAAGTAGACGCTCATGGATCAAAAGGCCGCCGGCGGTCGTCAAACAAACGCATAGACAGTTGATAAACACATCCGTGAGGAATTAGGAGTATATACAGGATGTGGCCTGTAATAAGAGCAAATTTATTAAATATAGACATTTTTTATGAACCGGTAATGAAATCTGAATAGTTTTATTTCGAATAATGTGTAATAAATTTATTGTTTTTTTCTCAAATAAAACCAGCAATGTTTTGCAAACAAACGTGTCCAGTTATAGAACTTAACATCGTCACTTACTCCAACGAGTAGCTGTTTTGATATACATTGATTAGGGACAATAATTTTGAAGTACGGTATCTTCCAGAAAGATTTTAGAGCACAATAATCACGTCAAGGTAACTACGTATGCCTTGTAGAATTATTGTTCAAAATTTTTGCTCATATTACAGGCCACACGCTGTTTATTGTTAACAATGAACACATAAAATAACTATGATATTTTTCATTACTTACCGAATGTGACCGCGTGTGGGGTGCTTGAATAATAAACACGTAGTATAAATCTCCAGGTTCTTCTCCAATAGTTTTATTCCAACAAAATAGCACAAAGATAGGGCACAAAGTGAAAGTAAGTACAAACAGAGACTATATTCTGGCATGCAGCTCGCTTTTATACAAATCAAAACCCTGAACAACGGTAGGAAAACAGTGGGGACGACATCCGTTTCCATATATGAACATTTACTATAATATTTATTTGTAGGGATAAACAATCTGCTAATTAAATATATAAATTCATTAATTATTTAGTTATTCATCGTAATGAATTTAGTAAGCCTTTTAGATTATTATTTTAATAGTTAAAATATTTAAAATAAATCTAACCTCCACTAACCAATCAGAGTCAACATCCTTTTGGCGGCAAAATGAACATTTGTTATACGGCAAACATAAAAATCCAATAAGTGTCCCAATAATCTTTAAATAATTAATTTACAATTAATAAAATAATATTACAATAATAAGATAATCTAAAGATTAATCCAAAATATTCTTATATCATAGCCAAGTTACATTCAACATGGTGGACACTTCCGGCATTTCCATAACAAACGTTAAATAGGTTTGACACCTAGATAGGTGTATAAATTATGATGTATTAAACATAATATGAGGAAGAGAATGTGTAATTTAGTGAATACAGTGGGGTTACATAAGTCACACACAGTGAGTATATGGTTTAGTGCATAAGTCTACTATTAAAGAACTAAGTAAATATGTGGGGCAGACTAGGATCGGGAATCATCGTTGTAACACTCGGCCATCCTGCAACCACCGTGTCACACGGTGCTCTGGTGGTGTTTTGGAAGTCTGCGTTGTTGGTGTGCTGAAAATGAGAAAGAGCAGAATCAACAAGTATACTGGAAACTTGCAAGAAATTTGTTTGATGGACACGGTAATAATTTGCTTTGGTGGACACGGTAATTCTGTTACTTTGCATTACAAAGAAAAATTTCTAGTAAGGAAATTTCAGCATGTGTAATGAATTCTGAAGGGGTATTAGCCGACACCAGTTACACAGACATAACTTTACGTAAGTCACACACACTACTTGACCTAGATCCGACAGACCATAATTTATATTCATCACACATGTTTGCTTTATGTAGCTCACACAGCAATGCTTTACGTAGGTCACACAGGCAATACTTTATGTTGCTCTCATAGCATTGATCTACGTAGTTCACACAGATATTACTTCACGTAGGCCCCACAGACACTGCTTCTCACACAGACAATTTACGTGGCTCACACAGTATTGCTCTACGTAGTTCACACAGTACATCAAGTAGGCCACACAGATACTGCTACTCACACAGACAATTTACGTAGCTCACACAGCATTGTTCTACGTAGTTCACACAGTACTTCACGTAGGCCACAATCATTCAATCAATCAATTAATAAAATCAATCAAAATCTTTATTTGCATTAAAACATGATACTGCTACTCACACAGACAATTTCCGTAGCTCACGCAGCATTTCTCTACGTAGTTCACACAGTACTTCACGTAGGCCACACAGATACTGCTACTCACACAGACAATTTACGTAGCTCACACAGCATTGCTCTACGTAGTTCACACAGTACTTCACGTAGGCCACACAGATACTGCTACTCACACAGACATAATTTATGTAGGTCACATTTCACACCAGCATTGCCTTACGTCATTCATACATACATTACTTTACGTAGCTGCATAGGTCACATAGACACTGCTGCTTACACAGACAATCATTATCCGTATGTGACACAGAAATCAGTTTATTTAGATCACACAGAGTTTACGTAGGGAACATAGCCAACGATATATTTTGGAATATTTGAAATACTGTAGCTAATACTAATATACTCCAATAAATTAAACTTCTATTACTACTGCTCCGATATAAATGTTTAAACACTAATATCAATGTTCTTTTGTTTAAGGTTGAAGAAAGAAAATATTCTCAACGGAGGAAAAAAGAAACCCGAACCGTTGATTCCTCATTAAACAACTATATTTATTGCATTATGTTGTAAATTTTTCATACTGCAATAAAAAATATATTGTATGCGTGGTTTTACTTACAGTTAAATCAAATCTGTTGTAAACGGTACTCGTAAAATATACGTACACATAGTTATTGTTTCACCCAGAACGAAGTTATTAGGTTTAACAATTCATCACTAACTACCCCCTTTTACACGCAATAACAAAAGTATAATCACCGTTCAAAATAATAACCTTACTAACTTACTCAATTAACTTTCGTCTAGATTGATTAGATTATTTCTGTCTACCTCCCCGTCGCTAAGCTTTCACCAAAATAATTTGGTTATAGGTTACCTAACAATAAGATCTTTATCAGCGTAATCGTAATGTATGCGTTATTTTCGATCAAACGTTGTCTATGTGTAAAACTATGTGTGATCCACCTAGCGATTGCGTGTGAGCATCTCGAAAGCTCCGTATTGCACTGGTCGATGGCAAATTTTAGTATTTAATGGTTTGACCTATTTAGTCTAAATACGTCACTTAGGAGTAAACATAATGCGACTCACCTTGAGGTGGCTGGAGCGGCTGATGCGTTGAACTGGATGCTGCGAACCATCAATCGATGCATACGTGGCCGCTGGAGCGCTGCGCTGGTTGGTGTCGCGTCGTTGAGTACGGCAGACTCGCATCTCTGGCTGACCCGTCGACGGATGTAGCACCGCCTCACTCCTGGTTGCTGCAGTATCGTTGCCGTTGGTCATGTTGCACTGGTTCTTTCTTTCAGAGTTTCCTCTTCTCCAAGTTGATTTTCACAATGCCGTCGTAGCTTGTACTTGTAGTTTTCGAGCAATGATAAATAGGAAAGTATCCGAAGAGTTCACGCAGCTGGTTGATTTTGAGCAGTCACTTTGTGATGTTGCCTCTTCTCCAAGTTGATTTTCGCAATGCCGTCGTGGCTTCTACTTGTACATTTTCAAACAATGATCAATAGATTAGTATCCACAGAGTTCACGCAGCTGGTTGATTTTGAGCAGTCAATTTGTGATGTTACACGTACTTTCTTCTCGATGAAATTTGGGGATGTCTTCCGCGTAAGCACGTGTCACTCGACGATGCCTTTCTCTCATGTCTTCCAAATCTTAGCAGTCTTCTTGGTCCTTGAATCTTCCTTGGTCAGAGCCGGCAGCGTAAGGCCCGTGATTTTCGCACATCCCACTTCTGAGGTGTGACCGCGTGTGGGTTGCTTGAATAATAAACACGTAGTATAAATCTCCAGGTTCTTCTCCAATAGTTTTATTCCAACAAAATAGCACAAAGATAGGGCACAAAGTGAAAGTAAGTACAAACAGAGACTATATTCTGGCATGCAGCTCGCTTTTATACAAATCAAAACCCTGAACAACGGTAGGAAAACAGTGGGGACGACATCCGTTTCCATATATGAACATTTACTATAATATTTATTTGTAGGGATAAACAATCTGCTAATTAAATATATAAATTCATTAATTATTTAGTTATTCATCGTAATGAATTTAGTAAGCCTTTTAGATTATTATTTTAATAGTTACAATATTTAAAATAAATCTAACCTCCACTAACCAATCAGAGTCAACTTCCTTTTGGCGGCAAAATGAACATTTGTTATACGGCAAACATAAAAATCCAATAAGTGTCCCAATAATCTTTAAATAATTAATTTACAATTAATAAAATAATATTACAATAATAAGATAATCTAAAGATTAATCCAAAATATTTTTATATCATAGCCAAGTTACATTCAACATGGTGGACACTTCCGGCATTTCCATAACAAACGTTAAATAGGTTTGACACCTAGATAGGTGTATAAATTATGATGTATTAAACATAATATGAGGAAGAGAATGTGTAATTTAGTGAATACAGTGGGGTTACATAAGTCACACACAGTGAGTATATGGTTTAGTGCATAAGTCTACTATTAAAGAACTAAGTAAATATGTGGGGCAGACTAGGATCGGGAATCATCGTTGTAACACGAAATAACATCATTTAGTGGTAAGTCTAGCTTATTGTTCGCATGTTGCAAACGGCTTCACTAAATTAAGCTTAGCTAATTAATTTATCTAAAGTAAGCTCTATTGAGTACAAAACAATGAAAAAGTATTTTTTTACAGATTACATCTATTTTATAGCATGAAGTTTTTGTGAGAGGTTCTTTAATAAACAATAAAATATTGTACTTAAGTTTTGTCCATGAAAGATATACGTCTTTGACTAAATGCTTTTATTGTAGGTATTTCAGTAATCGATGTAACTCGTAACCCTGAGTGCGTCTCTGTATCTGCCCGGTCCGCAGTGCAAATATACGGAACTATAACGTGTCCAGAATCCGTTTACTTTTCAATCTCTAGCGATCGCAGCTCCCGAGGTGATGGAAAAACCAGACATATGGGAAACGAAACTGCTACGCGACGAACTGATCTATGCAGTTCTGATTTATGCAGGTATAAGTAACTGCGATAGCTCATCTCAGCATGTAATAAAAAAAATCTTGACTATAAGAACCATTTAAAGTAGGTAGGAGGTAGGTATTAAATCTTAATGAGCATTTATAATTCGATTTTGTAGTAGGTAATTTGATTTGATATTGTTCTTCTTATTATCTGTAAAGTGACTGATTACAATATGAGGTTAATGCTTAATTAATAGGTTGGTTGACTTAATTTCCACCATTTTTAAATTACCTACCAAATTAGAATTTTTAATAAAAAAGTACCTACTGAATTAATTAGTAGAATGCCTAGAAACAGGACTCAGCTTTCTCGGCAGTCTGCCACGTCTACAACGTCCATCCATCTCAAACTGAATGCTATTATTTGAGAATATTGCTGCAACATATTCGCGGTATAATTATTTGTAAAATAATTAGCCTAAATAATTAAAAAATCTATCCAAAGTCGCTATTCCACGCGGACGAAGTCGCGGGCACAGCTAGTTTTTTATATAGACCCCCGACTCAGGGATGATTAGACTTAGTACCATCTGAATTTTATTATGCTTAGTTTAAAAAAAACTTTAAATTATATGCAAGCTTGATAAAAGAAAACCTCTTCACAACATTCTAAACCATTTTAAAACGAATGGTAAACGAACTCACACTATCGTGCGTAGCTACTAGCTAGCTAAATAATACGTCGTAGCTAGTCAGCTATGTTTTGACGCACTCACTAGTATCGCAACAATAAATTGATTTTGTGTTTTTGTATATATTTTTTGGCATCAGTATCGTTTCTACAACCACCCCTGAGTCGGGCGTCACTGATCCAAACAGCACTCTGTATAAATAATAAATAAATAAATATTTCACAACATCACATTCTTTGGTCGGCTCCCAAGCTAAGTAGCTGGTTGCGGGTTCGATCCCCGCAGAATACAAACATTTGTGTGCATGAAAATGACTGTTTGTATTGGTCTGGGTGTTTTCTATGTATATCATGTATGTATTTACAAACAAAAAGTATTTAAGTATTATATCCGTTGTCTGGCACCCATAACACAAGCTTTGAGTAGCTTACTTTGGGACTAGATGGCGATGTGTGGGAATGTCCAAAGGATATTTATTTATTATTTAAATATATATATTTAATGTATTCTAGTTTCGATTATTCTTTCCTTTTTTTTTTTCTTTCTTATACACGGTGTAAAAAAATAACGAATCAAAGGGGTTGTTTAAGAGTCGAGTGTTCAATACAGGTTTTTTAACGTATTTTCTTATTTTTTTAAAAATCCTGTATTTCAAACTTTGAATTTGACTCGAACTTATTTAACCCTGTTTTACAGTTTATTACCGTTCTATCGAATATGCATGAAATAAGTGTTTCAATAGTAAATCAAAATTTAATGTGTAACTAAATAAATGTAGATGCCAGTGATGAGTGATCCTTTGATACTTGATGATACACATATTTTAAATTAAGGCTGGATTTTTTACATTTCGACTAATTTCGACCTACTCGTACTTCGTAATTTCAGTCATAAGTTTATTTAAATGAGTTTTAATTACATGACATATCTTCTATTACAACGATTGAACTCTTGCGCAACGCAGAGACACCTTCTAGAAATTAATGGGAGAAGTTAATAGTACTTTCTCACGGTTTAGCAAAATAAACTAAAAACTTTACTAAAGGCTCATTACTAACACTCCTACACGTCCTAACATAGACCCTACCACAGCTTCGGACAACCTGAAAAGAAGCTGCGCAACAAAATCAGTCACTCGCTATAACATAACAACTATCACTTAGAATAAATCCTTAACTAAAATAATATAATATAAGTAGCTAAGTACCCTTATTACTTAAGTAAGTAGAACGGTTTTTTGTTCAACATGAAAGTAATTGTTTATTATAAACAACTGACGAATTGCAGTACCTACCCTTTGGTTTCAGTCATAGACTTATTAGACGTCGTTGGTTTCAGTACTTACAATTTAGCATTTTAGGTCTAAGAAAGCACCTGCCACATATAACGGAGCCGGTTCCATCCTCTTGGGAGTTCTTCAGAAAATTTACTGACAGTGAGCGGCGCTCACCGGAACTCATATAACTCAGCTCAGCTTAAACTTTAAAGTATGGACACGTAACCTCTTTAAAACAGCAAGGAGAAGCTGGGAAAAACGACCACAGCGCTCTGACGTTTTACAGAGAGTAAAGTTTTCATCCGCAGGACTATTTCGTATCTAGCGAAAATTTTGCAATAACTACAAAAGAACGCAAATTCGTTATATCATTGTTTTCATTATTAGCCAAAGGAAGTCCACTGCTAAACATATGCCTCCCCTACGGTTTTCCTCAGCGACTGCTCACAAGCTGTCTGCATCCAGTATGGTCCTGTGATCTTTACAAGGTCGTCTATCCATCAGTGGGTGGACGTCCTACTCCGCGCGTTTTGTAGAGGTCGAACTTTAAGCCCAATGGTCATCAGTTTTTCGCGCTATGTGCCTTGCCCATTGCCACTTGAGCTTACTGATTCTCAGGGCTATATTCGTTACCTTAGTTCTTCTACGCTACGTAATATGAATGACCTATTCTATGCAATTATTGCCTAGTTTTCGCTTTCTAGATAAGCAATTGCCGTGCCGTTGTAACTTGTATGCATCTGTGGAGTGCCTGCAATTACCGTTTGTAAGGGAAAATACTAGGACTTCATTCGCACGAATGATGTTAGGTCTGCTTTGTATATTTAGGACGAGGATTGTGTAACAGATATATAACACACATACGTCAGCCTGTATAAAAGCAGTGTGCTATTGTACGCTTTTTAACGGTGTATAATTTTTTATCGAGTGTAAAAATTTTACCCTTATGTGTATTTTACAAGTCACTGGGACTTTCAACAACAACAAAATGTTAATCTCAATTTGCTGAATACAATAGAAGAAAAGATAAATAGTAATTGATTAGAACAACTTTTCCAAATTTTATCAAGCGCAAACATTGGAAGAAATATGCTCATACCAACCTCACGACGCAACTACGAGTAATTTAATTTAATTTAACTTCTCTGTAAAAATCTGTATCGGAAAGGCTAGCCTTTTTTACCCGTCTACGGAGGGCCACAATAGTAAAATTACGCGACTTTCCCGCTATCTCAGGTCCTAACGTAATTAATTTGGCCTATAAATTTGAGGATGACATATTTTTTCTACCTTTTAATTTATTGCCGCTTGGTAACTTCTTAATAAATTTTAGTGCTGATGCTGAAGTATTACGCATTTAAAGTATTATAGGTAAGTATATAAAGGTAGAAAAATTATGTCATCCTAAAAATCTACCATAAATATAGTGATCTAATTAATTTATTCAGTCTTGATCTGTATTCTGATTTATTTTCAACCATCTTTAAAAATCTAGCTCAAACCTAAGCTCAGATTACAATTTGCTCGAGAAATCTTTTCTTTGTAACTAACTTCACTTTGGAATGGCTTCAAAGAATGATTTGCATTATCACTTGTCGACTAAAACCGATTTAGCTCTCTATAAAATAATTTAAGACGATGGTAAAAGATCTTCGAGATCGTGAGGTCACTAAGGCTGGATTCACACTACCCAACGCGTGGATCAGTGCTTAAAATGCACCTGCTAAATTTAATATCATATTTTTATATATTTTTTGCACATTTATGTAGTATTGAAAACTAATTAAAAAAAAACAATATTAATGACACAATGTCTTCGAGTGGTGAGGTAATTTATGCCTTTATGCCAAAGCTCTAAGTACGTCAATGATATCCTCAACCAGCGAATTAGGCAATCCAGTCTTAGTCTCGAGTTCTACATAAAAATGTTAAGAAATAATTGAACTGAACTTACATTCCTATTTTTGGCTAACACTTAGTAAATTTCGAAAGATTTCGTCGGAAGATTCATTGTTGCAGAAAGAGAAATGTATTCTCGTTGACTAAATATTTGTTTATATATGTGATAGGTGTTAGGTTATTTGTTTATACAAGCAGTTTTCCGAGACTTCGCCAGCGTAAATATCGCATGTCACAAGTAAAGTAAAGTTAGCCTGTAACGTTCCACTGTTGGGCAAAGGCCTTACCTCAACTATGAGGTAGTTCGAGTCATCGCATGTCACAAAGCATCATTTTAAGTATAAGCTTATGTACTGTTCCAATGTATAAGCTTAATTATTATAAATCTATATCATCAAAATCCATTCAGTAGTTTTAGCGTAAGCGAGTAACTAACATCCATACGTTTGCACAAACTTTCGCATTTATAATATTAGTAGGATAGTAAGATTTAGCATCGTTTGAAATTTCATGTAGTGTGATATCAGCTTAACCTGCTTCGCATCAAAATGAGGGTCGCTTGGTATTCAGCGAGGGGCGTCATCCAAGCTCCCGACCTTCGTCAAGACTCCAACCGGGAGACACCTTTAGGAAATAGACGACGCTCAACTTGATAAAAATGGGTATGGAAATCTCGGATTGAGTATTCACGATCGGGTGCAGGTATTTGTTAAAAGTAACGTTGTAAGTATCTTAAGTCCTCACTTATTCGATTCGTTAATAAAATATAATGTGATTGGGTAGTTTTCTAATAGATAATTAACCAGAATAATTGCCGAAAGTTTTTTTTTTTTCGGGATAGGTTTGCTCTTGACTCCAGACTAAGCTAAGTGCGACTAAGACGAAGCCGAAAATAGGAAGAGCTCACCTAGAAGAAGCCTGTTCACTTGAACATATTTATATTGAACATATTCATAGATTTGGATTGTAATATTTAGGAAACACCGACGCGGGCAGCGAGTACCACTCCTTTGCCGTGCGCATTATAAATGTTTATAAGAAGCGCTTATTAGCGCTTTCAACTTTAACATGATATAGTACCATACGAATTGGGTACAATAAGAAATAATTACTTTTTATTTAAATTACAACGAGCTTCTTCTTATTTCTGTACGTATGAGGTAATTTCATAGAAATCTATCTAGATAATATTAAAGGAAATGCAATACTAGTAAAGACCACTAACACAGTGAATTTGGTTTGTAAAGCAAATTAATTTTAAGATTTAGTGTTAAATATAATGCTGTTTTGTAGCTATGGTCGAAATTATTTGTTTACGTTTTGTATCTAATACTGCCTTTCATTTCTATAACTTTCTTTCCTACTTCTTAATGGGATAGCACAACTCAACTCATTAAATCGGCCATACCGGCACATCAACATCGTTGTTTAAATACTTTGTTAACACCTTAAGTTATTTAACTTCAAACAAATATTCGTTCCCCAAAACAAGATCAAGTTAAAATTGGTTGCAAAACACTTCATTGTTACCCTGCCTGTTGAAATATTTTCCTTTTAAACTGTACTATTAAGGAGCTCAAACAAAGTAAGGCAAAGAGTTGTTGCAAAAGTTTAACTTACGTTTTTCTTAGAATTCACTGCTGAAAGTTTGTGGTGGTTCTAAACAATTTCTACATTTTAAATTGTTAAAAACTCTTATTTCTTGACTGAACCTTTGTTCCCCATTAAAAAAAGTAGCAATAACTTTAAAATTGAAACAATTTCATCAGTAATTTTATTTAAACAAATACGTGAAGAATACTCGATATCACCGGTATCAAACACCAAGAAAAACACTTATTTCACAAACAGCATATTAGCAACATCTCTGCGCCATTTTATTCATCTGACATTAGTTTTGCCATCACCTAGATGCAGTATCCTACAATACGTCTGCCACACCTGTCTGTCAGTGATAACCTCAAAATATACTGCACTGATTTCATACAGTTTTTACCAAGAGAGTGATTCATGGGTAAGGTATCGGCTTAATGTAATTTGTCAAAAAAACATGTTAATGAACCCTTAGCTGGGTCACTATGCAAAAAAAACGAATACCTTTATTCAGCTCACTAAAGCTGTTTGTAACATCATTGAGTGAGCAGTTGATTAGAACGTCTACAAAGTAAAACGTTTATGAGCGTGAACGCGCGTTAATCGAATCACTCTACACAAAAATGTTTTCGGTGTACATGATTGTAGTCGCGAATTATGTGAGTAACGAGGTTTGCGAACGTGCCTCCTGAGGACATCTAACGAGTAAATAGGGCTGTCGTTTCAGATTATCGTAACACAAGAAAGGTAACAGAAGAATTTTGAGCTTTCGTACTGATGTGAAAAATCCTGTATTTAATAAGGACGTTGTCATGATGTGTCTCGTATAGATCAGAAAGTCTAGAATTTTAGACACTTACACTCTTGTCCAGTTGGATGTTTTTGTTAGCAGCTTTTAATTAGATCTACGAAAGTGTTTGGCCGCAAATATGGAACCTATATACATAGATACAAAGACTGCTACAATCATAACCCTTACTTTTGGCTCTGCTGCAGTCAGGTAAAAAAGGATTGAATTCGCATTGAGACAGAAGTAAGATCTTATGATACCTACCCAAAAACCCGAAAACGCCATTTTAAGAAAATGCGTTTTCAAGTTAACACTCAAAATGCGAACCCTAAACAAGCCAAGAGTTGCGACTCGCTCGCTCCCGGCACGTAATTACATAAAAATAATCATATCAGGCACACGACAGCCTTGGCAAGTCACGTGATAAAATGTTAGCTTTCTAGCTTTCCCAAAACGTTCTGGAAATATAAAAATTGACAGTTGTTTGTTTTATGGCGTTCAAAAACTAGGTACTCATTTTATCACACAACTAGCGGTTCCCGCGACTTTGAACGCGCGTTTTGAGCTTACTCCCGCCCCTTCCGTTTCATCGTGATCTTTTATAGCCTAAAGCTATCCAAAACAACTTTTTTGAAATCGGTCCAGTACAAACAACTTACTAAATAAAGATGTTTTAGTTGGAATATTAAAATTTTGTTAAATAATTTTTATTTAATGATGCCTATCATTTATAGTTGAAATATTTTCAATAAGATTAGCGTATTTTGTTTCTTAGCCAACCCACGCACCATCATGGACGATAATTTGTCGTCAAAAGTCGATTCTCTAAGGCAGTGCCATACATGGAGTAGTGTGTATAGTCTCTGTGTTATGTTATATAAATATAAAGTACATCTTTTATTTCTTTAAGGCAACAGCGGTGACGCTCACGGATTAGAAGGTCGCCGGCGGTCGCGTAAATCTATACTAATATTATAAAGCTGAAGAGTTTGTTTGTTTGTTTGTTTGAACCTGCTAATCTCAGAAACTACTGGCCCGATTTGAAAAAATATTTTTACGTTGGATAGTCCATTTATCGAGGAAAGCTTTAGGCTATATAACATAAAGATACGACTCATAAGACCACAGCAGCAATGAAAAATGTTGCGAAAACGGGAGAAAGATATTCGTTTTGAGAGCTTCCGCTGCGTATGCTGCGGAAACCGCTTAAGTTACACAAAAATCATGTATGACAGGATTGTTCAGCATCAAGAGTTCTATAATAAAGTCTGCAACAGCATATGTCTATATTTTATGGTTGGCTTACTACAACCTTTTTTATGTTAATAAATTTGTAAAAAAAATAATGCATTATTTTTAGAGGTGTATTATACACACAGGTATTTTTACAATAAAACTGCGTATGTTTTGCGTTAAAAAAAATTACTATTTTTATTCGAACATTATTTTTGAAGGTGTTTTATACACACGGGTATTGATTCTTATCAAAATAAATAGATTCATCATCACGAGCATTTCATTTAGAACAAAGTTGCCCTGTATATCATTTGATTCCAATAAATATCTTAGGAGCTATCACAGTTTTAACATAACTCCGCACCAAAATAATGTTCGCAGCTTAAGTACAACGTGCGCTTGCGCTAATTGCTATGGTTGCTGGCTTCTTAGTTACAATAAAACTGCGTATGTTTTGCCTTAAAATATTTTACTATTTTTATTCGATCATTATTTTTGAAGGTGTTTTATACACACGGGTATTGATTCTTATCAAAATAAATACATTTATCATCACGAGCATTTCATTTTGAATAAAGTTCACATCATTTGATTTCCATATATCTTAGAAGCTATCACAGTTTTGAAATAACTTCACATCAAAATAATACTCGCAGCTTAAGTACTTACAACGCGAGCTTGCGCTAAGTATGGTTGGTGACTTCTCACTTACATTAAAATATGTGTTTTGCGTTGAAATATTTTCCTTTTACATACCTATTAGATTCATTTAGTCGGCTCCCTACGGAACGGTTGTCCCGCGCAACTGCTTTTTTTGCGATGCTTCAAGTGATTTCAGCGCGTAATACATAGTTTTTTCTTTCGCTACTGAGTAGTAAAGGACTTGTGCTCATTATTTTTGTAAGAGTATAAAAAAAAGAATGTTGATAAACACATCCGTGAGGGATGATACTCATAATTGTAAAAAAATGGTACCAACGCTAAATATTAGCATATTATTTGAAGGAATTATCCCATTTACATGATGCTAGATGACTATTATGTATTAATATATATTTTTTGAAGTGAAACTTCTTTATCGGCGTTGGAAAAAAAAAACCGTCACATTTTTCGGTTACGCGTCACATTTTTATTGAAGTAAGGACTGTAAATAATTTCATTAATTTAATTTGTAGAAAAATAACATGTGGTAACATGGTCATGAATTCCTAGTAGTGAACGTGACTCTGATGTTGGCGCCATGATATTTCAAGCATTGACGAAACCCATTGCATATTTAGATCATTATTAAATATCGTATATGTCAAATATTTTATTAATATTTTAAAAATATAATGTTTTTTCATATATTAATATTCGGTAGAATAGCTTAAGTGTTAACTCGTTTTTTAAATTAGGTCAACGATTCTATTGGTTCACCAACAACTTTGGCTATTGTAATGTACATACCTACATACTTTAAAAAATATATTAATAAAGCTTCTGTATGACTGTTCCGAAACTGAAGTCTGATGTGATGGATGTCAATCTATTGACAACCATTAATTAGACTGTGCAATATTTGTGTAATCTTTCTCTCACGAGGCATCATCTACTTCTAAATACAATATCATTGTCAAAACCGCATGAAAAATATAATCGCTATCGATATTAATCGATAAATTTATAAAGGTTATTAAGCCCATATTTATTTAAATAAATGGTATCCAACTTGTTTATGTTTTGCTACCGTTCTCGAAAAAAATATTTATCAAAAAGATAATAAATAATCTATGTTACACAAGTCAAATTTAGGTAGATAGGTTTTTATAGAAAAACCTATCAACCTAAATTTGACTTAAGATTAACGTCTGTTTGGAAATGCGAAGTGTTCACCATGTTGAATTTAAGACGGTATGTTATAAGAATTACTTGGATTAATATTAAGATGATTTAATTATTATAATTATATTTTATTCATTCAGATTTTTATGTCTGCCGTATAACACATTGTAACTATTAAGATAAATTCGAAATTAAAAATTCGCAATCAATACTTTAGTAAATGTTCAGAAACGAAAACGGATGTCAACCCCACTGTATTTCTACAGTTGTTCAGGGTTTTAATTAGTGCGACCTGCATACCAAAATATCGTCTCTATTTGTGCTCTCTTTGTGTCCTATCTTTAAATAAAAATAGCCTTTGGACATTCCCACACATCACCATCTAGTCGCAAAGTAAGCTACTCAAAGCTTGCGTTATGGATGCCAGACAACGGATATAATACTTAAATACTTTTTGTTTGTAAATACATACATGATATACATAGAAAACACCCAGACCAATACAAACAGACATGTTCATGTACACAAATGTTTGTATTGTGCGGGGATCGAACCCGCAACCCGCTGCGTAGTAGGCGATTTTTCGACCACGACACCAGACGGGTCGTCATATCTTTGTGCTATTTTTTTAGAATAATTGAAGAAGAATCTAAAGATGGATACAACGTGTTTATTATTTAAGCACACGCCACCTACACCTACTTATTCTTTCCATTCTCCTCCAACACCACCTCCCAAACGTTTCCAATCTCTCTCTGCCTTTGTATGTCAATGTCAACGTCACGCTTCCATTAAATGATATACTCTAGACCTAAGTTTTTATAAGTCACTGCCTGATTTTCTTGGAGTTGTTTGCTCTGGGTAAATACTTTTTGCTGTTGAAAGTAATTTTCGCCATAGCGACTCTAGAGATTACGTCTGAAGTTCATCTTAAGTCCTATGTTATTAAACTACTAAGGTAAATATTTGACCTGCTCCTAATATAAATGGTTGAGTTTTATTTTTAAGCTATCTGGATTAGTTTTAGATGCAATGATAGTTAAAGTTATATTGTGGTAAATGTAAGGGCCCAATTCTTGAATTACTGTGTTATTTTTTTCTAATAACTTTTGTAAGTTTTCGCTACTTTCTGCTACGGCTGCTATTTCGTTTGCAAATATTATTAACTTTATTCCAATTCCGTTCATTTTAATTCCACCTTGTTCTGACTCAACCGTTTTCTTTATATCACTTGAATGAATACGTTAAAAATAAGTGGCGAGGGCGGACATCCCTGGCTGTCACCTAGTCTGATACTTGCTCTTGCCTTTTTCTCTTCTATCTCTATTATGTTTTCCTGCTCCTTATCCTCCACTCTTAACTAAATCACTGTATCAAAAAGCTATATCATTAAGAGAAATAACCTTGTGACAAACTCAGTTCATACTAAAGTACAAACGGACATATAATCAGTCTAGATAGCATTGCCTCCGTCAGAGTTATAGCACACTTAACTATTATCTGACAAGGAACCTGTCAATTTGCACACTTAGTTACAAAATCAGTCCGTGTTAAAGTAATAAACTAAACAATTCCCCTACGAATAAAATAACCAGTTTGCATACTTAGCTACAAAACCAATCCATATAAAAGTTGACAGTGACTTTATCAGTCTGACAGTGACACTTAATCACTTTAAAGCAAATAATTCTTATAAGGGTCATAGCCCACTCAACTATTTCTCGGCCATTCTCGGCATGGAAAAAATGTAAGTAACGTACTTAGCTACGAAATAAATTCATATTAAAGTACATCTTAATCAGTCTGACACTGACACACTTATCAGTATAAAGGAAAATTATTCTCGTTAGGGTTAAAGTACATAAAACTTTTCAGTGAGAAAGAAAATAACCAGGTGGCATACTTAGCTGCAAAATCAATTCATATTAAAGAACATCTCAATCAGTCTGACACTATTCTAGTCAAAGTCATAGCACACTTAACTATTCCCTGACATAGAAAACTACCAGGTAACATACTTAGCTACGAAATCAATTCACATAAAAGTAGAAACTGTCAATTTATCAGTCTAGGACAAACTATTCTTGTCAGGGTCATAGCACACTTAAATATTCTCGACAAAGAAAACAACCAGGTAGCATACTTAGCTACGCAATCAATTCATATTAAAGTACAAATAGACAAACTTAATCAGTCCAAAGCAAATTATTATCGTCAGGGTCATAGCACACTTAACTATTCACTACTAACTTATTTCTTAGGTTTTAGAAATAAATTTTACAATCTTAAAATCAAAACTCCGGACACAAAACTCCCCTCCAAAAATATATCGGTGTTGCCAGTAAATAAATTTAAATGTAACTGTTATAAGTTCCAGTTTGAATAAATGGTAACAGCTATTCATTTCAAAATAACGAAACTAAGTAATTAATTTCCAAAATCTGTGGAATCATATTTTCCTTCTACACACTTTTCTTCTCTCGACTCTGTAATATTTCCTTCATTTTATTTGCTTTTTTCCTTTTAAACTTTTAGTTCCCGCAGCACAAAACGGGCCAATTAATCTAATGGCACTAGAAAAATTAAAACGGCTGGAGGGTTGTCGAATGATAAATAAAATGCACTTAAGTAAGTATAGCCTCATTCAGCGTCAGCAAACAGTGATTCCAGCTGGGAGGGAATTTATTTCAACCTTGAAAAGGAGTAGTGTCGGTAGGGTGACGTTTGTTCAGACAAAGTTACATTACGTAACATTATACGAAATGGCAATGGTCGCCCTTTAGATCCCTCACACATTGCGACTTTTAGCATCAATGCAGAAGCATGTTTTCAAAATGCGCGATTGCATCGATGCTAAAAGTCGTGCGTTTTGAAAATGTGCTCCTGCATCGTGACCCACGCAATGGACCGATTTAATTTAGCATCGATGGAGTCGCGCGTTAGTATCGATGCAGTCACCAAAATACAGTACATAAATGTCAATTTCCAGCTTCTGCATTGCACATGTATCGATGCTAACGCGCGTTAGCATCGCGACTGCATTGCTGCTAAAGGGCGCAGTGTGTTAAGGGTCTTAAGACGACGGGTGCACCAGAGGTCTGGGGTCGGGTCAAAAATATGTATCTGGGTTTTTCTGTTCAGAAATTCTTACCGTACCTTGGAAAAACGTAAAGCCGTTAGTCCTGCGCCTGATCACTCTGCGGTCGTGTCCCGTCGGGCTATGAGAATGAAAGGAATGGAGAGTGCACCTGTGTTTGATGTTTACAAGTTTAGCAATATAATGGTAATAATTATAAATAGTTTCATATACGATTTCAACTTGTGCACTATAAAATTATTGTTATTAATACGGTGGCCAGTCACAACGACAATCCGAAAATCATTTATTATTATTACTATTATAGTGCTTAACTTGTAAATATCTCACTTCTATCTTTTACTTCAGGGGTGCGATTGTGTAAAGCAATCGTATTCATTTGACAATTCAAAACGTACGGTATGATCTGTCAAACGGCAAAGAACGAAGCGTTTGAAAGATCATATCGTACGTTTTGAACGATTACGTATTGAAAGATCATATCGTACGTTTTGGCATATAAATCAGAAATGGCAATGCCTTCTAAAGTTTTGACTCGGCTAAGGCCGACGTAAATCTGTCCTTTTGCAAAGTTTTTCTTACCTAAATCGATAACTGCCCTATCAAGGGTTTTACCTTGGAGTTTGTGGACAGTAACGGCCCAGCTGAGAATCAGAGGTATCATTCTACGTTCCACAACTTCATAGCCTATTTGGGCTTGGAATGTAGTGCAAACGGGTGAAATTGCCACAAAGCCGTTGTCATCTTTTATTCTGAGGCCAATTGTTGGGTCATCAAATTTAACGAAAACACATTCAGGCAGCTCTCCTTCCTCCAATTGACCTCTTCGTAAAGCCGGTCATTTAATTTTCTTTATAATCCCCATGGCACCATTCACAAGCCCGTCGGAGACGGAGATGTTGCGCCTCAACATGACCCGCGATTCAATACTCAACTTGATGGTCTTTAAGAATCCACCGCATTTATTGATGTCGTTAGGAATGACATTGTCTGGGGGTTTCTTACCATAAGTTGCCACCTCGCGAGATTCATCTATGGCGTCAATTTTAATACTGGTGTGCGTTTTTGCATTTTCAGCAGCCATTTTTTCATTATATGCGTCGACTTGTCTTACTGTAGGAAATATGCGGACTGCAACTCCATCAGCAAAATCTCCTGTCAAAGGTACATGTCGCCGTTCACAAAGTAACTCCAGCTGAGATGTTGTTAATTCCCCAATCCGCAAGCTGTTTAAGAGGTCGATAAACTCAATATCATTCCTCTGGCGCATGTTTACCGTAAGTTCACAAAATAAGAACTGCTGCCATTAATCAACTTCACCAGAAAACCACGACGGCTGCATAAAACACCAATGCCCTTTTACAGGTGGAAGTTGAAGTATATCACCAAATAGCAAAATATGCACCCTACCAAATAATTTTTCATTATTTTTGTATTCTTGAAGTCGCAAATGTATAATTCGCAAGTTTTCGTACGAAACCATAGAGATTTCATCTATGATCAACCAGTTGATATAGCGCCATCTACGTCTTTCATTTTCTAGCTTATGACCAGTTATTTTTTTGTAGGTCATAGTGTTTCCTTTTTGATCGGAAGTGAGAATATTGAGTGCAATGTTTTGCCGAATATTTGACGTGCAGCTACTCCTGTCAATGATCCCACCTCAACAAATTTAGCTTTGAGCAATATGTCAACTGTAGGTGCATAACACCGTATTATATGTTCCACGACCAATTTCAAGACGAAAGACTTCCCACTTCCTGCGCCGCCAGTGATGAATAATAGAAGTTGGTTATCCTGTCCTTGCAATTCACTTTCTACAGCCGCAGAAAATTTTTGGAATAGGTCTCTCTGTTGAACGTTTAGACTTCGAATGTTACCTAAGAATACTTCATCTGGCATCGCAGACCTTTCGCAAACATCTCCAAAATAATTGTCATCGTTATTCACGATTTGTTCACCGCCACAAATCAACGGAGTATCAACATCATCATGAGGTTCACGGGCAGCGTTGAGCGCAACCGCTTGAGCAAGAGCCTGTTGTATCACTTGTTCTGCGTGCGCAAACTCTACTGCACTCACATTGTCTTGTAATGGTCGAAGTTGTCTTTGCCACCAAATGAAACACTCTTCAGCACTTTCCTCTTCAAGGAGAAGTTCATTTTCATCACGAAATGGTACATGACATACTAATAAGCTGTAGTAATAAGCTTCTTTGTCGCTGTTCAATGTAAAGTATTACAAATACTGCAGATTTATTCCGTATACGCATCCGCGTGTTATCTCTCAGTCGTATGAATCTTGCTGGCGGAACATCTTCATTTCTTAATTCTTCATCACCATCGTCTTCATTCCATGATGAGTTCCATTGTTTCGAAGCGCACCGCAAATTCAGCGAGACTTATGTCATCTAATTCATCCGGGCGTAATACATACCGATCAAAAATATTATTGTAAATGGATGTATCAGCACCATCAAATCGCAAAAGTCTGTAACCATCACTTGGTTTGCAACTGTTAATAAAGACCGTTTTTCGTGAAGACATTTTGAGGGGCAAATGACATAATCTATATGCGCATTCCGGTGCACTAACGAGGCGTTGGGACAGAATGGCCATCGAAACGCAAAATAACTGGTTCCACAATGGACCTCCTTGCCTCTTGGCCTTTGCAACAGCTTCTCGTACAACTTCACCTTTATCATGGGGCTCACATTTACTCGCGTATTTAGCTACATAATACGTAACTGCTGTTACATTACCACAAGGCTGCACATCAATGTTTCCTTTCCATAGACTTAGTAGAACGGGATTGTAATTGTTTACCATACTTTCGTCTGGTGTACGTTTTAAACAACAAAATCGTCCATTGTTTAATAGAACTTCATCAGGACCTAAACAAACAGTGGCCTCACATGCGGGCCTCGGGAAACCAAAACGACAGCAACCATCGTTGCGGTTTTTGTAGCACGTGGTTGAGTGTTTGTGCATTTGCACGTCTTCTATTGATTTCTGCAATACAGATCATTAGGAATCAAGGTGCATGAAACCACTTTCTCGATAACTTCTTTACCCTCATGAGTTAAGAAGTCTGGAATGTTATCACACCACACCAACATATGAAGGTGTGGAATTCCGCGATTTTGAAACTCTATTCTATACCAATAATCAACAACTGGACCACCTAAGCTGTCAGGATTGCATTTGAGGAAACGCATCAGAGCATTCACGTGAACCGTAAATTGTCGAGAAACCACCACGGGATGTTTTTGTACCAGCTGTAAAAGACAGGCTTTCTGCTTCATTCACATCACGACCATCTGCAATAAGCAAAGCTCTGATCATATCAGACCAATTAAGGTCGTTGCAAGAGAACGTCATAAACCACGTAGGAGGCCCCAAACTTCGTACCATTGCAGTAAGTTCAGAGCAACATGTCTGCCAATAAGACGCCGATCCTCTGATATTCCTCATAGTCAGATGCATGTTATCTATGAGCCCTTGAGGGGTTCGTTCGCCCTGACCCTGACGCATCCGGCATGATACGGAAACACTGGATTTAGCTCGATAATATTCAACTATAGAAAGTGAAAAAATAAATAGTCGTTTCGATTGAAACGTTTATCAAGACTCATTATTTGGCTTTGAAAATAGTCTAAAGGAGTAATTTGAATATCTCTTTCTTCTCCAAACCCATTTTTTCCATCAGGAAAAAGACTATACCAAGCAAGCTCCTGCGTTCGTCGCTCCCGATCCACATTTAATGGTGGCGCTGATTTTCTTGTAATTTCAGCTAATCTTATCTCATCGTTGGTCGGTGTTGGATTTGGATTTAAAGAAACTACACTTTCTAAGTTAGGGACCACTTCATCTATTCCACGGAGCATACTAGTTGTTTCGATTATAGTCGTAATTTGTTGAAGCGGTCTTTCTTGTTCAGGAGCTGCGGTCGCTCGTGATGTTTGTTGAGGTGTGTTGCTACTTCCTAGTATAGGGATTGTGTTTGTAGGACTGTCTGATAGACTTAATCTTGACTGTTCTTCATTATTAACCTGGTTACTGTCCGAACCTTACACTGGTTACTCTGCAAACTTCTGCCTGATTATCAGGGGTTATAATTACAGGAATGCTTTTGTCTAGTATAGGTATCGTATTGGTAGGACTTTCTGAATGAATTAATCTTAATTGTTCTTGATTATTTAGCTGTTCACTCCCCAAAGGTTCTCTGAACACTTCCGTCTGGTCCTCCGGTGTTATAATCAAAGGAGTTAGTGAGTACACATTGAGGAAATAATCTTGTGCCGGCACTTTCTTAGCTCGTGTAAACAAATTTCGTCGCAATATGTCATGTAAATCATGTAAATTTTGAAATTTCATGCAACAAGCTGCACCACGCTTTGGAGCTATGGATCCTTTAGGCCCCCGTGCATGTGAATCAAATCTATACTAATATTATAAAGCTAAAGAGTTTGTTTGTTTGTTTGAACGCGCTAATCTCAAAAACTACTGGCCCGATTTGAAAATTTTTTTTTGCGTTGGATAGTCCATTTATCGAGGAAGGCTTTAGGCTATATAACATAAAGATACGACTCATAAGACCACAGCAGAAATGAAAAATGTTGCGAAAACGGGAGAAAGATATTCCTTTTGAGAGCTTCCGCTGCATACGCTGCGGAAACCGCTTAAGTTACACAAAAATCATGTATGACAGGATTGTTCAGCATTAAGAGTTCTATAATAAAGTCTGCGACAGCATAAGTCTATCTTTTATGGTTGACTTACTACAACCTTTTTTATGTTAATAAATTTGTAAAAAAATAATGCATTATTTTTAGAGGTGTATTATACACACAGGTATTTATTCTTATCAAAATAAATACATTCATCATCACGAGCATTTCATTTAGAACCAAGTTGCCCTTTATATCATTTGATTTCAATAAATATCTTAGGAGCTATCTTAGTTTTAACATAACTCCGCACCAAAATAATGTTCGCAGCTTAAGTACAACGTGCGTTTGCGCTAATATATTATAAAGCTGAAGAGTTTGTTTGTTTGAACGCGCTTATCTCAGGAACTGCTGGACTGATTTGAAAAAATATTTCTGTGTTGGATAGCTTATTTATCGAGAAAGGCTTTAGGATATAAAACATGACGCTGCGACGGGAGGGGAGGGAGCAAACTCAAAACGCGCGGACGAAGTCGCGGGGGACCGCTAGTAACCAATATTTACAAGCATCACTTTCAGCTTTACAATATACAGCCACAGTCATAGAGTTCGCAGTAAGCAGTCCACAAGAGTTTTCTCTAAAAAATGATGTCAAAGCATTTTTTAGGTTAGGAAAGCCGTCAGTACTGCGATCTGTATCTAAATGACCATTAAAATTATTGGTTTCAGCTACCGAAATATTAATGTTCTTCCTGTTGTATAAAATTTGCTGTGCAAGATCGCTCGCAGCAAGATATTCAGAGTTAACTTCTCCAACTGCGGGTTCCTCTCTAGAAGCGACGGATTCACGGTAGAGCTTGTCTCCAAGTATAACCATGTAATCAATGTCAATTCTTGACCATTGACTTGGCTCGTCTGTACAGAACGCTGCACAAGCTACAGCTGCTACAGCAGTGCATTGTTTGCCACGGGATTGTAAACCAAATCTTAAATCGGCTTGATGAAATGATCCATGTAGAATAGAAACGTTTTCATTTATATCGATGTAATGGTTTATAGTAATAGATTAATTGTACCTCCATTAGTACATCACCATTTGCAGGCTCTTCAGAAATTTGTACAATTTCAGAAATATCGATAATATTATCAAAGTGGGGCCTTATATCTCTATAGAGTATATTGTTTGACATAAGCCAGTTCAGAGCTCGATATAATCTATTCATATCCACAATAAATTCTTGGGACCGTTGCAAGTTCTCTAGACTTTCTACAACCAGAACTAGCCCGACTTGGTTTGGCGCAAGTGGCAGCTGTTCAGCGACTTGTCTTTTGCATACAAGGTAACTTGTCCCTTGCACCAATCTTGACAAAAACGGTTTTGTAATTTTAAAATTTTAAGAAATGGTACACACGACATAAAAACTGTTCTTCAAGTTTCGTCAAATTTGCTAGCTCTTGAGGTACTCTAGAGACTGTCATTTTGTTCCAGAAAGCTACGGCTGGAACTTTCCGTTTCCTAATATTATTTTGACAGCGTGAACATGTAATGATATTACCCAGAGAAACTAAATCGTCTGGTAATAATGCACTGTACATTGCAGTATGTAAATTACAACGTTGTGGTGGATATAACGCTTTATTACAAATGGCACATGGAACGTCTGCAAAAATGTTAATAGCCTGTTCAAAATCATTTATGGAAGATATGTTCCTACGGGTACGGCTAGCTTGTTGCATGGCATCTAATCGAGTCGATCGCGTTTCAGTAGATTCATTTGCTAAACGCTCATTTTGCAAGCCTATACGATGAGAACGATGCTCTTCGGTCTCGTTTGACAAACGTTCTTGTATTAAGCTAAGACGATGAGATCGTTGCTCCTCGGTTTCGTTTGACAAACGTTCGTGTATCAATCTAAGACGATGAGATCGTTGCTCGATGGTCTCGTTTGATAAACGTTCGTGAATCAAACCAAGACGATGAGAACGTTACTCTTCGGTCTCGTTTGATAAACGTTCGTGAATCAAACTGAGTCGTTGAGCACGATTTTCTGAACTTTCATTTATTTTTGATCTTTTTGTATATGTCTTGTTCTGAAAAAGTCTACAGGCTTGCTGCTCATCACTTTCACATAGAATGTTATTGGCAATTCTTTCCCTGATTTTCTTCAATCGATCTTCCTTCTCGTTACTACTTTCTTTCAAACGACGCTGTCGTTTGAGCAGCGCGTTTAGTAGGTCTACCCATGTTGCACCCTACACTAACTTTCAACTAAAAATTGAAAAATAAAATTATTTTTAAACAAAAACAAAAACCGACTTCAAAACTGCCTACAGTACTAATTTAAACAAAAAAATATAATAAATTAAAACTACTTCAAAACTGTCGACACCACAAATTTAAACTAAAATTATAATTAAAAAAGAAACTACTTCAAAACTGCCTACACCACAAATTTAAACTAAAAAGCACAAAATAATATTTAAACTACCTAACTATTCTACGAACTTATTGATACAAGAAACCTATTTCCAATTAAATATCTGTTATTTTTTGGAGTCGGTGCCAGCTAAAGCCAAACAACCTAAAAATTAGCAACCCGATGAATCCAAAACCGAACGAAAGCTGATAATTGCAAAGAAGCGCATCAAATTTTTTATGCATTTAGACACAACCATCAACGACGTCTGCCCTCACGCGTCTGCCCGCGTTTGGGTCGTTCTCTCAAACACGCACGCCCCGCCCCGCACCGCGTGTCGTTCCCTACGGACGCACTGCGCTCGCTGAAATTATTTGGCACAAATTCTGTTTTTTTTTTTTTTATATAAGGAAAGACAGGATTAAAACATCTCCTGGCTGGCACCGACTCCAAAAAATAACAGATATTAAATTGGAAATAGGTTTCTTGTATCAATAAGTTCGTAGAATAGTTAGGTAGTTTAAATATTATTTTGTGCTTTTTAGTTTAAATTTGTGGTGTAGGCAGTTTTGAAGTAGTTTCTTTTTTAATTATAATTTTAGTTTAAATTTGTGGTGTCAACAGTTTTGAAGAAGTTTTAATTTTTTTTTTTGTTTAAATTAGTACTGTAGGCAGTTTTGAAGTCGGTTTTTGTTTTTGTTTAAAAATAATTTTTCATGAAAATAATGAAATGTGTTTTCCAAGAGAAAAGTAAAGTTGCCATTTAAAAAAGTGCTGGTCAGTTACTACAAAATCAATAAGATAACGTATACTTTATACGGTAGGATTGTCGTATGTTTATCATTCGTTCTCTTGTCAGTTTCATTTTAATTGTGCTTGACAATTGTCGATAAGTCATATCGATAAACATTTATAAAAAAATTAAAGTAAATTATTTAAAAATAAAATAGTAAATCTGTAAAATGTTTCACTCGAGAGTAGAATAAGGTAATCTTAAAAATACAACAGTTTAGTTTTAAATTTAATCTTTATATTTGACAATACATCTTAATAATATTATTTCAGGTTTCCTGTAGATCCATTAAGGAAAATAAAGTGGGTAGAAGCAGTCCAAAGAGAGGCAAAATGGATCCCCACAAAACATCACCGAATATGTGGTATCCATTTTACGCCAAGCGTGATTGAATGGCTACGCAAAAAAGCAGTAGCTTTAGCTTAATTATCCCATAGGAGGATTTTAATGGTGCAAGGCTATATTGAGTACTTACGGGTTGTTTTAAAATGTCTTAGGAAGTTCACATTAACTAAGTGATACTTGCCAGACCGTTCATATAAAACGACGTTTTATGTTTCAATTGTTCATTTGATGGTTTGTGCATTACATGCCTATAATGTAATTTATTGTTTTGGTGATAAAAAATATATGTCTTTAAACAAAAGATTCGTTCATTCATTCGTTCCACACATATCGATAAAAAATATCGACACTTTCAAGCACTAAATGTCAAAAATTGACACGAAAAGCTCCCCCCACCCCGCAGAAATTGGCTAATGATGTTTTCATACATTCGCGCTTGCGTTTCATATCCAGTGGTTAATTCATCCAAGGGTCGACAGCAATGATTCCATGAAATTACTTTTTAAGTCTTTAATCCATGGTAGGTATATTACGAAAAAATGTGCAAAGAACTTGGACATAACAATCGTAATTAAGGAAATAACCATAGCTTATATAATCTTCAATAATTCCTGTAATGATACTTTTATATCTATCAACAGCTTCTTCTCTCTCCTCAGGAGTTCGAAAGACTTGCTTGCTGCGCACATGGCCCACTTCCTGTAGACCATTAGAAAGCCATAGAGCAGTATTGGCCACAATGAAACAAGCTGGAGCCACAGTTTTCAAGTCTTGATCAAACATTTTACGAGAGTATACTTTTTTGGCATCTAAGCTGGCATATCGAAGGGTCTGCTCGAATGTTCTGAAGTATGTATCCAAGAGGTTGTAATAATACTCTTTTCGCAAAGTAGAATTTGTGCTGGTTGCGATTAAGAATAATGTGTCGTATGCAGAGCTGGTCATTCTCACTGTTTGATAGTCTATCAGACATGCATTCATAGGCTCGTCTTTCTGAAACGTAAACAGAATTTGTGAAAATAATATTATCTACCATTATGTACCTACACTAGTTCGTCGTATATTTTTGATAAATAAATTGTTAACCTCATATTTAAAGAGAATGTTCTCTTTCCAAATATCACCGTGACATATACACGGTTTCTGTATAGCGAATGCAGCTGATTCAATAAACTTCACACAGTTTAACTTCAGTTCATTCAAAAGCCCCACATGATCCGTGCCTTTAAACTTGTCAATAGCTCTCTGGAGCCTATCTAGTACTATTTCCATAAATCGTTTATTATTTTCTTGAGTAAACGGCAAGCATATTTTTTCAACTTCGTTAAAGGTTTCTGGATCTTTTTCCTTCAGTATAAAAGACAAAGCATGAAATTTGGCCAATGATTTCAAGGAGATTTTAATGTGAGCGTAATCTAAGAACTGCTTATTTGTGTAAGGTGCGTAACCTTGGGCACACATATTCTCCATAACAATCGCTTCTTTGCAATACTCTTTACAAGTGTAATAGCAAGTGGGCGTCACGTAGTGTTCATTTAGAGGAATGTTTTTTTGTATTTGGCTATATTTATCCAACAGCGTAGAATACATGTATATTTCGCGGGAAAACATGACGCTTACAGCGCCACTGACTCGGTACCTTTCGTCGTTCGGTGCTAATTTAAGAACTAAACTAATGTTTATCGTGTTTCCTTCATTTTTAGCACTCAATGTAACAGGAATAAGAACACCAAAGTAGTTTTGCGCTATGCTTTTAAAGGATTCTTTGGAATATTTATAATTTTTGAGGTTATTTCTCGAAGCAACTTCATCCAATATGTTGCTAATGTATGCTTCAGATATCATGGCCATTATTGTTTTATTCTCTTATACTTATCTTGAAACTACTACACGAAACATAACTAAATTAAACAAGCTATTGATATTTATAAAACACAACACAAAATTAACAAAATCTCAATCAAGACACAACAACAAACAACTGATTCGTCACCAATTGTTGTCAATGGTGAGTGTCCACTTGTCATTCAGAATGACAGATACGTTCCAATTCACGCAGATTCACACATCAATCATCAAACGTAATGTTGTGAAACGAAAGTGCGTGCAAAGCACTGTTTTTTTTTTGTATTGGTTTGACGGCTTTGGACGTCGTCCATACAGCCTGTTTTCAGTATTCTAAGTCTTCGTCAT
Organism: Pyrausta purpuralis; assembly: GCA_963924145.1. Lineage (NCBI taxonomy): Eukaryota > Metazoa > Arthropoda > Insecta > Lepidoptera > Crambidae > Pyrausta > Pyrausta purpuralis. The sequence goes on along the minus strand of OZ001662.1, from coordinate 10,530,969 downwards.
AAATATTTCCCAATTTTCTTTTCAGATTTCCATCAGTGGGTGAATGGATGGATGCAAAGCACTGTCATGTATCTGTGACAGTTCTTTTTCCGACTCTTATTTATAACGGTTTTTGTCCACTACACTGTAGCATACTTGGATCAATTAACCACTGGATATGAAACGCAAGAGCGAATGTGTGAAAACATCATCAACTAATTTCTGCGGGGCGGGGGGAGCTTGTCGTGTCAATTATTGACATTTAGTGCATGAAAGTGTCAATATCTTT